>OX422208.1:637742522-638327522 GCA_949130495.1 Sambucus nigra | reverse complement strand
TATTCACATAAATTACATGCACGTAATTCTTTTTATATTTCGAAATAAAATTATTTTTTGAACAAAAGAGGTCACTTTGGTGACATATTGTTTAAATTAATTTATCTTGAAATATATATATAAATACACCAAAATTTGAATTTAAATTTGTACATGGGTTCAAAACCCCTTTGGCTCCAGACTTGAAAGGTCATGGGTTCAAAATCCCTTTGGCTCCAGACTTGAAAGGTCATGGGTTCAAAACCTCTTGAGATCCTTCATAATTTTCATCATTTAAGAGGCTTAAATATGAAACACCAAGAGTCGAACCTTTAACCTTCCACTACCATCAAATCAACCTTTATACTTAATTTTATATCGTTGGAATCGTAATGAAACGAGAATGTTTCTGAATCCAAAAATTTTCTGAAATATTAAACCTTTTTTAAAAAATATTTGCAGCCGAAAATTAATATCAATACCTTCCTAATATATTCTGAACAATTCAGCATGAAATAGCTCTGATACCACATGATCGATTAATTTATATTTTGTGAAAACTATCACACAAACAGGAACATTCATATTGAATTATCAAGAAATATAAATATTGATTTTGCGAAAGTGTACCTGAATCCATGACAAAAAGTTAAAATATCTGAGTCTGAGGTCTTATGCTCTTCCAGATCAACACTTTTATTTCCTCTCTAAATTTCTCTCTGACAATGGGAATCAGAAGATTGGTGTTGTGTGATCTGGGGACCATGGCCCCTATATATAATACAATTGTGTCTTTTCATATTTTGTATATTTCTATTTTAACCCATCATAAAAATAGAAATTACGCTTATCTATACACAATAAAATCCACACTTTAATAATACATTAGTAAGGCCCCAAAACTTAAATTAATCACTTTAATTGGCTTACTTTTATTTTATAGCCTATAATTCATATTTATTTTATATATAAGCCCATATATTAAACTTTACTCTAACAGGTGCAATAGATGTCACTGAAAAAGGGGTAATGTAACCTTTTTTTTTAACATATCTAAGCTCTAAACCTTCTTTTTCAATAGGACCGTAGGTGGTTTGGTGGAGTTTTATGTGCTTGGGCCAATGATTTGATTACTTCCCATGACTCAAAAAAATGCTTGCCTTGACTTTGATTGGCCATAGTAACGAGCTGATCCATTTAGAACTTGTCGGTTTGTATAAAGAGAACGTAAAAGAGCCAATTTTCAGGTATAAATTGATCCATGAGGCTAAAAATATCTCATACAAAAATAGGCTCGAGCTAACCAATCTCTTAGTAGACAGTTGCAAGTCTTGGGAGATACGATCTTGGAAGGTAGAAGTGAGTAATAGATAAATAAGACTAGCTTGGTTCAGTTTTAGCAAGGGCAACACACTACATATTAAAGAAAAATACTGTCATGTGTGAAAAAATGCATAGTATTCGTGTTCAACACAAATAAAGGCACGATACATATGGTACACGTGTTTCACATATTTTTCACTATACAAACAAGAATCTTAAAAGTGCATATGTGTTGTATCCTTATTTATGTTGATCAAGGACACGTGGGACCCTCAATACATGGTACTATTTCTCCACTTTAAGGGCCAAGCACATACAAAAAGGCAAGGGCGGACCCACTATAGGCCGAGGTGGGGCGGCCACCCCAGTTCATTTTTTTTTTAAATATAGGGGTATTTTTTTAAGCGCTCAATCTCACCAGACCTCTCACAGTGAATATAAAACAGGTATGTTTTTTTATCTTTTTTATATGTCAATCAACAAAATTTGAAATTTGTTTATAAATTGTGTTAAAATTCTTTTTTAAATTGTGTTGAAATTTTTGTATCCATGAGAAATTTGTGTTTAAACAATTTGAAATTTGTGTTTAAATTGTGTTGAAATTTGTGTATCCATGGAAAATTTGTGTGTAAATAGTTTGAAATGTGTGTTTAAAGTAGTCTGAAATTGTTGTAAATATAGGAAGACATGAAGAAATTTTTTAAGCAAAAAAAAGGAGACAACACACGACCCTTTAGGGTAATATTATGTTGAAATATTATAAAAAAAATCCACAAACAAAGTAGGAATCCAGATTTAGTTAATTACTACCTCAAACATTTTTAAGGTTAAAAATTGCAAAAAAGAAGTAAAAACAATCCAAAAAAATCGGATCGGGGGATCCCGCCCCAGAACCTTCAGGCTTCATAAAAAAATTTCGCCCCACTTGACTCAAATTCCTAGATCTGCCACTCAAAAAAGGAAGGAAAAAAAATGTGATAAATTGATAACTTTGGAGAAAATGTGTACAAATATTGTCCCATCATGCAAGCATGTTTAGTCTGAGCCCCCTTGTACGTGTTTATATTAGTTAAGTGGTCAAAAATACACTTTGCATGATAACCAGTCAATAATAAGTTACAAAATGCATATAATTACAATGACAACCCACATGTCTTAATACCGTTTTGGATTCCACGATCATCTCAATTATTCTATCTAAACGATTATCTTCACAATTCTAGGTGATCTATATGTTATATAATGTATTCGTATATACGTAGTTCTTCTTTCTTTTCCAACCTTACGATTCTATTAGGGCTCTTATTATTTGAGTTTTGTGAATTCAGTCTTGTTTAATAAGTTGATGATGGAAAACAATTATGTTACATGTTTTGTTAAACATGGTAAATTAAATGTTGTCATGTCATATTTACATCTTGTTCATATGAGAAATTTGTTGAAAAAATCGATGTGAAATAGGAAAAATTTAATTCAACATCACTTTATGTAACACCCAATCCGGATTTAGGGGTTAATAAGGGATCAACCTGATCCGGTTCGTACGTTAATTATGAAGTGCAGTGAAACAAACTAAATAATGTTTCTAATCGAGTTTCATCATTATTTAACATTACTTTTGTTATCATGCGATTCCAATTTTTTATCTACTACGTGATAGGACCCTAGGGAAGTGGCCCTGAGATCAAGTAAATAGAGCTACTAATCGTAAAATCAAGTAACTACTTACCTGTATAATGCTCTCAAAGTAAGGAACATCATGCAACCTACCGTAACAAAAGAGGGATGTGATCCGAATGCTCAGTGGGATTATATACAAATGTAGAATAGAAACGAACGGCAAAAAAGAATACTCACACGCTACACTACATGCATGTTAAAATACGTATATATCTATATATATACTATTAGAAAATACATGTCCCAATATACCAAACTGTTTTCTTTCAAAAATGTTATTTAACGCCTCGTATCTCCCCGTCTTTACAAAATAATCATTTTGTATTTCAAGCTTATAACTAGCATATCCTTTTCGTTAACTCACCCACTTAAACAATTAACAATTGTTGGAAAAATCTTTCATTCACTTTCAAACGTTTATTATCTAACGTTCATTAATTCACCCCGAATTTTTAATCATTACTTAAGACATGCTTTCTACGTACACGCATACCATGTTTTAAAAAAATACTCACTTTCGATTGAAAACCTTACGTAATACACACTTGTGTTCATTATGGTTCAAACCTCATTAGGTATCTTAAACATCATTACATCATCTTAGTAAACCATCCCATGTTACCACATGAATTTTTAAACATTTGATGCATTATTCTTGCATTAGTAAATCAATGAATTAATACCATTCATTTATGCCTCTTTCATGAATATTCAATTCATTAATTAGCATTATATTTAGGGATTCTACCAACACCCACACTCATCACAACACACGCACACCCTCGGTTTCACAAAATTTCACCGTCTGGCACTGAGCTCCAGGTAAACTGTAGTTGGTTTGGGGACTTTCACTACTAGGGACAACATAGACCTGCTTAATTATTTAACCCGGCATCATCCAATATCATTATCTTGCCAATGTATTCAACATGTTCATAATGTTTACTTTAAATTTCATTTTCGGGCCAAAGCCAAAGTCTTGGACTTAACCGTCCATTTCCCCATTATAATTGGAAAGTTATTACTTTCTCTTTTAAGCCCTTAATTTACACACGTGTTGATTTTATACCAAAAATCATTCATGTTTTAGGAATTAATTCACTTTCACCCATACTAGTATAACAACATTCATTAACATTTATATTCTATAAAAATGTTCCACTTTAGGTAAGTTACCAATTTACCATTTATTTACCAAAACTTGCAATTTAATTCCTTAACAAGTGTCATTTCAAAAAAACAATCATTACGTTTCCAACTTAACATTTTAACGCTTTAGCCGTTTTAACACTTGTTTAACTTCACGTTTTTACCAAACTTTCATACTTGTTAAGTGAACAATTTCATTGCATGAAATAACATCTTTGTCTTACTTTATGGTTAAACCCAACAAGTCCTCTTCTAAGCTCATTCACATATTTATTCACAAAATACTACAAGTTTATATGTATAGAGGATGTACTATAAATGCTAAAATTCCATCAATGGATTAAACAGGTATTTCTTTCTAGAATTTTATACTTTTCACAACAAATATATCTTTCAAATAGGTGATGCATCCTTAACTCCCTTAAATTCGAAAATGACATCTATTCATAATTATTCCATTTTGAAAACAACTTAGAAATATTTATTTCATAAATATTGGACAACGTTGATATTTTTCACATTTTTATTTCATAAAAATGTTCATCATACCTTTTTACTAGGATTATACACAAATACTACTTTTTAGAATTTTTATTCTATAAAAATGCCCCATATTTCTTTTTTACTAGAAATTATATTAGGGTAGCATTCTCATACATTTTTTTTACCATAAAATGTCCATTTTCAGTGTCATAAGAAAATACACAGAGACAATATTTTTCTAGAATTTCTACTCCATACAAATAGTCATTTACAGATTACTAAGAACACACATTATCGCAATATTCCTATTCTTAATAGACAACAACAACAACAACAAGACTACCATATATACACACCAAACGGAGTCTTTAAATACAAGAGTAGAGTATCCCACCTCAGACACTCCAAATATGGTGGTGGTATTTAAGAAGATGGGTGACTCCCCCACCTTTAAAGGTGCCCTTAAAAGGAGTCACAAAATCTCCACCAAACAGACGTCCATGTAAGCTCCGACACATTCCAAGAAAAACTCCATTAAAACCTTCTCCAAGACCTCCCACAATATATATATGTCTTCTTTCCAAAATACCCACCTTCTCAAATACCCATCAACACTCTCAACAATAATAGCATCTTATATTTTCGTTGTTATACCTTAATAATGGGAAGATTGAGTATACGTATGAGTTTAAGAACTATACAGTGCCAAACAATGGCGGATGGCAATATCAAATTAGAGAGAGAGAGAGAGATGCAAGTTGTTGAATAAAGGTTGTCCCCTTATTTCCCAACCCCTGCTTATCTTATACACAAATGCAATCTTAATAATAAATAACCCACTCGACTCATTTTGTTTATCATACTCCAAGAGTGACACGCGGCTTGATCAACGGTTCTAAATGGCGACACCGCCTGTGGCAGGTCATTTTAGGTTCCTTCCAAAATAGCAGGATTCATATACCGATCTCATGCCAACACTGCCTTGTCTCAGAACCTCAGGCCACCCGCATATATGGCAGAGACCTCTTCCTTTTGTTTTTGTACATGTGTTTCCTTATAATATACAATAATACCCAAGGCCATTTATCAGATATTACCTATTATTCGATTAGATGGTCAGGCCTTAAGGCTGACCCAAGTTTGGACCCTTGAATAAGCGATCGACAGTGCAAAAAGGGGGCAGGTTTGACCAACTGTCGCTGACAGTGAACATCATAAAGATTTTCCCTTTTTTATATTCCTCATTTCTTCGAATCGTCCTATCTATTACACTGTATTTCATGAGTTTGGTACCATATCTGAGAAGGCAGGCCCCCATGGGATGAATTTTTTGCAATCAGAGGGACGAAATAGGCAATTGAATTTGACTAAATAGCCATCGGAGGCTTAATAGTGTGGAGAGAGAGATATGTGCCTTTCACCGTCTCTTGAGTGGTTGTGATTCTTGTTTCAATAACGTTGGTCCTCTTCTGAGCGACCTAGATACTTGGGACGATGACTTCCATTTTCTCAGTTTTGTTTGCATGTGGCCCTCTTAGTTATGAGATCTTTTCTTTCCTTTTTTTTTCATCTTTCCCAACAGTTGCCTTTGAAATTTGTGTACCTGGTTAATTAACTTTTATGGCTATATTAGGACGACAATTAATATAAGTGAGGGGAGTATGGACTTAACTCCTTAATATCCAATCTTTCTAATTTCTGCATATGGACCGCCACTATTTCTACTCAATTATATATATGTAATTCAATTCCTCATAACTAATAATTCTATATAATCATTTTGTGAATGTAAAATCCCAAAGTTCTTTTTATACGATACAATTTGTTTCCCTTAAATGGTTTAAAACCACACTTTATTCCTCGTTATATAATTTCTCATTTTTTCATTTCAAACCCCACACTTTCAATAACCATCTCAAACCTCCAAATTAGTTTAATCGCAACTCCATGCGGGAATTAACTAAAGTATTTAGGGAAGGTATTACATTCTTCCCTCCTTAGAAAATTTCATCCTCAAAATTTATAATCACCAACTGACAAAACACCCATTCAACAATCTAATTCCAATCTTAGGTGTCTTTAACAATATAATCTAACTCAAATGTTTCATACCATTAATTTGATATGACCATGGTGGACCTTGAGGTCTTATTGCTAAATCCCAAGCATGCCTATCATGTCCATCTTAATAGTACCTCAAATAATTAAAAATCACTAAGTATCATGCTAACACCCAAAGAACTCATTATCATGAATTACTCTAAAATTCAAAATTTCAAAGTCTACATTTTGTCAAATGATTTCAACCTTGCCTAGACTAGGAAGATACATCCTCAACATCAATAACAATTCACACCGATGATTTCGAGACAACCATTTCAATCCCAAAGATTCATCTGACCAATACCTCCTATTGGACTACACATTAAGCTAGAGTCATCCTAGGTGCGACAACCTAACTACACATTAGAGTCTACATTCTCAATCTGCAAATTCCATATGGAGTGCAACACTAGCATTTAATGTTCCATCAAGTTATGATATTCATATCTTAAAGTCTTGACCTCAGATCCATGACATACATTATAACTAACTATACCGGCTAACTAGTGAGTGTGTTAACCAAAAGCTATTAAGTATACATGTAAACTACATGTAACAGACCGCGAGAAAATACGCACACACTAACCAGTGTAAAATGTGCTTTCTAAGAAGAGCATACTCTTATACCGTGATGCATCAACCTCAACCTGACCTATCCCGCATCACTACTGAGCTTTATACAACTCTACATTTGAATACAAACCAGTAACTGCCACAACAACTTCCCATGATCGAGATTAAAAAGACATAATAAGATGTAATGGATCAGGCGATTGCCATGCGAGAATGAAACAATTAAATTCGGGCAATGAACCACGAAGTACGAACCACATCGTACACTTGAAGTCTAAAATTTTCACTGACCCATATGTATGTTTAAGTATTAGCCTAGCCACGTGTCCTGGCTTGAATCACTAATCAGGACAACCCATTCTCAAAGACAACAACTTGGGAACCTCTTTATTTTGGAAGTTAGAACGGTAGGCTTCCCTCCTTAATACTGAGGTTACTTTTTATCCTTCATATTAAAGCAGAGTCATATTTATCATTTTTTAATCTTAATTGCTGGCCTACATACTCCATTCTCCACAATCTCCACATGTGATTACAATTTTTTTTTCAAACCTCGAGATCCTTCTTATCTAATGAAACACAACACTCACATAGCTTATGTCATTCAACTCATGAAACACTTCTACGGCTCTTAGCAATGTCCTACCTGATCCCAATTCATAACTATCGAACTAGTTACAATGGAATCTTTGAATTTTCAAGAATTGTCCATGCTTAATACCTAATAATTCTCCTCACTAGAGTCATAATGAGCCATACGGGTAGCATATATATGTGTTATTATCAAGAATATCAATCCATTTCGAGTGCTATCTCTAAAACCATAATGAACATCATCATGCTCTAAGTCTTCTGAGTGTAAAACCTAACATGTGTCAACCTATTATCGATATTATCCATAAGAGTCATATCACGACACCAGCTTATAAACAAAAGTCATGGCACTAACTCCAAGTACTCCCATAAGTCAACATGACCTAAACATACTACAATCATCAGTGATTTATAATTACTATGTAGGATTCAATACCATAATTATTCCTAATGCTTTATGGATGATAATGCCGTACTTAATCATCTCTCTAAATAGTCTACACATTTATCCCAAAAAATCATAAGTCGCATTACGACCTATGTGACATAACCTCGATTTTACCACTATGACATGTTTATCACCACATACACCTCGACACAATTTTGATTTCTTTCCAAACTTCATGGAGGAGATAAAAATTCGATCATTTCCTAAAATTGTCATATATATCCTAGTGTAAGAATCATCACGTCAGAATCCTATCATTCATGCAACTGATCACGACTACCAACTCGTGACCTTTCGGCATCAACCCTGGTCATTATGTTTTATACCAATTGTAAGACTATATTTTGTACATCATAAGAAAATCCAAAAATTTCAGGGGGAAACATTTTTGTCATCACCCTCATTTGCTAAATCATAGGCTATTACCACTATAGAAGCTTTGGTACTGGGCATAGGGTACAACCTATAAAACTTTTAGGTTAATACTTTTGACGCCACAAGATATCTTATTCCTCAATACCATTTCATTTTCCTAAAATCCTAATTCAATACCACCATTTCTAACACTAATTCCCAAGGACTATATAGATTCGTTATTAAATTTCCCTGGATCAATATGGTTATCTAAACCCAAATTATAATCAAGTCACTTAGTCATTCTAATTCCCATAGAATTATTTATTTACAAGCCACGCTACTTAGTCACCTAATCCCGTAGATGAAACCACAAGCACACCAACTGAGATGCAACTGAAATCATTAAGACTTTCTAATCATCCAACACCCACATGATACATCTCACACAAGCCTAAGGTACCACCACCTAATAGACTATACCAAAACTCGATACTTGTTACCTAACACTACCAGAATAATTGCAGCGGAATGAGAATGGCTACTAACTTAGCCGATTACCAAATCAAAGGAAATAACAAAACATGCTCAAGACCTCGATTTTACCATCAAGGTACAAATCAAAATCATTATTATCCAAAAGTGATCGGCTCCAACAAACAACGATGCCTACAGACATACTACCGAGCTCACGACGTCACACCCAAAAGAAACATTAAACCTAAAGCTCGGATACCACATTATAACACTCCAATCTGGATTTAGGGGTTAATAAGGGATCAACCCGATCTGGTTCGTACGTTAATTGTGAAGTGCAATGAAACAACCTAAATAATGTGTCTAATCGAGTTTTATCATTATTTAACGTTACTTTTATTATCCTGCGATTCCAATTTTTTATCAACTATTTGATAGGACCCTAGGGAAGTGCCCCCGAGGTCAAGTAAATAGAGCTACTAATCGTAAAATCAAGTAACTACTTACCTGTATAATGCTCTCAAAGTAAGGAACATCATGCAACCTACCGTAACAAAAGAGGGATGTGAGCCGAATGTCCAGTGGGATTATATACAAATGTAGTATAGAAACAAACGGTAGAAAAGAATACTCACACGCTACACTACATGCATGTGAAAATACGTATATATCTATATATATACTATTGGAAAATACATGTCCCAATATACCAGACTGTTTTATTTCAAAAACGTTATTTGATGCCTCTTATCTCCTTGTGTTTACAAAATAATAATTTTACATTTCAAGATTATAACTAGTATATCCTTTTCATTAACTCACCCACTTAAACAATTAACAATTGTTGGAAAAATATTTCATTTACTTTCAAACGTTTATTATCTAACGTTCAATAACTCACCCTTATTTAAATAATTAAGAGAGAGAGAGAGAGATGCAAGTTGGGGTCTTTCACCACCCGGGATAGCATAGCCCTACTTAATTATTTAACCCGGCATCATCCAATATCATTATCTTGCCAATGTATTCAACACTTTCATAATGTTTACTTTAATTTTGCATTTTTGGGCCAAAACTAAAGCCTTGGACTTAACCGTCTATTTCCCCATTATACTTGGAAAGTTATTAGTTCTCATTTAAGCCCTTGATTTACACATATGTTGATTTTATACCAAAAAACATACACAGCTTAAGAATTAAATCACTTTCGCCCATACTAGTATAACAACATTCATTAACATTTATATTCTATAAAAATGTTCCACTTTAGGTAAGTTACCGCTTTACCCTCTATTTACCAAAACTTGTAATTTAATTCCTTAACAAGCGTCATTTCAAAAAACCATCATTAAGTTTTCAACTTAACATTTTAACGCTTTAGCCGTTTTAACACTTGTTTAACATCACGCTTTTACCAAACTTTCATACTTGTTAAGTGAAAAATTTCATTACATGATATAACATCTTTGTCTTACTTTATGCTTAAACCCAACAAGACCTCTTTTAAGCTCGCTCACATATTTATTCACAAAATACTACGACTTTATATGTTTAGAGAACGTATAATAAATGCTAATATCCCACCAATGGATTAAACACGTATTTCTTTCTAGAATTTTATACTTTTCACAACAAACATATCTTTCAAATAGGTGAGGCATTCTTAACTCCCTTAAATTCGAAAATGACATTTATTCATAATTATTCCATTTTGAAAACAACTTAGAAATATTTATTTTATAAATATTTGACAACATTAATAGTTTCCACATTAAAAATGTTCATCATACTTCTTTACTTGGATTATACACAAAACTACTTTCTAGCATTTTTATTCTATAAAAATGCCCCACATTTCTTTTTTACTAGAAATTATATTAGGGTAGCATTCTCATACATTTTTTTAACCATAAAATGTCCATTTTCAATGTCATAAGAAAATATGCACATACAATATTTTTCTAGCATTTCTACTCAATGTAAATAGTAATTTACAGATTACTAAGAACACGCAATATCGCAATATTCCTATTCTTCCTATTCTTAATAGACAACAACAACAAGACTACCATATATACACACCAAACGGAGTCTTTAAATACAAGAGTAGAGCATCCCACATCAAACACTCCAAATATGGTGGTGGTTTTGAAGAAGATGGGTGACTCCCCCACTTCAAAGGTGTCCTTAAAGGGAGTCACAAAATCTCCACCAAATAGATATCCATGGAAGTTCCGACACATTCCAAGAAAAACGCAATTAAAACCTTCTCCAAGACCTCCCACAATGTATATGTCTTCTTTCCAAAATACTCACCTTGTCAAATGCCCATCAACAATAGCATCTTATATTTTCATTGCTATACTTTAATAATGGGAGGACTGAGTATACGTATGAGTTTGTAACAACCCGCTCAGCAAAATAAGGGGTGGCCATCCCAATACTCCAACAATAATGGGAATCATAGATGGACCATTCTCATCACCACAATAAAATAGTAAGTATACGGGATAACCACCCTATATTTCAGAAAAACGGGTTGCCAAAAATTTTATTTTATAAGTTAAAGAAAGAATTTAAAGAACCCAATTTCAAAAGAAAGTGGAAACCCAACAGAACTTATATTACATCCGCATCGAGTATACCGTAAGGGGTCTGAATATGTTGTTGGTCAACAGTCACTTACAACGTATTATAACAAGTTCAAGTAAGTTACATAATACATTACAATAAGCAAATACAAAAGCTTGGGCCACACGACCGAGTAGATGACCCAAACATAACTAGAGTACAAAAATGAAGGCGTCTAACAACATATCCCGTAATATCCGCAAAGTATCACGGCTCTCCAAAAACACCGAAATAAGAAAGTCAGAACGGGCGTCCTTGCGGCGGAGCAACTGAGCGGATATAAAATTAATGTACAAAAAGAAATATGAACGGGTCAGGGCCCGATTTTATATGATCACCAGATGAATAAAGAGAATGACAGTTATGAACAGTAAATCATGATTAATAGTAATAAAAATCTAACTACACAATTCAATGCATAAACTAAAGAAAATTAAATGATCATAAGTTTAACTTAGTTATGCAAGAGGGTATGAATAATTATCATTAATTAAAAACTTCCATCATTCTCACTGATTCGTTTCATCGTTCCGTTCCTTATCAGGAAACATAATCACAATTTTATGCTCTTTGTGGCAGTTATCATAATTCAAGTCCCACTTGAATAAGAATAGTTATATTCAAATACATATAACGATTCTAAGACCGCCTATCCGGGTTTCCCCAGTGTACACGCCCCTAAATGACCATCATCTTCCAAGTCCTATCAACCAAGACAACCTGGGCACCTACAATGCAAGACGTCAGGAAGCGACCATATGCCTGCGGGAGAGTCATAACCACACCCGAAATTACCTCACCATCTCAGAAAACGTACAATAAGCTCTCATATGGCCTAGGACTATATCCACCCTGCATTCATTAGCCAGGGGACTTCACCTCACGCGCGAACTTCCCTTATGTTGGTATTTAGAGAGGTGTGTTTAAGTAAATTATCATTTACCATATTCATTTTTCATTTCCATTTCCATTTTAATAAATACATCACATTTTATTCGGAGCCATACGTATTTCATGTCACCATTATAACCTCAATGAATCGATAAATTCTTAATTTATTCTCCAAACATTCATTCGTGGTGTTATTATAAACCATCAAGACTATCATAACTCAATTGAGCTTCTAAAGTCTCCCAAACACGACCTTACAACTCCTAGACTCATAATAGTTAACTAAAGAAAGAGGATGCCCTAACATTAATTTGTATACCCCCAAAAATAACCACCACATAAACCATTCCTAATGTAGGGCAATAAACTAACTCGTCTAGGACTCTAAGTTTACTTCGTACAAGAAGGTTGCTAAGTCCTAAGCCTAGAGAAACAGGATAAAAAATGAGTTAGAAAAATAACTCGAAACAGCCTGATTTCGAATCGATTCGCCCTAGGGCAGAGAATCGATTCACCACAGGCAGTGAATTGATTCTCCCAAAAGAGAATCAATTCGGATGACAAATCCAACATTCTGCTTCAACCGAATCGATTCGGCCTTAACCCAAATCGATTCGGGTTTGCAGACCTGTAGGATGACCCCTTAGCGAATCGATTCGCCCCTGCGATTTTTCCAAGAATGGACTACGGTTTATGAACCCTAGTTTTTCCCCCAACTCATTTCTACTCCATTTTTAACACACATCCAACAACATTAATCTACCCCAAATCATCCTACATGATTATCAACTACCATAATCCACAATATCATCAACATAAACTATGATTAGGGTTCAAATACCATAAAATCCACATTTGTTCCATTAATTCTAATACACAACTATCACACAATTACTCATCTTAAACCATATATCAGCAAGCAGAAAACTTGCCTTGAGGTTGAAATCTCAGATTCTTAGAAGATGGAAGCAAGACGAATTCTCAAATCTCCAATCTTTCTCTTTTCTCCTCTTTTCTCCACACTTCTCTTCTTCTCTCTTTCTCTCAAGGTTTAGTAATACGCTTAAGAGAAATAAATGAAATGCAAGACTTAAATCGTGGTTTTCTCCTTAATTCCCAACTTAAATGGTTAATACCGCATTAAAATGACTCTCAACTGCACATTTGAGCTATAACTAGTCAAAAGTGCCCAAAACATAAAAATACAATATGGCACTTATTTCGACTATCTCGCACATTTCGGGACTAACTACGCCCTTTAAATTGGCATTCGACAATCTTATAAATCATTTCAAGTTACGATTTCATTTAAACCATAAATGTCATTTAAAACATGTGACACTAAGAAACACAACATGATGATATTTACATACACATATAGTAAATATGCAACAATCTAGTAAACATTAACTTTCAACTCATTCAATTCATATTTAAAACATTTTCCAACGTTTTATATAATTACTTCACAAAGTAAATTAATATAAAATAAGTTCTCAAAAGCGAGGGTTGTTACATACTCCCCCCCTTATGAGGGAAGTTTGCCCTCAAAATTGAGGCGTACCTTGTATAAAGATCTGCAGATATTTTTCCCGCATATCGTCCTCACGTTCCCACATTGATTCCTTGGCATCGTGATGACCCCATTGAACTTGCACCAAGGGCTCTACTCGAGATCTCAATCTACTCTCTCCACGCTCTAAGATTACAACCGCTTGTTCTTCATACGAAATATCGAGTTGCAAATCGACATCCTCCAAAGGAATATGCCAAAGGGCTCCTTCACACCTCTTATACTTCTTCAAAGAGGAAACATGAAACACATCATGGAGTTGTTGTAAGTGTTACGGTAACGCAAGTTGATAAGCCACTGGACCTACCTTAGCAATAATGGGAAAAGGTCCAACATAACGCGGCTCAAGCTTTCCTTTATTCCCAAAACATTTTATACCTTTCATTGGTGATACACGCACCAAGACTTGATCTCTAACTTCTAACTCTACACGCCTTCTATTCGCATCGGCATAACTCTTTTGACAATCTTGAGCTATTCGGATGCGATTTTGGATGAGTTCAATCTTGGAAGTATCCTGGATCATTTCAGGTCCAAGAAATTTATTATCCCCCACCTCCAACCAACAAGTGGGCGACCTACAAGGCCGGCCATAAAGTGCTTCATAGGGTGCCATCCCAATAGTAAATTGGTACGAATTATTATAAGCAAATTCGACCAAAGGGAGATATTTTTCCCAATCACCTTTAAAATCAAGCACACACATTTGGAGCATGTCCTCCAACATTTGGTTGACTCTTTCTGTGTGCCCATCTGTTTGAGGGTGATAAGAAGTACTCAATTTCAATTCGGTTCCCATAGCTTCTTGGAAACTTCGCCAAAAGTGGGAAACAAAAATCTTGTCTCTGTCAAAGACTATATTTATTGGCACCCCATGGAGTTGAATAACCTCCACAATAAATAGTCGGGCATAATGAGCAATGTTGTATTTGGTACATACGGGTAGGAAGTGTGCCGACTTTGTCAAGCGATTAATAATAACCCAAATAGAATCATGACCACTCTGCGACGTTGGCAAGCCCATGATGAAATCCATCGATATGCTCTCCCAATTCCACACCGGAATCTCCAAGGGTTGCAACAAACCCATCGGTCGCTGATGATCTATCTTGACCAATTGACAAGTAGCACATTGGGACACGAACTCATAAATATCCCATTTCATGCCCGCCCACCAATACTGACGGCGCATGTCTTGGTACATCTTATCCCCACCAAGATCCACTGAAAATTTAGACCATGAGATTCTATCATCATGTCCCATCGTAAATCCCCTTCGTCCGGGATAATGAGCCTCTCGTGGAAACGTAATCCACCCTCCGATCTTATAGAGTAGGATCCCGCTCCCTTGGTCAATAATTGGCGTATACGGTCCTGATAACCTTTATCCCTTCCTTGAGCTTATACAACCCTTGCCATAATAGTAGGCGTTACGGTCAACACCGGTATAAATTCCCTAGCAATCGCGTCCTCCTGACTAAGCTCCTTCCATTTGGCTTTCCATACCTTTGCTAACTCCCCCTCGGGTTTTCTACTCAAAGCATCCGCCACCACATTCACCTTGCCCGGGTGATAGTGGATGTCGAATTGATAGTCTTTCACAAACTCTAGCCGTCAGCGTTGTCGTATATTTAAATCTTTCTGTGAAAATAAATATTGCAACGATTTGTGGTCTGTGAAAAGACTAATTTTTTCCCCGAGGAGATAATGCTTCCAAATCTTCAAGGCAAAAACAACTGTGGAAAGTTCCAAATCATGCACCGAATAATTCCTCTCACGAGGCTTTAGCTTGCGAGAAGCATAAGCAATAGCACGTCGCTCTTGTTGAAGTACACCTCCTAATACTTGTAGAGATGCATCGGTAAAGACTAAATATTCAAATCCTGGCCTCGATAAGGCAAGGACTGGAGCAGAAGTCAACCTGTCCTTGAGCTCGTTAAAGGTTGACTGACAAGAATCATCCCATATAAACCTCACCCCTTTTCGGGTCAAATTTATTAAAGGGATAGCAATTTTAGAAAAACCCTTGATAAATCGATGGTAGTAACCAGCCAAACCCAGGAAACTACGAATCTCGGTAGGTGTAGTGGGTTGACCCTACTCCCTCACAGCATCAACTTTACTTGGGTCCACCGAAATGCCCTGGGATGTCACAATATGACCCAGAAAATGTACCTCCTGCAACCAAAAACCATACTTCTCGAACTTGGTATACAATTGGTGATCCCTCAACCTTTGTAGGACCAACCGTAAATGAGTAGCATAATCGATTTTTGTTTGAGAATACACTAGAATATCATCAATTAACACAATGAAAAACTGGTCCAGGAAGTTTCGAAACACCATATTCATGAGGTCCATAAACACGACAGGAGCATTGGTTAGTCCGAAAGTCATAACCAAAAATTCATAGGACCCGTATCTTGTTAAGAAAGCGGTTTTGGACACATATCGCTCCCGTATCTGCAACTGGTGATACCCCGTCCTCAAATCTATTTTAGAGAATTACGACGCTCCCCTAAGTTGATCAAACAAATCATCGATCCGAGGCAATGGGTATTTTTTTCGGATGGTGACTTTATTCAATTCTCTATAGTCAACACATAACCGGAGAGAACCGTACCTTTTCTTCACGAATAACACCGGAGCACCCCACGGTGACGTAATTTCCCTAATAAACCCTTACTCTAGAAAGTCCTGAATCTGATCCCTTAAGTACCTCATCTCAATAGGAACCATATGATACGGAGCTCTCGTAATCGGTCTCATTCCCCGCGCTAAATCGATTACAAACTCAATCTCCCTACTCAGAGGCAAACCCGATATTTCTCGAAAAACTTCTTGGAAATCTATGACGACTTGAATAGAATCTAAGGAAATGACTACATCCCGAGAAGTCTCCTTCGTAACAGAATACAAGTAAGATCTAGTACCTCCTTCTGAATGAGGCATAACCACTAAAAACATTTCTTGCCCCAGAATGGCAAAAACTATACTTTTCCCATTGCAACTAACTATCGCATGATACTTCACTAGCCAATCCATACCCAAGATTACATCATACCCGACCATATCAAGGACGAGAAAATCCGCCTCAAAACACAAGTTACCAAGATTTATTTCTATTTGTTTACAAACAAAGAAAATGAGTGAACCATCACCCATAAAAGACTCAACACTAGTGAAGGTACTCTCTGCAGATTTAATCAACTCTGTAGACTGAGCAAAACTTCTAGAAATGAACGAGTGTGTCGCACCCGTATCAAACACAATACGACCCATGTGCCCCTGAATGAGAAACATACCCTCAATAGCTGGCGACATTGGCTGGGTCGGAGGAAGCATAGCATCCTGAATATGATAAACACGCCCATACTATAGTTGTCCCTGCTATGGAGGGACGGTCGGGTTGGGTACTTATGGCGGTAACTGAGCCGGTGGTTGCGGTGGGATCCTAAGAAGCTGTCTCCCAATCAAGTGAGGACACGTCCTCTTGAAATGGTCCGGCTCTCCACACTGAAAACATCGATTCATCATATTATCTTGATTTCGGCCTCGATTATTTCGATTCTGCTCGAAACCTTGGCCCGGATGGCCTCTACCTACTTGATGCGGTTGCGGTCCACCCTGACCTTGCCTATTGTTATTGCCACCCACAATAAACCCACCAAAACGTTTCCGTTTAGACAAATCCCCTTACTGGGGATCCCTTTCTTTTTGTTTATTTCTCGAAGATTGGGACGAAGGAAATCTCCTCCAGTCCCATTGCCTCCAGGTTTCCCAGCTTGCCCCATCACTGTAGCTTTCTTACTACTTTGGACATACAACCGGTGCTCTTGGCAATGAGGCAACGCCGCATCCATCACATCCCAAAAAGTCTGCAAAGTTGGATTACCCAACAAATGTTGCCGGATCCTCCAGTTCAAACCTCCCATAAACTTCGATATTTTCCTCTCTTTCGGAGTCACCTCGTTCGGTACAAAACTTGCTAACCGGGTGAACTCCTCTTCATATTCTGCTACTGACCGCTCCCCTTGCACCAAATCTTAAAGTTTTCTTCTCATCTCCCTCTAAACCGCGGGAGGGAAATACTTCCGATCAAACAGAACCCATAAATCATTAATAGTCATAACATCCATGTGTTCTGGCGTAGTCATAGAATCCCACCAATGTAACGCAGATTCAAAGAGCTTGAAAGTAGCAAGGACTTGTTTCCTCTCCTCGCTAGACTCTACCATATGTAGATGGTGCTGCATATCCTTCTTCCACTGATTAGCTTTAATGACATCGGAACCTCCTTCAAATTTCGGGGGATGGCCCTTTAAAAAGGACTCTCTAACCCTCTCCCACGGAGAAGGTACCGTAGGAGCTTGTACATCTGGAGCCCGTGGTCGTAGGGCTTGTGGAAATTTTTGAACCACGACGGTCGTAGCAGCATTGACCGCTTGGGCCACAATATTTGCTACATTAGCAGCATTTATAGTTCCTTGCTGCGGCGACGAGGGAGGACCAACATCATCTTCTACAACTCTATTCCTTCTAGCGGGGCGGCCTCTCTTAGGCGGCATCTGAAATAAAGAAGCAATAGAGTTCGAATACTACATAGAACAATCTATTTTGCAGAAGATCGCATACATAGGCAACAAAGCAATCCTAACATTAAGCTCTATATCAAAGAACATTACGGTAGAATGTGACAAGTCCGCATAGATCCTAAAGACTCTAGAATATGATGCTCTGATTCCATTTGTGACAACCCGCTCATCAAAATAAGGGTTGGCCATCCCGATACTCCAATAATAATGGGAATCATAGATGGACCATTCTCAGCACCACAATAAAATAGTAAGTATACTGGATAACCACCCTATATTTCAGAAAAGCGGGTTGCCAAAAATTTTGTTTTATAAGTTAAAGAAATAATTTAAACAACCCAACTTGAAAAGAAAGTGGAAACCCAACAGAACTTATATTAAGTCTGCATCGAGTATACAATAAGGGGATCGAATATGCTGTCGGTCAACAGTCACTTACAATGCATTATAACAAGTTCAAATAAGTTACATAATACATTACAATAAGCAAATACAAAACCTTGGGCCACACGCCCGAGTAGATAACCCGAACATAACTAGAGTACAAAAATGAAGGCGTCTAACAACATATCCCGTAATATCCGCAAAGTATCACGGCTCCCCAAAAACACCAAATTGGAAAGTCAGAACAGGCGTCCTTGTGGTGGAGCACCTGAGCGGATATAAAATTAATGCACAACAAGAAATATAAACGGTTCAGGGTCCGGTTTTATATGATCACCAGATGAATAAAGAGAATGACAGTAAATCATGATTAATTGTAATAAGAATCTAACTACACAATTCAATGCATAAACTAAAGCAAATTAAATGATCATAAGTTTAACTTAGTTATGCAAGAGGGTATGAATAATTATCGTTAATTAAAAACTTCCATCATTCTCACTTATTCGTTTCATCGTTTTGTTCCTTATCAGGAAACATAATCACATTTTTATGCCCTTTGTGGCATTTATCAGAATTCAAGTCCCACTTGAATAAGAATAGTTATATTCATATGTATATAACGATTCTAAGACCATCCATCCGGGTTTCCCCACTGTGTGCTCCCATAAATGACCATCATATTCCAGGGCCTATCAACCAAGACAACCTGGGCACCTACAACGCAAGACAACGGGAAACGGCCATATGCCTGCGGGAGAGTCATAACCACACCCGAAATTACCCCACCATCGCAGAAAACATAAAATAAGCGCCCATATGGCCTAGGATTATATCCACCCTGCATTCATTAGCCAGGGGGCTTCACCTCACGTGCGAACTTCCCTTATGTTGGTATTTATAGAGGTGTGTTTAAGTAAATTATCATTTACCATATTCATTTTTCATTTCCATTTCCATTTTAATTAATACATCACATTTTATCCGGAGCCATACGTATTTCATGTCACCATTATAACCTCAATGACTGAATAAATTCTCAATTTATTCTCCAAACATTCTTTCATGGTGTTATTATAAACCATCAAGACTATCATAACTCAATTGAGCTTCTAAAGTCTCCCAAACACGACCTTACAACTCCTAGACTCATAATAGTTAACTAAAGAAAGAGGATGCCCTAACATTAATTTGTATACCCCCGAAAATAACCACCACATAAACCATTCCTAATGTAGGGAAATAAACTAACTAATCTAGGACTCTAGGACTCTAAGTTTACTTCGTACAAGAAGGTTCCTAAGTCCTAAGCCTAGATAAAAAGGATAAAAATTGAGTTAGAAAAATAACTCAAAACAACCTGATTTCGAATCGATTGGCCCTAGGGCAGCGAATCGATTCTCCCAAAAGCGAATCGATTCGAATGACAAATCCAACATTCTGCTTCTGTTGAATCGATTCGTCCTTAACCCAAATCGATTCGGGTTTGCAGACCTGTAGGATGACCCCTTTGCGAATCGATTCGCCCTAGGGCCGAATCAATTTTCCCCTGCGATTTTGTCAAGAACGGGCTACAGGTTATGAACCCTAGTTTTTCCCCCAACTCATTTCTACTCCATTTTTTACACACATCCAAGAACATTAATCTACCCCAAATCATCCTACATGATTATCAACTACCATAATCCACAATATCATCAACATAAATTATGATTAGGGTTCAAACACCATAAAATCCACATTTGTTCCATTAATTCTAATACACAACTATCACACAATTTACTCATCTTAAACCATATATTAGCAAGTAGAAAACTTGCCTTGAGGTTGAAACTCAGATTCTTGGAAGATGGAAGCAAGATCAATTCTCAAATCTCCAATCTTTCTCTTTTCTCCACACTTCTCTTCTTCTCTCTTTCTCTCAAGGTTTAGTAATACACTTAAGAGAAATAAATGAAATGCAAGACTTAAATCGTGGCTTTCTCTTTAATTACCAACTTAAATGGTTAATACCACATTAAAATGACTCACAACTGCACATTTAAGCTACAACCAGTCAAAAGTGCCAAAAACATAAAAATACAATATGGCACTTATTTCGACTATCTCGCACATTTCGAGACTAACTACGCCCTCTAAATTGTCATCCAGCTATCTTATAAATCATTTCAAGTTTCGATTTCATTTAAACCATAAATGTCATTTAAAACACGTGTCACTAAGAAACGCAACATGATGATATTTACATACACATGTAGTAAATATGCAGAAATCTAGTAAACATTAACTTTCAACTCATTTAATTCATATTTAAACCATTTTCTAACGTTTTCTATAATTACTTCACATAATAAATTAATATAAAATAAGTTCTCGAAAGCGATGGTTGTTACAGAGTTTAAGCACTATACAGTGCCAAACAATGGCGGATGGCAATATCAAATTAGAGAGAGAGAGAGATGCAAGTTGTTGAATAATGGTTGTCCCCTAATTTCCCAACCCCTGCTTTTCTTATACACATATGCAACGTTCATAAAAAATAACCCACTCGACTCATTCTATTTGTTGTACTCCAAGAGTGACATGCAACTTTATCAAAGGTTGTAAATGGCGACACCGTTTGTGGCAGGTCATTCTAGGTTCCTTCCAAAATAGCAAGATTCATATACCGATCTCATGCTAAAACAGCCTTGTCTTAGGACCTTAGGCCACACGCATATATGGTAGAGACCTCTTCCTTTTATTGTCGTTCATGTGTTTCCTTATAATATACGACAATACCCAAGGCCATTTATTAGATATTACCTATTATTCGATCAGATGGTAAGGCTGACCCAAGTTTAGACCCTTGAATAAGCGATCGACAGTGCACAAAGGAGGCAGGTCTGACTAATTGTCGCTGATAGTGAACATCTTAAAGATTTCCCCTTTTTTGTATTCCTCATTTCTTTGAATCATCCCCTCGGTAACACTGTATTTCACGAGTTTGGTACCATATCTGAGAAGGCAGGCTCCCATGGGATGATTTTTTTGCAATCATAGGGACATGATAGGATATCGGATTTGACGAAATAGACATTAGAGGCTTGATAGTGAGGAGAGAGAGTCTTATGCCTTTCACCGTCGCTTGAGGAGCTGTGATTCTCGTTTCAGCAACGCTGGTCCTCTTCTGAGCGACCTAGCTACTTGGGACGATGACTTCCATTTTCTCAGTTTTGTTTGCATGTGGCCCTCTTGGTTATGAGATCTTTTTTTTTCATCTTTCCCAACAGTTGCCTTAGAAATTTGCGTACCTGGCTAATTAACTTTTCTTTCTATATTTGGACGATAGTTAATATAAGTGAGGGGAGTATAGACTTAACTCCTTAATATCCAATCTTTCATATTTCTGCATATGGCCCGCCACTATTTCTTCTCAAGAATGTTTATGTAATTGAATTCCTCATAACCAATAATTTTATATAATCCTTTTGTGAATGTAAAATCCCAAAGTTCTTTTTATACGATTCGATTTGTTGCCCATAAATCGTTTATAACCATACTTTATTCCTCGTCATATAATTTCTCTTTTTTCATTTTGTAAAACGTGATTGTGTGATAATTGATTAAATTCACAAATTTCTAATTTGGCACACTTATTTCATTAGAGTCTATTTTAAACCAAACCAATTCAGCCCCTAAACATGCAACTATGTGTGTGCGTGTGTCAAACCATAAATAAATAAAGCACCTAAAGGGCAAAACCTTTTTATTTCACTATAATTTGTAAATAACAACTTACACGGGTTACAATGAAATAGGGTGACACACAAATACCCGCAGGTATCGGTCGGCGTCGTCAGCAATGGAACAACCGCAGCTACTCCACAAGAAAATGCAGTTATATCTTCAGCAATGAATCCACACGCAGCGAATCCACATGGACACCCAGTCCAATCTTCACAGAGACTCCCTCCATAATAGCACGCATCTCTCGGTTGTAGAGATCTCCCCACAAAGAATAAAGTTGAATCTAGGGTTCCAAAATAATTCATTAAAGATTGGGATGTTTTGTGAATTGAAAACAAAGAGGATTAAACCCTAAAAGAGGAAGTCAAAAAGGATTCTGCAGTTTCGCAATTTTCTGTCTTTCAAAACGCTGGGACTTCTTAATAAAAACGAAACCATTTAATGAGAATTTATACAAAATTGAGTCACCTTGGTATACGAGCTCGTTCGAATGAAACTGACATCTCGTGCGAATGAGGGATGCATGTCGTTTGAACGACATTGCGCGACATACCAATGTCGCTCGAACGAGATGCTGATCTCGCTTGAACGACTTGGGCGTCAAAAAAATATTATTGTAATGTCCGCTTCAATACTTAGAAAAAATACTCATTCTCAAAATTTGACGAAAAAGTCCGCTCCAAAACTTAGAAAATATTTTGTAAAAATATCCCAAAGGCTCTAAGTGTAAAGTTAAGATATTAAAAATAAAATCTTACCAAAATAAACTTTACGGAGTCTTTTTGATGAAGACCTTTGATATTCGAATCCATCTTTGATGCTTGAATGTTCTTGAATGCTCTTCGACCGTGTAGCGGTATACGACATACTAAACTGATAACGGACTTATAAAATAATGTCTTTACAAATCTCCCCCTATGTTTATGCCGGTACATACATAAAAACATCCAAATTATCAAATACCAAAATGCCTATACAAATCTACCCTCCCATTGAATAAATTTGCAATATCTCAAACTGTTCTTCAAAAGTCTTCATCAAATCTCAAATTTTTCTCATTAGGGTGTGCAATATGTGATCATCAATCTTTGTACCTATACATATGAGATAAAGCAAAAACCTTCGTGATGCATCGAGTTTGAAATTATATAAGAATAAATCAATAATAAATCAAATCTCCCCCATAATGTAAAAACTCCCCCATAACATGATAATTCTTTCTCCCCCTTTTTATGATGTCCCCAAATAGACATATTAGAAGAAACAATCAAAACATGGAGTGTTACGATAAGAATGCATAGCAAACAAGGATCAAACTACGCACATGCAAAGGTATATCTCAAAAACATCCACAAACTATTTTTTGGATTTTTCAATTTTTTCAAAGCAAAAATAACGATACAAAAATCACACCATGAATTTAAACTCAAACAACCAAGTCATGGAAATGGAATGAATGGGTGTGAGAACATTCGATAGGTCAATAAACTCAATCAATCATATGTGCACGATGCATACGTGTACTCCTAACGAATGAACATGAAAAGTATCCTTAGGTGTAAAAATTTATTGAATTTAGATGACATTGTTTTATACAAATCAACAAATCAAAGTCTAAATGATTTCCACCCCAATAATGTCATAAAATATTTAACGCTTTTTCAAGACTTTCAAGGACGTGCAAACCCGTTTTAAATTCTCCATCCAAACTCCCTCGTATATATTCTTTTAGAGGTGTATAAACTAAATTCTCAAACTTTGGAGAATTGGTGCAAAAACCTAATTGGCCCATAATTGACATGAATTTGTTTTTATTGCCTTTAAATTTTTCGGGCTCTTTTAAACCTCTTTGGACCCCGGATAATAAAATTTCTCAATTTTCTAGGTCTGATATAATGGTGGCTTAGTATTCGCAAATGCCAAAAGAACCTTTCGTAGCCCTTCCCCGTTTTGAAATAAAGTACGCAAACTCACAAACGGCTCTTACATGCACAACTTTCTTATCAAGTTTTTTCGTGCTTGGTTCATTTTAAGGACATGATTAAAGTGAAAACACACAACCAACATGTGATAAGATAAGCACAATAATCAAACAAATTCATGCATGTGTGCAATAAAGGAAATCATGAGTCAAACATGCTAGAAGTAACACTTAATTACATCTCAATGACTCCAAACATTATAAACCACAAAGATGACATGATATATTGTCTCAAAACACTATCATATAGTCACATGAAAATGGAATGATGTTGTGACTCGGTCATCCTAAGTGTCCATCCATAAACGGTGCAAACAAAATACAAAAATCTTTTTAGATATTTCAAAAATTTTCAAACAAAATTTATACAAAGAGTACACATGCCATAACACTAGCAAACATATATATATATCATGAAACCACAACTAGTGTATGACAAACACGCTAACACAATCATCTATATGATATGGCAAGAGAAGAATCATGTGCAAGCAAACGGGAATCAACTTGTCCAAAATCTAGTGCTTCTAAAAGTGATTTCCTAACCCAAATAGATGTGAAACGTCTTGTGTGGGATTTAGGAACCAAGGAAACAGTAGACATAAAATTCCAAGGACTTTTTCCAAGATCAAGACAAAAACGCCTAAGGTGACCTTTCCTACCACAATATGAACATGTGTAAACGGGTGGAACGGCACCTATGGGTTGACCTTTTCTAACATCCTTGGGATTAATTGACCCTCTAAAATAAATAATGGTTTTGGCTTTATCACTAGAAGCATGAGAACAAGATGAGCCGTTACCATCACTATCAAACCTACTCGAGTCTGTCAAATCATTTTTTAACTTCAAAATTTTTTACTCAAGCAAAGAATTAGACTCTTCCAATCTGAGGGACTCCTTCTTCAAATTATCAATCAAACCTAGAAGGTTATCTCGCTTCCCCTCAATTAAAGAAAACTGTTTCCTAAGAGTCTCTTCACGTGCCACAAACTCATTGATTAAAATATTTTTGTCCTCTTTGGCACAAACACAACCACTATAATTTATAAAGTCCTCCAATTCTTTTTCTAAAAATAGGACTCTATCATCACTCTCCTTCTTGGACAATTTTAAAGAAACAAAGTCATGGTCCAAGGAAATAAGTTTTTCACGATAAAAATCTCTTTGATTTTGAATTGTTTGCAAAATATCCAACACGGATTTAAAACGAGAATTTTATTTTTTCAAAAAATTAATTCTTTTAGAAAACATCAAATTCAAATGATTTATATCATCAAAACTCTAACTCGTTTCATCAAAGGGGGGCATCCGATTACATAAGTGTTCCATCGGAAAAATTGCGATTTTTCACAAAAATGATTTTTCAGAAAAAATCAATATCACACAAATTTTTCGAAAAATAGGAATACACAATAAAATAGTGTAACCTGCTCTAATACCAATTTGTAAAACGTGACTGTGTGATAATTGATTAAATTCATAAATTTCTAATTTGGCACACTTATTTAATTAGAATCTATTTTTAAACCAAATCAATTCAGCCCCTAAACATGCAACTACGTGCGTGCTTGTATTAAATCACAAATAAATAAAGCACGTGACACAAATTTCAGGAAAAATCCCTGAAGGGAAGAACCTTTTTATTTCACTATAATTTATAAATAACAACTTACACGGATTACAATGAAATAGGGAGACACATGAATACCCACAGGTGTCAGTCGGTGTCGTCAGCAATGGAACAACCGCAGCTACCTCACAAGAACACTCAGTTCTATCTTCAGCAATGAATCCACACGCAGCGAATCCACATGGACACGCAGTCCAATCTTCACAGAGACTCCCTCCACAATAGCACGCAGCTCTCGGTTGTAGAGATCTCCCCACAAAGAATAAATTTCAACAAAGTTGAATCTAGGGTTAAAAAAAATTCACTAAAGATTGGGATGTTTTGTGAATTGAAAACAAAGAGGATTAAACCCTAAAAGAAAATCAAAAAGGATTCTGCAGTTTCGTATTTTTCTGTATTTCAAAACACTGGCACTTCTTAATGAAAATGAAACTATTTAATGAGTATTTATACAAAATCGCGCCGCCTAGGTATACGAGCTCGTTAGAATGAAACAGACATCTCGTGCGAACGAGGGACGCGTGTCGTTTGAACGACATCGTGTGACATACCAATGTCGCTCGAACTAGATGCTGTTCTCTCTTGAACGACCTGGGCGTCAAAAAAATATTATTTTAATGTCCGCTTCAATACTTGAAAAAAATACTCATTCCCAAAATTTGACGAAAAAGTCCGCTCCAACACTTAGAAAATATTTTATAAAAATATCCCAAAGACGTTAAGGTATTAAAAAGAAAACCTTACCAAAGTAAACTTTACGGAGTCTTTTTGATAAGAAACTTTGATATTCGGATCCGTCTTTGATGCTTGAATGTTCTTGAATGCTCTTCGACGGTTTAGCGGTATACGACATACTAAATTGATAACGGACTTATAAAATAATGCCCTTACAAATTTCAAACCCCCCACTTTCAATAACCATCTCAAAACTCCAAATTAGTTTAATTACAACTCCATGTGGGAATTAACTAAAGTATTTAGGGCGGGTATTACACTTTATATGTGTCATGAAGTCTCAAGTAATCCATGTTGTATGTTAGTGATGAGATTGATATAGAGAACATGTTTGGATATATATATATATATATATATATATATATATCCTAATGGTTTGGATAGGGTTCATATAACATTAAGTCTTGAAAGACATGAGTCTAAGCTAAATCTGATGAAATTATAACTCCACTGACGATGAATTACACTATATTGAAATTGATAGAGAAATGTAATTAAACTCTTATACATTACATAATAGGACCTTAATGTCAGCTGGGTGGGCACAATTAATTATAGGAGTTGGTCAGGTATTTAAAAGTGGTGCAAGACAATTCAGAATGGATTTATTAAAGTTGGATTTGACTTTGATTATTTAAATAATGAACATACTAGAATGATCGCACATTGTTCAATGGAAGAAGAAACCGATTATAATAGGAGAATTAGTCTTTCAATCAAAAATTGTAGTAGTTTTTTTATTACAAGGACTTTCAAAACCAATCATACTTGTGGTCATTTTATTCGTACTAGAAAGAATATTATGGTTACATGAAAGCTAGTTTTAGAGTTGATTGTGGATAAAATACATTCAAACATTTAACTAGACCTTGCGATGTAATTCAAGAGTTAAATTCAAATTATGGCATACAAATGACATATCATGTCGTTTGGTTGGGTGTTGAAAAGCCTAGGGCGTAGTTATATGGTAATTCTTATCTTTCATTTGATCAACATATGTAGTACACTGATGCTGTGAGGATGACAAATCCTGGAAGTGTTGTTGGCTTAAGTTGGAATTCTCCAACAAAGAGGTTCAAAGGCCTTTTTGTATCTTTTGGCACATGTGTCTCTGGTTGAAAAATCTATGTTATATCTAGATGGTATATTTTATAAAAGTCAATACATAAGGATTTTATTGCTACTACTGTAAAGAATGGAAACCAATTTATGATATGTGTAGAGTTATGGAAATCATCGTTTAGAATGGATGACACTTATGTAATTTTGCAGTGCGATTTCACAATGCAAAATGGTATTGCGACATTGCACTGTGAAATGGCATTGCGAAATATCATTAATTGCAAAATTTCATTGCTATATTGAACTGTGAAATGTTAAATGCGAACTTCATTGAAGAAATGCAACTCTTAAATATACCATTGAGAAATAAAACTGGTAAATGAGAATATATATATGTGCTAACCAAAAATTAATACTTTATCGCAATATGTAATTAAGAATGTAAAAATTTAAGAGAGATTCTAAAAAATGATTTATTTGATATTGAAGTCCTCACTAGAGGAATTTATATTATTGTTCAATGATGAAGTCATTCTTTATCCTAATAGGAACTTTTGAACCCTTCAATATTCATATTGTAAATGTGTGCATTTTGTTGTTATAATAGATAGGAACCATTTGTGGTTCCTAAAGAAGTATTCAAAAAATAAATAATGCATCAATTCCATGCTAAATACACCATTTTTCTTAGTCCAACCATGCAGATTTGCTCAATTCTTTTTGCAATCCCTTTAGAGGTTCTTGTATTAATGATATTAGAATCGAACATGCATTCGATATTTTCATACAAGTGGTAAAAATCCAGTATTTTAAAAGGCCCGCCTAGGTGTGTCTAGGCTTAAGGCTTGAGAGAAACGCCCTGCCTTAAGCCTTTTATGTCTTATTTTTGGTAAAAGGCTTAAGGTGTACTTGTTTTAAAACAAAAAATGCTTTAGTGAAACGATATCGCCTTTTAAAGTCTTTTTTTTAAATCGGACCAATATCTCATACAAAACAATCAAAAGACAAATGGTATCCCAAACCTTTCTGCCTCTCGTCCAAAAAAACGAGCATTTTTTATTTTTTATTTTTGTTGTTTTCTTAGTATTTGAAAAAAATTGTATTTTAGTTTGCATATACTCAAACATATTTCAAGCTATGTACCATTTTCATATTTTTAATAGCCTTGTTATAGTTAAAAATGTTAAAATATATTTAAAAAGGCCTAAACGCCTTTTTACGTCCAAGGCCCATTTAGGCTTCTAAGGCTTAAGGCTTGACCTCCACGCCTCAGTCATGCCCCGCGTTTTTTAGAACCTTGTAAAAACCTAACAATTTTGTAGTTAAACAATACTAGTTTATGTAGTTTACACAGTTAATTACTTTAGGTATTCTATTATACTTTCAACATGCGATTGAAATGCGTGGAATTATAAGGAAAACATTTAAGAAGTTGAACTTACACATGGGCATAAGAAACGTGATAAAATAATTTCGCACTATGAATTTTATGAATTCTCAGTGCAAAATTGGTTTATTCTCATTAAGAACTATATCATTTTGCAATGAGAATTGGAATGTCTCTCACTGCGAAATTGAATTACAATTTCTTTAATTTGGACAAATTTCATATATGTTCTGCGTTGCATTTGTTATAGTAGTTGCAGAATATGAGGAATATTGGACATGGTTCTTAAACCAGCTTCATTGTGTTATTGGTTGCGAAAGAGAGAATACGCTCATTTCTGATCGTAATTATGGTTTGAAAGAAGATCTTCTTAAAGTCTTCCCTCGGAGTCACCACTCATACTATGTATAACATCTCAAGGGAAATTTAAGGAAACTTTTTAGTGGTGGTCATTAATACTCTAATATTATGCATGAGATAATTCTTAGCAAGTTCAAAGTTACAACTTATGCAAGTACAATAGAGGTATATGAGAAGAGAGTGGATGGACTAAAAAATTATGGGGGTGAGAAGATTCAAAACTTTCTAGACGACTGTGATCCAAAACACTAGATAAATGTAATGTTCATTGGAAAATGGTGAGCGAGATGTATTCCAATGTAGATCGATTTTTTAATTTGTGGATTAGGAATGCTCATCATTTATTAGTTATCAGAATGGTTTAGAATATAAGAATTAATTTAATGATCATGATGTCAAAAAAGCGCACACAGTCGAGAGAACGGACTGGTGGGTTAAGTCTTGGCATGAAAAAATATATAACTTACTATAAATGAGGGTCGTACCTGGTCTGTAGCCCAGTCAATAGATGGCATATATGAGGTGGTTTTCCCTTCTTATTCTGTGTCGATCAACATCGACAATAGGAACTGCTCATGTGGGAAGAGGCAGATTCAAGGATTTTCTTATGTCCATGCAGATACAGCCATGCAAAAGGACGGAAAAAACTTTTACAACTATATGGACATTTATTTCAATACCGATACATTTATAAATTATTATTCGCTCCGTTCATTTCATGACATGCATTATTACGAAAAAGATTATCCGAGAATATTCATAAATATATGTATTTAATGTATTTTAATTCATTAATTTTTTTTATATTTATATGTTATTTTAGTAGTCCTTACTAGACGTATCAAACAAAATTTTATGTAAATAATACTATTTTATTTCCCCTAGAGAGGAATATTAAAATAATATATTATACATAAAAAATTATTTGATTAACTTACTACTATTTCAACTTTTTTTCCAGATGCAAAAACTCTCCATTCATTTCATTAAATAGGTTGACCATCATCATAATTGTTATGTTTACATTTTCATGCAAGCATTAATTTCATTTAATGAAATTCATTATTAAGTGAATTATTATTCCATGATAAATATGAAATTTTAATTAATTATAATTAAGTGTAGTTACGAAGATGTGGCATTTCTCACTGAGAGTTCGCACTGTCATTTCATAGTGACATTTCGCACCTAGAATTCATTGGGAAGTTACTATTAGAAATTATTACCTATAGAAATTCTTTTAATCTACCGTCAATTTATATATTCTTCATAATTATTTTCCACACAAGCAACGCATTTTACAAGGAGCTGGATTTTATCTGTTTCTCTAAATACTTGCTAAAAGTTACATAACATGTCACTATCTTAACTGCTTATATCATTTAAAGATATATTTTCTCTTCAGAAATCACATAAAAAATGGCACTCACATGTTTGATCTTAGTAATGATTTTCTAATTAAGATATTTTCAATTTGTTATATTTTTAATATTTTGAAGACAATTGCTACATCATAATAGATTATGGAAATATGTTTACATGATGATAAACTAGATGATATTTGTATGGGAGATAAACCCATTGGAAATTTCAACCATAGTGACTTATTGAAAAAATGGTTCCATACAAGGTATAAGAAGCCTTCAAATGACATCATATATATTTATTGCATGATGAGGTTTATGGATGTATAAACTGGTGGGAAGTCACAATCTATACTAAAAAATTTGGGTGCTTATGGAGGTATAAATGCTTTGCATACTCTTGCAATATATTTTTCCTGGACTCGCATATCAAGGGATAATGAATTTGTAATAGAGTTGTTGAGGGGGAGGTTTATTTAAAGGTGTTGGGCTTTTTGAAAGAAATAATTCTGACATTTTAAAGTAGTTGCAATAAATTCAAGGTTTTATAGTCGTTATGTCAGGTATGAATTTGTTTGAAAGATACTTGAGAATTATAGGGGAGTATGAATAGTTAGACTGTACTTAATGCAAAATTGATGCAATACTTAGGAAGAACACTTTTTTAAAATGTAAGCGTAAAATGATCAATGTTCATCATCTATATTTTGCAGTATAAGATGTGTTCTCTTTAGTTATTTATCATGCTTAATCTAGATTATATTTTTTAGTTCCAAAAATGGTGTCATAAAAAGAATATGGTAGAACAAATGTTTATCTCGCATTGCAAAATTTCCATCTCCCATTATAAAATATAATTATATCATAATGAAAAACTTATGGTTTCGTAGTGAGATATGTTTATCTCAGAATGCAAAATTTTACAAAAATAGTGAACTTTTTTGTTCTTGTGCAATATGAATTTCTCAAGTGAGGACTATTACCATGAAATGAATAATATATATATATATATATATATATATAGAGAGAGAGAGAGAGAGAGAGAGAGGATCACAAGTGGACCAAAAGAATGGACTTTTTAATGGACTTACCAAAAAAGACAAATAACCCACTAATTTTAATTCCTTGGTGTAATGGGTCCGCGCCAGCAGCACCCAGTAACCGAGACTTATTAGTCTTTTTTGTTAAGTCCATTAAAAAGTCCATTCTTTTGGTCCACTTGTGAACCTCTCCCTATATATATATATATCAACGCATCAATATAATAAAAAAATGTTAAAAATAAAATAAATGAGTGTGATTTTTGCATTGTATCACAATTACATTAAAATATTTTTTCACATTGTTCTTTCTCACTAGTATTTCACAATGCTATTTCGCACTAACCATCATTGATTTTTCTAATGTTAATTCGTAAAGAAGTTTCACTATATTATATAGCAATAAGAAAAACATAAATTGTGAACAAAATTGAATTATAATGTATTATATTGCATGGATTGAAATATAAATATCAATCCAACCTGAAGACAATATTTGACATCACTAACATTAGTTCGATGTATTAATAATAATATATGAACTTTTAAAATAGATCTGAATGTAATTTCAAATGAATATAATAAAACAACAAATAATATAATAACTAGATTCATTGAGTGCGAGAGTTTTAAATTATCACCTAGTCATTTCGATGTTGGATTTGATTCAAAATCAATGTTCTCACTTCCCGTTGCTCGTGCTATTCATTAAGATAAGAAAAATGTTTCACTTTCCCCAATAGATGAACATGATATATAGCAAAATGTGAAATATATAGGGAACTAAGATTTCAATCTTGAAATGAAATATCTCAAGATTTTTAAGAAGATGGTAATGATGAGAAATTTCAATGTACAACAATGGAGAACATATTAATTTTTGGAGATTTTTTAATTTTTGAAAATACAATACACATGTAGGGGATAATCATTTTTTTATGGTAACCGGTTGTATTCAGTTAACACTTTGAGCTGTCAGTTTTTAAGTAACATGTTGCGCGTTTTCAAGGTTATTTTAGTAAGTTTCCCATTTAATATTTGTTGAAAAGAGCGTTTAACTAAACATATTTTAAGACGGGATTTTTAGTTCCAAATGTTTAATGCCAAGGGTGGATGATCAGTTGAAAAGGGGGGCTTGGTTTGTTCAATTTTAGCAGTAGGAATGGAGTATATACACGTGCGAGATAGAGAAACGGGAAGATAATTTCATTTCATTTTTTGTGTGTCATGGGCTAAAATTTTAACTGAGATTAGTTGTCCAAAATACACATCTTTTCTCATTAGGTGTGGGAATAGACATCCTACCACTAGAATATGAAATTCTTTTATCCAATTGAGATAGAATAACTATTGTCCAACATATTTTTTGTCTCGTATATCAAACAAGGCCTAACAAGTTACCCTGTTACAACACATGTACATGTCATTTTGTCGTGTCATTTAAGATTATTTGATATTTTGATAAAATGTTAAGTGTTTGAAATTCTCTTGACACTACAACTATCACATCAATTTAAATATATTGACCCTCTTTATGTATGGTTAACATAACCCTTTAATGTAATTGGTGTAAACATGATAACTCGTTAAAAATTAATCGGTCCCACTATTGAGTCATTAATGTTTTAATCAATCATAGTGAAGGGTCACGATAACCCTTATTTGGATAGGGTTAACAAATTTGTATTTGTATCACATCATCAAAAAAATAACACAGCAAAAATAGAAATGACTTTTTGCAGCACATGGACCTCAGTTTTGTCTTAAGACAATGTATCCCATATTTGTCTTAAGTCAAAATGAAATTGAGTATTCAATTTTTATCTTTATTTATCCATTTCATGTTTGTCCAATTCTCCATATGTTTTGGAGCCCAAAAACAATACTATCCTGATTATGCATAATGTTAAATGTTGATTATGCATGACGATTCTCACAAGCTTGAGATCAAGTGCGCATTTGAAAAATAATCTCGAATAATGTATCTTGAAAGGATTATGATTAGAGTGTTCCACATGGAATGACACGTGACTGATACAAAACTATAGAGGTTTGGTCGCTCGGAGATCAAGGAGCAGGTGAAGGTGAATCGTCAATGATAGCAGTATATATGAATCGATACAATCCTACCAAAATTCAACTGCATGAGGGATAAGATCAAAGTATAGATCGAATATCGCTACAGAGGTCTTATGATATATTATTGTATGGTTAGTACTCTTGTATCTATCATCGAGATCTCTCACTCTCAATTAATATTAGACCGGGTTTCATTTATTTATAGGTTTAATCCCCTAAAGTGGATTCATTTTGCGATACGGATGGTAGTTTTTCTCTTCGACCTCCACTTTTTCATAGTAAAATTGTTCATATTGAAAAATAGGTATATTGTCACATTTAGTGTCGTTAGATGAATGTATATGGCGTAGTATTTTGACAGGTTAGTCCCCGTCAGTTATTTTCATTGATGGTGATCAAGTCCACTAAATCTGATATAGTTAGGATGAGAACGACATGAAATAAGGTGGATAGGATGATAAAAGTTTGAACGTAATTTCGATTGTGTAATAGTTAGTGATTTTAAGTATATTTCGATGTGTGCTATGTTAAAGAAGGCTTGGGATACTTTATGAACAACTTATGAAGGCACCTACATCGTGAAGCATGAAATGCTTTAACGATTCATCACCCATTTCGAACTCTTTATCATTAAGGGGAATGAAACTTTGATGAATTATATGCTTAACTTAGTTATATAGTTAATTTGGATTTTTCTTTGAACAATGTTATTCAAAAGGATATAATCGTTGATAAAAGTCCTTAGATCCTTTAACCATAAGTTATGTGGCAAGGTTGATGCCATTATAAAATATTGAGATTTACCTAAAACACAGTAACAGACTGGTACCATAGCTGATTTGGTAGCAAAAGAGTTACATCACACATCCCATAGGTGAGGAAAAATAATGGTTTATATATGTAGATTTGCACTCTTTTAATACCGAGGCCTTTTAACCCAACTGGTAAGACATGTGATTAATATTACACATGTGAGGGGTCTAAACGCCACTGACACTAGTTTTTGGATTTAGAGCTAATAAACCCCATACCGTTGTGTGTGGTGGTTAAAGTGGTGACAATATCAATTGTACTAGAGTAAGGTATTATATAATGGTATCAGAGCTAGTACCCAGCCAGAATAAGTGTACCAACATGTTGGGTGATGGTTTATTTCATCCAAACGAGGACATTAGGCTCCCTAAGAGGGGTGGATTGTAAGACACTGGTGACATGGTTGATTTGGTAGCCATAGAGTTACATGTCACATTGTATGGGTGAAGGAAAGTAATGGTTCACACACACACACACACACACACACACACACACACACACACACACACACATATATATATATATATATATATATATATATATATATATATATATATATATATATATATATTGTAATACCCCGTATTTTTATGCATATTTATTTTATTATGAATTATGCAAAATTGGGATATATTAATTAAAAAGAGAAAATTTAATTAATAACTAATCCGACTTAATGGTAATAATTACCAGCGTAACGAGAGTTAGTAGTTATCAAAAATAATTATGTCAAAATCATGTTGACTAATAACTATGTTGAAAGTTACGTAATGAGTAACGTAATAGATGGTTTCGAAAATAATAATATGGTCGGGGACGAGATACATGGCATTTAAGATATAATTATTTGGGACGCGCGTATGAGTCACGTCACTATTATACATTTGGGGGTTGAAAAGATAAATTATTTTATATAACTCGAATGACTATTTTGAGTGTGTCAGTGTGTCCGAAAGGGTCAAAATAGTCAGAAAACACTACTCGGGTGTTTTATTTGGAGTACGGGGTATTTTAGCCCAAAATGACACCCCGGATGGGTATTTTAGTCTTTTGGGATTTTTGAGAAATTAAATGGACGAAAATTAGGATTAAAATAAAAGTTACGTGGGTTAGAGGTTACTGTCAGTTTCAACCTACGTGAGAGAGAGAGAGAACCAAGGAGGAAGAAGACTCCATTGGAGAACAAGAGCAAGAACTCAAGGATTCCCACAAAAAGTTGCACCAAATGTAGATCGCAACGAGAGGATCAACCACATATCAATTTCAACCCGAGAATCAGAAGTCCATTCCAAGGCAAGTGTTTATCTTGCTCCTCTTTTAGCATTATATTGTTCCTGTTGATGTAGAATAGATGATATAAACTTGTTGCAAAGGAAACTACGTTTAATTAGACTAATTTATGGAGAATCTTATAAACTGGGGATGGATATGCATGTAGAGGAATTACCCTTCTGTATTTTGATAAATCATAAGGTTTTATGTTCAAAAACCGAGTTAGGTTAAGGATTTAGAATACCAAAAATCTGTTGGGTTCTTTTTATGAAAATTTTAGAGATTTAAGAAATCGTTGAATTCCCTTTGAATACATGTAAGGATTGGCGCTCTAATTCACATTAATGAGGTCCTATTGTGATTATAAATAGTTTAGAAACATTAAATTAGAGTTTGGATGAGTTTTGGATTGGTATTAAAGATTTAAAGTTGAAAAAAAATCAAATTTGGGAAGAAGTGGGTCTCTCCGGATTTTTCGTTCGAATACTAGCCCAGGTCGTTCGAACGAGACTTTTAATGAGAAATCCAACGACCCTTCTAATGAGATATTGAGTTCGTTCGAAGTGATAACTTCATTCGAACGAGAATCCTAGAACTTCGAGCAAGATTCCAGAACTTGATTTTTGGGTCCAATTTAGTTAAAACCCATCCTAGGTTTGTCCAAGCGAATGTATTAGCCTACGTGAGTAGCGGGTGATTTAAATTCCAAATTTTTAGGTAATTAAGGGTGTAATGATCCTCGAGGTATTGAACTTGTTTGGAAATCTATGAGAGAATGTGAGTCCTCGAGAGGTTATAGATAAATGGATATCGTGGAGAGTAGTGACGTTAATATTACCTACGTACTATGGGATTTGGGTTGCGTGAATTCCTATTAAGTTGTATAAGTTGTGGTCATGCTTATTACTTGGATTATTATGTGTATGACATACCTAGCTACTGGCTATCAAACGGAGGTTAGCGCGTTGTGGACGATCATATCCTGTGTGCCTTTGGGGAATTTTAAGACGTACCACTAGAGCATGGAACCTAGTTACGGGTTATCTATGAGAACAATGGTGATGACGGTCGTATGGGCGCATAGGTATGTGCGTAGCCCATCAACTTGGAACTATGTTCGCCTCCAATATGTGTATATGTTTTATTAGTTCTTGAAAGATTGAACCTGTCGTTCTTTATGCGTGAGCATTGCAATGGGACTAGATCCGAGTATGCCTAGCACCGGGGGTTTCTTAACCATGGGTGAAGTATATATATATATATATATATATATATATATATATATATATATATATATATATATATATATATATATATATAGTGAGATTTTATATATGTATACCGAGTTCCGATTCTGTGTTGCATATTGGCTACTTTGCTGCACTATATACTTATTTGGTCACCAGTTGAGAATTAAGAATGTTATGAGAATGAGGTAAAGCATCTTTAATCTATTCCTAAATAATAGAGATATATTGTCTTTGGATTATTTAGATATTTTATCCGGCATAGTGATTATACCACGCATAGTCAGGTAGAGTATGGTGACTAGTATGGGTAGATAGGCTCGTTAGGTGTGCACATTAGATGAGAGGTGAGCATCTCAAGTGAGTATGCTAAGTTAACATGAATAATATTTGTGCTAATTAACTAATTTAAACACTTTCTATATTTAAACTTTTTTATGCTCAGGCTCTGACCCGTTTTTCTGTAAATCTCTTTTCTTGTTCTATTATTTTAGGTGCTCAGCCACAGGGACACCAGACTTAGGAGATTCCATTCATTTTCTGAGCTATAGCTGTTGTGGAAGCTACAGGATATTTCTAATAGATGCTTTCGAGTCTATTTCTCCTTATCTATCAGTCATTTATTTCAGTTGGACATGTCGTTCCTGTTATTCTACATTCAGAGATTTAGAGTTGTTTTATTCTATTGTTTGACTTTGATTTCATGTTATTGGATTATTGTATGGGATTTTTACTGGATGTGTTTACTCCAGATCTTTATTTAAATTCAGTTAGTTATTTCCTTATGCTAGTGATGTATGGTGATAATTAAATATATTTACCTTTAATGATGTTAGCTAATAACAAGATAAAATTTTGACACCAACCTTTTTAAATATTAGGTGCTTAGTTTTTATTAAATTAAAATTTGAGTTTCCGATAGTGATGCGTTATCTGAACAAACTTGATATTCTGAAATTAATTAATTAAGGACCGATCACCCGGTAATTAATTAGGCGAGGTGTCACACACACACACACACACATATATATATATATATATATATATATAACACCGAGGCCTTTAGATCAACTAGTAAGGCATGTGATTGATGATTCATATGTCAGTAATAAACCCCCATACTACTGTGTGTGATAATTAAAGTGGGGAAAATATCGGTGGTGGTAGAGTGGGGTATTACAAACACTTATAAAGGTGGATTAATTAGTAGGGTCAATCGTAACCTATGAGGCTCACTTGAATTATCTCGACGGAGAACCTATAAAAAAAGATCATAGACTTTGAAGAAAAATCTCATATGGTTCCTTTGTTGGGTACCATTGATGTTGTTTAAGAAGATATAATCTTCTTGACTAAGAAATTTTCCAAGACATGGAAAAACAGTTTCAAAGGCATCCCAAAATTGTGCCCACATAGGTTTGAGTCTCGTCAAAGAAATGAGGAGAAGATGAAAGATACCCTAAATTTCATCACATATTATATGTGTGGAATTAAAGGACATTATTCCAATCAATATCCTTTGGAACCAAGTCAAGGTGGTGGGAAAAATTCATACCAAGACATTTTTAGTGATGCTTACTCAAATCAGATCAAAAGTCTCCTAAACATAACTATGCGGAGTTTATGGCCTGGGGAAATTTTGATAAGTTGGGTGATTTGAAGGAATTTGATGCCCCTCATATGTATCAATGTATGTATATGTTACCACCACCTCTTGGGATAATTTTGAAGTTGTGAATGGTGATATAACCACTACATATGCTAAATTTGCTTAGGAATCTACAGATTTCGAAAAGAGAAACATAGAACTCTTCATAATATTGAACAATGCCAAACATGAAAGGACTTGGTGAGTGAGATTGTGAGAGACTTGGACGCTCAACCATTTGGCATAAAGGGATGAAAGAATGATTTTTTCGTGTTGATATTGAGAACTTAAGAAAATAGTTGTCAGGGAGTGAAATTTCTAAGGCTGCCTTAATGAATAGAATCTTTGTGCTAGAGATCAAGATTCTATACGCATCTATATTAAACTTGGATTTTAAAGATATGTCTCAATAATTGAGCAAGATGTTTTTAAATGGAAAATATCTATGAGACAAGATAGGAGTAGTCTTTGTTAGTGAGATTCATTTGTCCCGTAGTAGCCATAATACTTTTGTACACATCATATCATAACCCATTTTACCACCTAACTTATAGAGTTAATCTTCAACTAGTTCATCCTTGAAGAAAAAAATTATGATGAATTTCATTTGTTCATATTGTAACAAAGAATGATATTTGAAAGAGTTTTATTTTAAGTGGAAGAAACATATGGTCAAAAACCCCGTCACTCCCATAAAACCCAAACCTTTTAGGTGTATCCATTTCCATAAGCAATGTATTCTTATAGAGTTTTGCATTTTACTTAAACCTTTCTTACCTTTGGAGAGTATTAGGATTAGTAGTAGTTTTGTTGATAAGGGGAAGATTAACAAGGTAGTATCACCTATCAAGGATCCTAAGAGACAATCAACTAGAGATTTTCCTTCCAAAGTCATGTTTGAATCCTATACACCTCAAACACATTGGTCTAGGATAGTCGACATTTATCAAACCAAAATGAATGAACTTTTACCTTTAATTGATTAGACGTGCGTTCTCAAGAACATGCCTAGGATGTGATTTAGATATCTCATCTTATTCCTTTATTATATCTAGGCTCGATTTCATATATTTCTATATGGTATTATTATATATATCTTCATACTAGAAACTATTTTTGTGAAAATTGGTTCTCTATGTTTGTAGGTACACATATATCCCATATGCAGAATTTTGACCTATATTCTTAGATATTGTACAATTGGTTTCATGTATGGCTCATATATGATGATACCAATAATGGCCATATATAAAATAAGTAACAAAAAAGACATTCAGCTTGGTACACTCGATTAATTGGACTTCATCTATAACTAGGTCGTCTATGGCAGGGTCAGATATATTCCATCATCAGTCAATAAGAAAATTGTATATTTTGTAATACCCCGTATTTTTGGCGATATTTATTTTTGGGATTAATTAATTAAATGAGAATTAATTGGGAATTAATCCGGATAAAATACTAGCGAGATGTGAGTTGGTATTTGACTATATTGAGTATATATGACGATATATGAATATTGAATTATGGAATTTGTCGTGAGATTGATATACGGCAATTTGGACATTTTATTGGGACGCGTGAGACAGTCGCGTCATGATATAATTATTTTAATTATAAAAGTGAAATTAAATTCTATTAACCGTATGGTCGTTTTGAGTGCGCCAACGCGTCCGTAAGGGTCGAGATAGTCAGAAAACACTAGCCGGGGGTTTAGTTTGGGTCCGGGGGTATTTTTAGGCCATACCGGCAACATATAGGGGTAGTTTGGTAATTTTGCATTTTTGAGAATTAAAAGTGACGAAAATTAGTAAATTATATCTGATGTGGATTTGACCCACTAAACCACTAACCAACTCATTTGAACCTAATAGGCTACGTAGGTTATTAGAATTAGGTTTCTAATTTTTCCCAAAACAAACCCTAGCCACCATAGCCATTGGAGAAGAAAGCTTAGAGAGGGAGAGAAAGAGGAGAATTTTGCAGAGAGAGAGAGAGAGAGAGAACCTCATCAAATCGTCATCAAAATCAGAGATTAAATCAAGGCAAGTGGTTTAATTCCGTTTAATTCAGAGAATGTTTCTTCCATGTTAGATAATTCTAAGATTTACATTTGTTCCTGAAAGTTAATGAAAACCCATGAGTTTGGAATTAGAATACTATATTTTGAGGAAAGGATCGCATGTAGAATCGTATTTAGAGGACTAATCTGATGTTGATATATCTTGCAAGAAACAAAAACGGATTTAATTGGATAAATTAAAGACTTATAATTTTAGGGTTTATGTTCTTGAAAAAAATTGGGGAAAAGTGTAGAAACTTGTGATTTAATGATGTTTAGGACGAATTAATCCTTTAAAACACGTTAATATGTGATTATAATATGTTTAGGATTGATTAGAGACCTTAAAACATTGTTGGGATGAATTTTAGAGGAGAACTGAGGAGTTGAAATTGGTGAAAAACGAAAGTAGAAATTCTGGGCACGAAACTGGTCGTTCGTTAGAAGGCCTTCCCAGGTCGTTCGAACGAGCTCATTTGAACGAATTGACCAGTTGCTTCTAACAAGGGGAAATTTTGTTCGATACCTTCGTTCGAACGAGATGTCGTTAGAAGGTACAGTTCGTTCGAACGAACTGAATCTCGTTCGAACAGCCTCGTTCGAACGAGACTTCTAACGAGCTGGCAGTTTAGGCCTTTTTGGTCTGTTTTGATCTTGGGAGTCCCGTAAACTTGTTCGAGGATAGAGATAACATTCCTTTGATGATGTATTGGTATACTTGGGACATTTGGGATATAATGAGGAGTAAATTATAATTGTGGAACGAATCAAATAGACACTTGAGTCGAGACGTGAGTGCCTACTACGACGTGAGAATAAATTATGGCGTGTATGATTATGAACCGGGAGTATATAAATTGTATAAATTATAAAATGGTCCGAGAATGCGATAAGTACTACAATTAAACTACGGTGATTACTAAGATGCGTGTTTACTTATTATTGATATATGATTTGTGTGTATGACATACCTACCATACTTGCTATCACGGGAGGTTTGCGTTCGCTTAGGACCCTCTAATCCTTGTGTGCCTACGGGGGGGATTTAGACTGGTACCTCGAGAACATAGGTCAGAGAAGGACTTATTAGGATGTTAATAAGTCTGCTGATCGTGGGAGCGTAGGTATGTGCGTGACCCATGTGATGTGACTGTGTTCTCCTCCACTGTTTGTGATTTGTGTTATCCGAACTATTCCTGAGAGATTCGGAATACGTGATTCCTTATGTACATGATGTACCGGGATGGATAGCAGAGTATGTGTGCACCGCAGCTTAGTCTCGGGGTGCTTATATTGTATATTTATCTTGTGGAAAATATACACTTAATAAAATGGGAACTTTCATATGGTATCGTGTGTATAACTATGGAATAACATAAAAGGGATAATCTATAATGAGTTGTATTACTTTTATATGAGAACCTGAATTTACGTTAAGCCCCCTATTTAATTGCGATCGTTATAATGTTAATGGGAACCGAGTAATAAGGGTAGAACCTATGACAGTCTAGCTAGATATGATGTCACTTATCTAGGGGTTTGTGTCATTTTAGATGGGTGCTTACGTTAGGGGTGCACAGTTAGACGAGAGGTGAGAATTTCATGTGAGTGCACGTCCTAACATGTACTCTGCATTTAATGTTTTTAAAGAACTTGCAGGTTTTTAAAATATCTCCACATTCGGGTTCTGACCCGTTTGCTTTCAAATCTATTTTCTTGTAAAACCATTTTAGGTGCCCAGCCACAAGGACACCACACATAGGATTCTCATTCCGATGACGAGCTGTAGCTGTTTGTGGAAGTTACAGGGATTTGCTTTTAGACGCTTCTATCATTTGGATTCCATGTTCAGTATTCCTCAGTTGTAGGGCATGTTGCCCAAATTCTATTAGAGACATTTCCATTTCAGTTTTTCACACTTTGGCATGTATTAATTCAGTATTCAGTATTTCGTTACTTATTTCAGTTGTGGGATTTGTTGTGAGGAGTTTTTCCTCCGGATTCATTTATATCATGTGATGGTTATTCTATTATTTTGTTATGATGAATGGTGATATTATTCTTGCTTTAAATCTTTTACTATATGTTAATCAGACTTTAATTAAAATTTGACAACTTACTTTTTAAATACTAGGTGGTTAGTAATAATAAAATGTTTTCGACAGTGATGCTATTAACTGAGCCAACTTGGCATTTTGATTTAATTTAATAAAGGAGTAGCTACCCGGTATTTAATTAGTCGGGGTGTCACAGGTGGTATCAGAGCATCAGGTTCTAGTGTCCTTTCGGATCTGTACGGCTATTATGTTTCCGCTAAGTTTTCTTTGATATAGAGCCCTATATTTTAGGACTGTTGTACTCTTTTTGTGTATGCTTCGTTCTTCAGCTATTTTAAGTTTATAAACTGTGAACTTATAAACTTTATTCTTATTTCAGATGACTCCACGACGTGCACGACGAGTTCCCAGGGATATAACGCCAGAACCCCAGCCCGCTCCAGTTCAGGGCATGATGAACGGCGCTGAGGTTGCAGCCATTGTAGCCCAAGCGGTAAATGCCGCAATTGCTGTAGTTCAGCAGGCACCACCTCAGGCGCCGGTTGCCGCGCCAGTACAGGCAAATGCATTCCCGTATGCTTAGGAACGTGTACGTGGCGCTTTTCAGAAAGCGCATCCGCCAGAGTTTGCAGGTAGCTCAGATGTGGTAGTCTCGAGCCAGTGGAGTAAGGATATGCAGAGGCACTTAAGGATGTATGAGTGCACGGACGTTCAGAAGCAGGTGCTAGCTACTTTCAAGCTAGTTGGATCTGCACTGCAGTGGTGGGGGTCTATTACCACCGTGGAGGAGAGGGATACTCTCACTATTCAGGACTTTTGGGTGCGGTTCGACCGCAAGTACTTTTCGTCAGCTGTTCACACGGAAATGAGGAGGAAACTGATGAATCTGAAGCAAGAGGGTAAGACCGTGGCCGAGTATGAGGCCGAGTTCACGAATCTGTTGAATATCGTTCCAGATGAGATACCGACAGAAAAGAAGAAGATTGAGAAATTCACCGACGGGTTGACATGGAGGATCCGTCAGCATTTGTTAGGGAACCTTTCGTTGGCCACTTATTCTGATGTGGTTAACGCTGCTTTGTTACACTGCCAGGATCACCGCTTTCATATGGCTGAGGGCAAGAGATCGAGAGAGTCTAGCCATCAGGGCAGGACTGGAGGACATGGTGCCGGTGGGGCACAATCTGTTCAGGGGCAGAGACAGGGTGAGCAGGGTTCCCAGCAGGGGGATCAGAAGAGGTTCAGATCAGGGAATTACAGGCACGGACAGGGAGGTTTCCGTCAGGGCCATCAGGGTCCAAACGGCCATCAGGGCCAATTGGGGCAGAATGGGCAGCAGTTTCAGCAGGGCCAGCAGGGCCAAGGGAGGAACGATAACGGCCACCAGGGCCGGGGACAGCAGGGGCAGAGAGGAGGGAACTTCCCAGGGAAGTGTTATGTTTGTGGCAAGACTGGCCATAAACGACAGGATTGTCCTGATAGGGGCAGGGCCCCACAGCAGCAGCAGCAGGGTGCTCGCCAGGAGTCGCAGAGGCCTATGTTTCCCGCCGCTCTCCCCGCACCGCCACAGATGGCAGCATTGCCACCCATTCCAGCAGTCCCAGCTCAGCAGGGGCAGCTACAGTATGAACGTGTCTATAACGTCCACCAGGCAGCAGTTCCACAGGCACCGCCCGCGATTGATGGTACGTTTCCTATCCATGGCACTATGGGTCGGGTATTGTTTGATACGGGGGCTACACATTGTTTTATAGCTACACATTTCGCCAAGGCTTTAGGGTTGTTAGCCACAGCGGAGAGCACAGTGACTTGTGTCGACTCACCATTGGGGAATGGGTCACTTATATTCTTTATATGCCGGGGAGTGGGGGTAGAGATTGGTGGTTTGGTATTACCTGCAGACATGTTGGTATTAGATATGCATGTGCACGATGTGATTATCGGTATGGATTGGCTCGTAGCTTATAGGGCCATGATTGATTGCTTCAGCGGGAGCATTGTTTTTGCCATTCCGGGGAAAGAGATGTTTGTAGTGGCGATGCCTCGCCCAGAGGGAGGTTCGACCGCTCATCTGTATTACATAGAGGAGGATACCTCCAAGGAGGTTGTGATTCCTTTAGATTCGATCCCAGTTTTCAGGGAGTATTCGGATGTGTTTCAGGAGATACCAGGCCTACCCCCCAGTCGAGAGATAGACTTTGTTATAGACCTATTGCCAGATACGAGACCTATAGCACGCGCACCGTACCGTATGGCTCCGGCAGAGATGCGAGAGCTACGAGATCAGATAGAGCAGCTGTTAGGTCAGGGCTTTATTCGCAGGAGTACCTCACCTTGGGGCGCTCCAGTTTTGTTTGTGAAGAAGAGGGACGGTTCACTAAGATTGTGTGTGGACTACCGGGAGTTGAACAAGGTCACGATACGGAATAAGTATCCGTTGCCTCGAATCGATGACCTATTTGACCAGTTGAGAGGAGCTTCTTTCTTCTCGAAGATTGATTTGAGATCGGGATACCATCAGTTGCGTATCAGGGAGGAGGGTGTCTCGAAGACTGCGTTCTTAACGAGATATGGTTCTTACGAGTTTCGAGTTATGCCTTTTGGTTTGACCAACGCTCCAGCAGTGTTTATGGACTTGATGAATAGGGTGTTCAGAGAGTTCCTTGATCAGTTTGTCATTGTCTTCATTGATGATATTCTGGTTTACTCCCAGACAGAGGAGGAGCACGCCGAATATTTGAGGTAGGTTTTGCAGACGCTGCGTCAGAACGAACTGTATGCAAAGTTTGAGAAGTGCGGGTTTTGGTTGAAGGAGGTCCAGTTTTTAGGACACATTATTTCCGACCGGGGGATATCTGTTGATCCGGGGAAGGTATCCACGGTGAGGGAATGGGGACAGCCCACGACACCGACTGAGATTCGTAGTTTCTTGGGCCTAGCAGGATACTACAGGAGGTTCATTCGGGGATTTTTGAAGATAGCGGGTCCTTTGACACATCTGACTCGTAAAGGTGTGCCGTTTATTTGGAGTGATGCCTATTAGTTGGCATTTGATGAGTTAAAGGACAAATTGACCTCAGCACCTGTGTTAGCATTATCGAGACCGGGAGTTGAGTATTTGGTTTACACCGATGCATCTTTGCAAGGACTTGGAGGTGTATTGCAGCAGGAGAGACATGCCATAGCTTATGCTTCCCGTAAGCTTAAGCCTCATGAGAATAATTACCCCACGCATGATTTGGAGTTGGCGGCAGTGGTATTTGCCCTACGTATTTGGAGGCACTATCTTTTGGGGGAGAAGTTCCAATTATTCATGGACCATAAGTCCCTACAGTACCTGTTCACGCAGAAGGAGTTGAACATGCGGCAAAGGAGGTGGCTTGAGTTTGTGAAGGACTACCAGTTCGATATCCAGTATCACCCGGGTAAGGCTAACGTGGTAGCAGACGCGTTGAGCCGTAGGCCAGCAGATGAGGTGGAAGGGGTGTGGAAGGCAAAGTGGAAGGAGTTGGGACACCAGGATACAGTGGCCCGATCTTTCATGTCTGTGATGACCGTTACATCGCAGATTTTCATGAAGGTAGTACGGGCACAGGCTAATGACTCGTTCTGTCAGGAGCAGATAGTTCGATTACTAGCAGAGGGAGACGAGTCCTATACCGTTATCTCAGATGGGGGATTACGCTTCAATGGGAGATTGGTGGTTCCGGAAGGGGAGGAATTGCGACACGAGGTGATGGCAAAGTCGCACGACTCACGGTTCGCGGTACATCCCGGAGGGGACAAAATGTACCAAGACATGAGACGCCAGTATTGGTGGAGCGGTATGAAGAGAGATATCGCTGTGTTTGTTTCGAAATGCACCACTTGTCAGCTAGTAAAAGTGGATCATCAGAGACCGATAGGACTTCTACAGCCGTTGGAGGTTCCGAGGTGGATGTGGGAGAGCATATCCATGGAGTTTATCACGGGGTTGCCTACGTCGCAGAGGGGTCACGACTCCGTTTGGGTAATTATGGACAGGTTTTCCAAAGTCGCTCACTTTTTACCCGTAAGGACTGACTACACTACGGGACAGTATGCCCAGCTCTTCATTTCAGAGATTGTGAGACTTCACGGTGTGCCCCTAAATATCGTGTCTGACAGAGACAAGATATTTGTTTCGCGGTTTTGGGAGAGTTTCCAGGAGGCCATGGGCACGGAATTGCGGTTGAGTACGGATTATCATCCGCAGACCGATGGGCAGACCAAGCGCACAAATCAGATATTGGAGGACATGCTACGCATGTGCATTATTGACTTTGGAGGTTGATGGGAGCAATACCTTCCACTGGTAGAGTTTGCTTATAATAACTCCTACCAGTTCACTATTGGCATGGCTCCGTTTGAGGCGTTGTACGGTAGGCCTTGTCGTTCCCCAATATGTTGGTTAGAAGTGGGGGACAACAAACTACTTGGGCCGGAAGTGATTCAGGATACTTCGGCAAGGATTGAGTTGATTCGGAGTCGCATTCGGGTAGCTCAAGACCGACAGAAGAGTTATGCTGATGCGAAGAGATCTTTGAGGGAGTTCCAAGTGGGGGACCAGGTTTTGCTCAGAGTATCTCCTATGAAGGGGATTATGCGTTTCGGGAAGAAGGGGAAGTTAGCACCGAGGTATGTGGGGCCGTTTCCTATTATTGAGCGGATTGGACCAGTTGCGTATAGACTCGGGTTACCGGAGAATTTACACCGGATTCACGATGTGTTTCATATTTCCTCGCTAAGGAAATATCTCAGGGACGATTTGGCTCATTCTCACATCGCTTTGGAGGAGATTGATCTACAGCCTAATAGCTCTTAGGAGGAGGGGCCGATTGCTATTTTGGACCGAAGTGAGAGGAAGCTGCGGTCAAAGATAGTTCCGTTAGTGCGTGTTCAGTGGCGACATCACAATGTCGAGGAGTCCACATGGGAACGCGAGGATGAGATGCGCGAACGTTTTCCAGAGTTGTTTTTATCAGGTACTTTCTAGTTTCGAATTTCGGGACGAAATTCTGTTATTAGGGGGGAAGTATGTAATACCCCGTATTTTTGGCGATATTTATTTTTGGGATTAATTAATTAAATGAGCATTAATTGGGAATTAATCCGGATAAAATACTAGCGAGATGTGAGTTGGTATTTGACTATATTGAGTATATATGATGATATATGAAAATTGAATTATGGAATTTGTCATGAGATTGATATACGACAATTTGGACATTTTATTGGGACGCGTGAGACAGTCACGTCAGGATATAATTATTTTAATTATAAAAATGAAATTAAATTCTATTAACCGTATGGTCGTTTTGAGTGCGCCAACGCGTCCGGAAGGGTCGAGATAGTCAGAAAACACTAGCCGGGGGTTTAGTTTGGGTCCGGGGGTATTTTTAGGCCATACCGGCAACATATAGGGGTAGTTTGGTAACTTTGCATTTTTGAGAATTAAAAGTGACGAAAATTAGTAAATTATATCTGATGTGGATTTGACCCACTAAACCACTAACCAACTCATTTGAACCTAATAGGCTACGTAGGTTATTAGAATTAGGTTTCTAATTTTTCCCAAAACAAACCCTAGCCACCATAGCCATTGGAGAAGAAAGCTTAGAGAGGGAGAGAAAGAGGAGAATTTTGCAGAGAGAGAGAGAGAGAGAGAGAGAACCTCATCAAATCGTCATCAAAATCAGATATTAAATCAAGGCAAGTGATTTAATTCCGTTTAATTCAGAGAATGTTTCTTCCATGTTAGATAATTCTAATATTTACATTTGTTCTTGAAAGTTAATGAAAACCCATGAGTTTGGAATTAGAATACTATATTTTGAGGAAAGGATTGCATGTAGAATCGTATTTAGAGGACTAATCTGATGTTGATATATCTTTCAAGAAACAAAAACGGATTTAATTGGATAAATTAAAGACTTAAAATTTTAGGGTTTATGTTCTTGAAAAAAATTGGGGAAAAGTGTAGAGACTTGTGATTTAATGATGTTTAGGACGAATTAATCCTTTAAAACATGTTAATATGTGATTATAATATGTTTAGGATTGATTAGAGACCTTAAAACATTGTTGGGACGAATTTTAGAGGAGAACTGAGGAGTAGAAATTGGTGAAAAACGAAAGTAGAAATTATGGGCACGAAACTGGTCGTTCGTTAGAAGGCCTTCCCAGGTCGTTTGAACGAGCTCGTTCGAACGAATTGACCAGTTGCTTCTAACAAGGGGAAATTTCGTTCAATACCTTCGTTCGAACGAGATGTCGTTAGAAGGTACAGTTCGTTCGAACGAACTGAATCTCATTCGAACAGCCTCGTTCGAACGAGACTTCTAACGAGCTGGCAGTTTAGGCGTTTTTGGCCTGTTTTGATTTTGGGAGTCCCGTAAACTTGTTCGAGGATAGAGATAACATTCCTTTGATGATGTATTGGTATACTTGGGACATTTGGGATATAATGAGGAGTAAATTATAATTGTGGAACGAATCAAATAGACACTTGAGTCGAGACGTGAGTGCCTACTACGACGTGAGAATAAATTATGGCGTGTATGATTATGAACCGGGAGTATATAAATTGTATAAATTATAAAATGGTACGAGAATGCGATAAGTACTACAATTAAACTACGGTGATTACTAAGATGTGTGTTTACTTAGTATTGATATATGATTTGTGTGTATGACATACCTACCATACTTGCTATCACGGGAGGTTTGCGTTCGTTTAGGACCCTCTAATCCTTGTGTGCCTACGGGGGGGATTTAGACTGGTACCTCGAGAACATAGTTCAGAGAAGGACTTATTGGGATGTTAATAAGTCTGCTGATCGTGGGAGCGTAGGTATGTGCGTGACCCATGTGATGTGACTGTGTTCGCCTCCACTGTTTGTGATTTGTGTTATCTGAACTATTCCTGAGAGATTCGGAATACGTGATTCCTTATGTACATGATGTACCGGGATGGATAGCAGAGTATGTGTGCACCGCAGCTTAGTCTCGGGGTGCTTATATTGTATATTTATGTTGTGGAAAATATACACTTAATAAAATGGGAACTTTCATATGGTATCGTGTGTATAACTATGGAATAACATAAAAGGGATAATCTATAATGAGTTGTATTACTTTTATATGAGAACCTGAATTTACGTTAAGCCCCCTATTTAATTGCGATCGTTATAATGTTAATGGGAACCGAGTAATAAGGGTAGAACCTATGACAGTCTAGCTAGATATGATGTCACTTAGCTAGGGGTTTGTGTCATTTTAGATGGGTGCTTACGTTAGGAGTGCACAGTTAGACGAGAGGTGAGAATTTCATGTGAGTGCACGTCCTAACATGTACTCTGTATTTAATGTTTTTAAAGCACTTGCAGGTTTTTAAAATATCTCCACATTAGGGCTCTGACTCGTTTGCTTTCAAATCTATTTTCTTGTAAAACCATTTTAGGTGCCCAGCCACAAGGACACCACGCATAGGATTCTCATTCCGATGACGATTTGTAGATGTTTGTGGAAGTTACAGGGATTTGCTTTTAGACGCTTCTATCATTTGGATTCCATGTTCAGTATTCCTCAGTTGTAGGGCACGTTGCCCAAATTCTATTAGAGACATTTCCATTTCAGTTTTTCAGACTTTGGCATGTATTAATTCAGTATTCAATATTTCGTTACTTATTTCAGTTGTGGGATTTGTTGTGAGGAGTTTTTCCTCCGGATTCATTTATATCATGTGATGGTTATTCTATTATTTCGTTATGGTGAATGGTGATATTTTTATTGCTTTAAATCTTTTACTGCATGTTAATCAGACTTTAATTAAAATTTGACAACTTACTTTTTAAATACTAGGTGGTTAGTAATAATAAAATGTTTTCGACAGTGATGCTACTAACTGAGCCAACTTGGCATTTTGATTTAATTTAATAAAGGAGTAGCTACCCGGTATTTAATTATTCGGGGTGTCACATATTTCTCCAAAAAGGGCATTTCGATCATTGTCTACCTCTACCAGCGTGAGTAATGACTAGTATAACAATAAGAAAATTGTATGGTGATGATATGAAAATGGAAGGTGTATGGATGTATAATAAATGGAATTTGGTTGGTGAATGGGTGAAAGTATGGTGATCAAGACAAATTCAATACACGTGTTTCTTACTACTCGAAAGTGATGTCGTTCTCAGTGGTCAAGCCAAAAATTTAGTGAAGAATAATAAGATCATACAACGATTTAAAGTGCGGATCCAAATGAAGTTGAATCAACTCGTGACTCGGAGATTGCGTAAAACACTCTAAAAGGTGAAAGGCACAAATCTCACAAGCTAAAGTCTCCACTAGTGATCCTTAAAGTTCTCTTGAGAATTGTAATACTCTTCAACTCTAAACCATAGTGATGTGATAAGTGCATAAATTTTGTTGAGTCTATAAATTCATGGTCCAATATGCCTTGGAACGTATTATATAAGCTATTTAGAAAAAAAATAATATATTCTAGCTTGATTCCTAGGCTTTGAAAGATGGATGATTGAAAATCCACATCAATGATTGAGATGAAAGAAACTGCATGAAATTTAAAAAATCAGGTTTTAAGATAAAAAAATTCAAAAGTGGCTCGATTTTGATAAAATTCCCCACCCCCAAACAAAAAGGGACATCGTCCTCGATGTTAAGTAAAAGGATTTTTAAAATTGAGAGCATAAGGTAGGAAAGAGATTACCAGAATCAACCACTAAAGAAGGGACAGATGAATCCAAAATGAAACCTGAATAAATGATTAGAAAAAGTTGTACAAGTCTATAAACATTGTAAAGCACAGGGTGATGTGAAACACCCCCCCCCCCCCCAAACAGAATGAGACTAGTACAAGAAATGCGGGTGCCACTCGATAGCGCTAAGTTTAATATCTTCAGCCAGACCGATGGAATCTCACCCTAAAGATAAGATCTATAAAAGCACGGGGCGGCAAAAAATTGGGTGATGAGAATCACCAATTTGACAAAGGTGAGGGTGAAGAAATACCGATCACGACCTTATTTTTTTATTTTCAAGATTTTCACTCTCTTTTTTTGTGTGGTTTTTGAATAATTTGAAAAAGAAAGGAAATATTTTTGGAATTTTTAGAGAATGAAAGGAAGAAAATGTTTTTGGATTTTTTGGAAGAAAATAGTGGAAAAAATATTTTTGTGTTTTTAAATTTTTTTCAAAAGGAAAGAAAATATTTTTGGATTTTTCTAAAAAAATAAAGGAAGAAAATGTTTTTGGATTTTTTTTTTGGAGAAACCAAGGAAAAAAAATATTTTTGGATTTTTTTATAAAATAATAGAAGAAAATATTTTTGGAGCTTTATGAAAAATAAAAGAAAAAAATATATTTGGATTTTTTTTGGAAGAAAATAGCGGGAAAAATAGGTGGACTCTTTGAATGGACGAACTAACTAAAACCGACTATCGAAAATTTGAATTGGGCACACACACAAAGCAAGGATAAATCCTAACGAGCACATAGCCAATTTTTATCTTTAAATTTAATGAAAGGGTAGTCAAATTTTAATTAAGTCCACGGGCGATAAAAAGCACGAAAATATCTGAGTGATCGCCCTTGCAAAAATGTTCTCTTATTGGGCTACCTAGTTAATTGATTTTAAATTTAATGATGGCTAGGGTAGCACACAATGGTAAGCGAGTGACTCGGGTGATGAAATCCCTTTTCGTGAGTGATCGGGTGTAGGTCTTAGTCAATTAATTCATCACACCATTTGAAAATAAATGCGAGAATAAAATCAAGTAAGAGCACACAAAAGAATTGACTCGCTAACAGGAGAGGCGAGAGGGTTTAGAAATGTACCTCCCACGATTTTTACGCAGTGGGGTGCCGAAAAATTTGAGTCAACCGGGGGGAGACCACTCCTATCTCAGTCGACCCCGGGAGTCCTACCGATCCAAGGTAGTGAAGCTTCTAAATCCTCGCCAATGGACACCCTCTCTCTACCTTGTCTGGCTTTTCTATCACGATTATCTTCTATTATTACAATTTTCAAAATGAAAAATAAAATAAAGGTGTCTCTATGCACCGCAATACAAGCAATGATAAAAATCCTAATACAAGCCTTCTAAAAATATAAAAATGGTACAAAACAAAAATAATAATAATAATAATAAAGTTCAAAATAAAATAAAATAAATGAACTACAAGCTGAAATTCGCTCCGAGTGCTTCACGCTCCCAAGAACGGCAACGACGTCATTTGATAAAGTAAAAATTATTTGCTTCTATATGTATTTGTCATTGTGTTCAATTCCTCTATCCATCAAAAATCTTCACAAACCTATAAAAGTAGAACAAAACTAGAATATAGTGGTAAGTGAGGTATCAATCCATATCTAAGGATGAAACACAAAAGTGGAGAGGACATATATAGATTCATTTGCATTTTATTATTATATTTCTATTTTTGCTATTTATATTTTTTTATGGATTTTTCAAGGGATTTGTTTTAACTAATTAACTGTACTAATTTTTATAACTACTAATTAAGAAGTACAAGCTAATTTAAGAAAAGTGAGATAAACAAAATTGTCCTAATTAGTAACCTAACAAAATTGGACTCATGAGGGCTTTAAAATTTCATCCCATAAATGGGAGATTAGCCCTCAATAATCATCATCCAAAAATATAAGATAAACAATTGAAAGCATGTGAGGATTAAACTAAAAGTAATCAAGAGGAGGAGATCAAACCCATTTAAGCCTTGAATTGGAATGGAATATTCAATTACATCAATAATCTCTCAATCACAATCCCTCACTAATGTATTTATTGAATCTAAACTAAAAACTTACAAAATAAAATAAAAAGGATAGTGGATGAATTCATAATGGACAATTAAATAATAAAACAGATTTGCTAAAAATGCAAATCCTAACATTATACAATTGTACATTAGAACTCATTCAAAGAAATAAATTCTAGATCATTACTTTATATTGATATAATTGCTAAAAATGCAAAATCTCAACATAAAGGAATGGGTTAGAATTTACCTCCCATAAGGGATAAATTCAACTACATCAATCTATTTTTAAATAATTGCTTAAATTGTAAAAATTCATTATAGAGGGATGGGGTTGAATTTATCCTAAAGATAAATTTCACTACACACCTCTATATTGAGATATTTGCTAAAAATGCAAATACTCAACATAGATGGATGGAGAGAAATTTATGACACAAAGCTTAAAAACTAATTTCGAGATCCCCTTGAAAATGGCTCAAGTCTTCAATTTATATGGTGCACATGAACGCTAGAGGTAAATTGGAGAGTTTATATTTTAGTGTGCATGGAAATGGTGAGAGGAGCATGGGGTGTGAGTGTGTTGAGGTCATGTGGATGAGGGGTGTGAGGGTTATTTGGGAAGTTGGGTTAAAATATCGTGGGTTTGAAAATGGTGAGGAGAGAGAAAGGGTGTTGGTGTTTAAGGAAGAAGATGAAGTTGGGTGAGGGTTGTGTGTGTGTTTAACTTATGACCCCTAAAAAAATAAACTAAAAATAAAAATAAAATAAAGAAAATAAAATTTTAACTGATACTAAAAAAATAAAAATCAACTAAAATAAAAATGACATGACACGACACATTAAAAAAAACTAAACACAACTAAAATAAAAAACAATAAAAATGAAAACTAATAAAATAAAAAAAATGAAATAATAATAAACTAACTAAAAGCTAAGAATATAAAAGAAAATATAAAACTAATACATGAAACGCTAAAAATACAAAAATCCTAAAAATATATACGTGACTCAATAAAATAAAATAATAAAATAAACCCTAAAAATTGAAGAGTTTAAGTGGCCCGATATGTGTGTTTCAAACAAAATCAATTTTTCTCCTAAAAAGATTTAATTTTTAATTATGCACCAAACCAAGTTGTCAAAGCCCAATTCTTACTTTAAACCAGTTTTATCTTGATTAGTCCTAAACATGCATCTAGTGATTAAAGAAAGTAAAGTAAAGTAAAGAATACTCACAACGCCGGATGTACAAGGAAAAAATCAAAAACGGGAAAACCGCCTCAGACGACCCAAGCCAGATCATCACTATGAATATGGTTTTACAAAGACAGATTAGCCTTACACTAAGACTCGATCCCCACGGGTCTTGACGCTCCTTATGATCTTCAACCATTCTTCAATAGTGCCCACGCAGAAATTCTGTCTTCCACGATACCTGTCCACAACACATGCGTCCACGTATGTCTCGGATGTCGAACAATAAGTCCTTCTCTTTTCTTCACCGCAAAACCCTTTGATGTTCAATGTGTAGAACAAACAACTTTGGTGCAGCAAGATCACTTAAACATATAAGAATGATAACTCGGATCTTTGCAAACTCTAAGGATGTGTTTATGCTTTGTAAACCTTAGAAATTAGGTGCAAACAAGTTTCTGGTCGAATACTGTTTTCCAGAATGCACACTTATAAAATTATGATGAAAACACTGTTTAAATAGGATTTAAACGCCGCCTCAAAAAACATGTCATTCGAACGACTTGAGGAACTCGTTCGAGCGACATCCCTATCTCGTTCGAACGAGATTGGATGTCGTTTGAATGATAGCGCGAAAGTTTGACTTTTTGTTTAAAACGTCTCTTCCAATGAGAGATCGAAAAATGTCAAACTCTTTTACGAGCTTATCATCATAAAACGTAGTTTAAACCTTTAAAACACTTTTAAAACATTTAAAAACATTTTTCTTTATAAAAATTACATCCTTATCTTTTATAAAATAATTCTGAGCACCATTAATTATATGCATTCATACCTGAGTGATCTCGGAATGAAATTAACATTGAAGACGATTAAACTTGCAACAATTAAACTTCAGCATGATTTAATTCTTTGAAGATTTTCCGCAACGTCTTCAATTTCTTCAATACATCATAGACCAAGTGGGATCGTGACAAAATAAAATTCACCATATGACATATTATAAACATAGTTTTGTTCACGGAATTAAGTCAAAATAATATAAGGACTCAATTGGAAATTTATGTCCTTACAAATCTCCCCCTTTGACTATTCTGGGACAAAACTAAACTAGTGAAATGCCTAACCGGGTCGTCAAGCCGTATGACACCTAAATCCCATCCCATAAACCCAAAATCAAAAATACAGGACACGGACTAGAATATGTAGTACCGGAAAGCATGAACTGTCTGAATGTGATGTAGACTTGAAATCTCGAATCGCTGAAAGCATACCTACACAAATGAAACAGACAAATAGATACCCAGTGAAGTATGGAGGAACAAATGATACCGATTTATATTTCTAATAAGAACAAATCATTTGAAACATGTGAGAAATTATTTGATACCAATTTGAAACAAATATAATCAAACAGTATATGTTAATCCAGATATCAATAGAGGCGCTCAACAAGTCTCTACCTACATCACATACATCTCTCCCCCTTTTTGTCTCGAATAGACAATTCGGTGAAAAGATAAACCAATATAAAATATCTAGCATGAGAATATGAAACCAATTTGGATCAATTTGAGAATTGAAAATCGCTAGATAATCATGAAACACCTAGCTAAATATGATCAAACAATGATAAATCAGTAGCCAGTAAAACAAAGAATCAACAAAGAATATACCAATCAAATCAAGTGTGATAAACAGACTCATATGCAAAATACCAATTTGGAACCTAAAAGAACCTGCATATAAACCAAACAGTCTAGAAATGCTTCCCGCAGTACCAAAAATATATCAAATTAAACCAGTGGACTACAAACCAATCAGAAAACATTTTGCAGCCTGTCGTTCGTACGAGCCAAGGACTTCGCTCAAACGAGATGAGGAAGTCGCTCGAACGAAGTACAGAAGTCATTTGCGCGAGATGAGTTGTCTCTTGAACAACTTCGCGCGACCTGCCAAAATTTTCCAAATTCCCAGAAATAATATAAAGTATTGCCTAGTGAAAAAATTTCCACAAAAAAATTCCAAGAAGGGTCTGACAGATGCAAAACAGTGCTAAAACAGTAGGCTTTTTGCACAAAATGCAAAAAACTCATCAAAACTAAAAATGCGAGTTACATGCAAACATAGTACCGATGTGCTCAAACATGGATATGGAATGAATGGGCGTGAATTTAAAACAAATGAGTCAAAATTCCAACACATCGAAACGATCAAGAAGCTCTAATTGATAGCGATAAATCATCAAACTTTATTATAGCCATATGACAATTAAAGAGTGAGCCTAATGAACTAAACATACTACATGCACACAAATCCAGAATTTTGACGATTCTACAAACAATAGCGTCAAATTGCAATGTTTCAACATTAGGATTAGATGTGCAAACCCGTTTAAATTTTCTCCAACCAAACCCCCTCATATATAAATAATTTTTCAAGTTCTTTTGAGGTTTCTAGCATTCTCAAATTAGAGAAAATCTTATTGGCCCTTTTCTCAGCATATTGCATTTTCTTTGGAGCTCTCTTAAACGGTGGCTTTCACAACTAGTTAATTTGGAACTCTCGGAGCCCTTTCCCGTTAATCCCTCATTATTTTTACCAATTTTAAATCCTCACAGTAAACGGTTATTACATGCACACTTCTCCTTAAGTCTACTTACTCATAGATGACAAGATTGAGATAAGAACGCCTCACCAAATTCAAATATGCAAGAGAAGTCAAACATTCATATAAACTTGTGCATGTGTGCAATGTTGGAATATATACAAAGTCAAATCAAAATGCATATCAACTTCGAAACAACCCCATATAAACAATGGTTAAGATCATTCTAAGCATCGATAATAATGACCAAATGTCCTAGCCACATGGATAATGAAATGATGGGGGGGGGGGGGTCCAAGCACACCAATATGCCACATCAAACATGTAAACTCAAAAACAAAAACCGAAAATCTTTTTAGCTTTTCATATTTTGACTCAAATAAAAGCAAAATCTTTTTGGTTTTTCAAAAGTTTTCTCAAAAAAGAAAATCTTTTTGTATTTTTCAAACAGGACTCAAACAAATGAAAACTATAATACAAAATGATACACATGTCATAATACTAGCAATGAATATATCATGAAGCGAACTAGAATATGACAAATATAGCAATACTATCATACTTTAGATTTAGCATGGGAAGAATCAAGTGCACCCAAATGAGAATCATGAAGTTTAATTCCTAAAGCCACTAAATCCGATTTCCTAACCCAAGTAGGTGTAAAATGACGCATGGGGGTTTGGGTAACTGGTGCAACTTTATTCTTAAACTTCCTAGGAGCTTATCTAAGGTTGTAACAATAATGCCTAAGGTGACCTTTCCTACCACAAAACGAGCAAGTGTAGCAGTGGTGGGAATTATTACCTTTATGTGGACCTTTTCTAACCATCATAGTGTTTCTCACACGTGCGGGGGGAATGGGAACAACTCTCTCATCAAAACCTAAACCTCCCCTATCTTCCTTAATTTGGACGGTGCCTATGATCTTATTTATTCTCCGACCTAGCCTCCAAATCAAACTTGACTCTAGAAGAGTCTCTCAATCTCTCCTCCAACTCGTGAATCCTAAACTCGAGCAAACGTCTAGACTCCTCAAACACTAAAATCTCCTTTTTCAAGGACTACATCAAACCACGGAGATTATCTCTCTCTTTATCCACAAACTCTAATTTCTCCCTAAGATTTTTCTCTCATGCCCTAAGATCCTCAATCAAACTATCATTATTCTCTATGGCACGCCCATTCAACTTAAATTGCAATTTTGAGTTAGCCTTTTTCACCTTCACCGTTTCGGCATACAACTCATTAAACGCATTTTGTAATTCTTTCACATCAACCTCCTCCTCGTCACTCTCTTCACCCTCACTAATATGGGATTCACTCAAAACCTCCTCGTAAGTGTCATTCACATGAGTTGTATCGTCGTCGCTCACATGACATGCCATAAACGTGTAACACCCCGTAATATTGAGGATTAAATATTTAATTATTTTGGGAGTTATGAAAATATTTAAATTGGAGAAACTTAAATTCATGACTTGAAGAATTTATTTGAGTGAGCCGAATTATTTATAATTGGCGACTTTTAAGTTTAATGGTTCAAAATCTCATGTGTCACATTTTGAAGTCGAAATTTGGAAATTTAGAAAAGTATTTCGGATGGAAATTCCGAGTGCGCGATTGCGTTCAGATGGGTTGAGATAGTTAGAAAAGAGTACCCGGGGGTAGTAATTGGGTCTCGGGGTATTTTTGGGCATAGCCGGGCCCACACGGGGTGAGTTGAGCCTTTTTAATTAGACCCACATGGCCAAAAATGGGATTTGATGTTTTTAACCTAATTGAGAGATTAGGGAACGACAGTCAACTCAACTCTAAGTCAAGGGCTTGAGAGGAAAATTGGGGGAATCAAATGAAGAGCCAATTTGGGGATTTTGGAGCCAAATTAAGGGACTACACCAACAGATCAGACACTACGAACAATTCCAGGCAAGTGGTTAACTGTTGTCATCCCTAAATTGATGATAATAAATTCATATCATAGTGATGTGTAAATCAAAAAAAAATTTGGGTGTGTAACCAAAATTGAAATTGGGTTTTTGGAAATTAATATACCTTAATGAGATTAAGGGTGAGATTTATTGTGGTTATGATTCTAGAATGTAGAGGAATGAATCGTATGTTAAAACCAGTGAGAATAAATGGTTAATTGTTGATAATATGTATGAAATTCGTATTGGGGATTTGAAACCCGGATAATACCCAAATCGGGAAAACCTTGGAATTAATGGATACTGATGATTAATTAAGGTTTGTGGGATGTTTAGACCCTTATTTCATATGGAGGATATGTTAATTGTGTTGGGGTAAGGGCTTAGATTGAGAATCAAATCTTTAAGTTTCGTCCATGGCTGATAGTGGCTGGAGAGGACGAATACTGGAATGATCGATCGATCGACCCAGGGGGCTCGATCGTTCGATAATGGCGAAATCTGGGAAGTTCGGTCAGTTTGTTATATATAGGGGAATTTAGTTGAAAGTTAAGTTTCATACATTAATAAGTGATAAATAATTATGAAAAAATATTTCTAGCAATTATGGGAGAAGGTAATTGGGACTGGGATGAATTTATGTGGGGCATTTAATGGATGGATTTGAGAAATTTTATTCCAAAATAGTGAGATACGGATCAAGTGAGCGAATCCGGGTATATTGGTCAAGCGACCCCAAGGCAGTGAATTAAGCTTGAAGATCAACTAATTAATTTAGAGTCGGGATATAGACTCGGGAAATATTTAATTTCGGGCCAAGTGATCGAGTTCGGGGTCTATTTATAATTATAGGTAAATATAATTGGAAAATTTACGGAGATGCATGTGTGACACATTGTGGGCAAAAATGTGGGAATGAAATTATGAGAGGTAAAACGGACCAAGTGAGCGAGTCCGGGTATACTGGTTAAGTGACACCAAAGTATTAAATTAATTATTGAGAGAGAGTAATTAATTTGGAGTCGGAATATAGACTCGAGAAATATTAAGGTGTGGGGCAACTGAGCGAGTCCGGGGATTATGGTTGGGTGACACCAAGTTTTTAAATTAAAAAGTGTGATAATTAATTTAATTAGAGTCGGATTGTAGACTCGGGTAGGATTAAATTAATAAGTGTGATAATTAATTTAATTAGAGTCGGATTATAGACTCGGGTAGGATTAAATTAATAGGTGTGATAATTAATTTAATTAGAGTCGGATTGTAGACTCGGTGAGGTATTGAATTAATAAGTGTGTTAATTAATTATATTAGAGTCGGACCATAGACTCGGATTGGTGTAAATTAATTAATGTGTAAATTAATTAACTGGGAGTCAGACCACAGACTCGGATCGGTATTAAATTAATGGGTGTGTTAATTAATTTAATTAGAGTCGGATGATAGACTCGGGGAGGTATTAAATTAATATGTGTGTTAATTAATTTAATTAGAGTCGGACGATAGACTCGGGGAGGTATTGAATTAATATGTGTGTTAATTAATTTAATTAGAGTCGGACGACAAACTCGGAGAGGTATTAAATTAATAAGTGTGTTAATTAATTTAATTGGAGTCGGACCATAGACTCGGGGAAAGTATTATATAACTTGATGTGTGAGTTAAATATATTAGAGTCGGACCATAGAATCGGGAAGATGATAAGTTATTAAGTGAGAAAATTAATTACGTTGAGTTGGGCCACAGACTCCGAAAATTACAGGCAGTGTACGCGATTTTTAGTACACGATAAAGCCAGGGTTTATAATATATGTATACGGTGTAGTGATAGTGTATATATATATATTTATATATGTGTGTGTGTGTGTGTGTGTGTGTGTGTGTGTGTGTGTGTATATTGTGTGTGATATTAAATTACAGGCAGTGTACGGGATTTTGAGTACACGATAAAGCCGGGGTTTATATTATATATATACAGTGTAGTGATAGTATATATATACGTGTATATATTGTGTATGATATTAAATGTCCGTGACTAGATATTTATTCAAATTATATACTCTAATGCTATCAAGCGAGGTTGCGCGATGTGGGTGAATCCCCTAGCTTGAGGAGTAGGGCGAGTATATCCCCAGGTCATAGCGTCCGGTATATATGGGTGAGTGTTTATCTCACTTTCAGGAAAGGAATATGACTGCCTCCACTACGTTTATATTTTGGGCCAAGTTGGTGAGCGATTCCAACTTGGGGAAACTAGGTTTTGTGAGCACACCTAGTGAGATAGCATTTTAGAGAGAATCATCCGGCGAGGGTATAATCGTAGGGATGGATATACGTATGTTATATGTGTGGATATTGTGGTAAAGGTACGTATATAATGGTAGTAATTATTATATACGGGTAATAATACAGTGTGTGAGGTATTTACTTTATATAACTTGTGACACGGTTATATGCTACTAATTAAGAGGAATTAATTAAGTTAATTGTGAGATAACTTATAATTTAAAAAATTATTATACTCGGGTTAGAGTAGTGTGGCAAGGGAAGGTTATACTAGGACTAGTTGGACGGGGTAGTACAACTATGTGGGGTTAAGGTAACCGGCAGGTGTGCACAGTAGTGGAGGGGTGAGAATGTCCACAAGGGAGTGCGACACTAACTTAAATATGAAGCGCATTCATGCATTTTAAATTACTGTAGTTAATTCACTTGCTAAATATTTTCAAAATATTTTTGGGTTCTAACCCTTGCTATAAAACTATTTTCAAAACCTTTTAGGTGTCCATCCACTCGGATGCCAGGATTGATATTCTATTCCAGGGACATGGAGCTGTGGCTTATGTGGGTGCTAGCAGGAGTTTGGATTAGACTCATCATTCATTCATTCCTAGAGTAGGAATCTTATATCAGTTTTAGTTTTATTTAGGGCATGTCGCCCAGACTTTCAGTTCAGCTTTCAAATTTGTTTTATTCCTGTGTTGGATATTTGTTTTGGATTATTTCACTTTGGTGGCCGATGGTTTATTCGGAAAATTGTTTAATTAATGATTCAGTTTATTTTCATTCAGTTGTGTGAATGGTTTATATTTGTTTCCACATGTACTATTTTGTGTAATTAAAAAGTTAAAATTAGCACCAGCTTTTTTGGAATACTAGGTGGTTAGTAAGTTTAAAAAGATTTCGACAGTGATGCTAAGGATGATCCAACTGAGATTCCTGTTTTAATTTGGTATAGGACTGATCACCCAGTATTTTATTAGGCGGGGTGTCACAGATGGTATCAGAGTATCAGGTTCTAGTGTCCTTAGGATCTGTGCGACTTTTCACGTTTCGACTTAGCAATCTTTGATATAGAGCCCTATCATAGGATTGTTATATTCTCATACGTATGCGCATATACGTTCTTTTGTGAAATTTATATTTGAGAGTGAACTCATACGATTCAATTCTCATTCCGGATGACGCCCTGGAAAGAGATAGTAGCTAGGGCATCAGGGGGAGATGAGAGAGGCTCTTCAGGAGCAAGAGTTGCCGCAGCGACGCCCAGAGATGATTTTGGCAGCACGGGTAACTGAATTAGTGGCACGGGAAGTTGGAGCAACGGTGGTCACAACGGCAGGGTACTTTCCACGGGATTAGCCACAAGTGTTAGTGGCATCGGATGTTCAGACTCACGCGGGGTCGTCGGGGTGGAAGAAATAAAGAGAGGTTATTTTTAGTGGAAACCCACTAGAGTTGCGAGGGGGTTGAGATATAGTGCTAGTGTGTCAAGGAAGAGAGATATCCAGCGTCACCTATGCATGGGAGATTACGATAAGGTGTGGAAGCAAATGCTAACCACTTTTAGTTTAGTGGGAGAAGTGCTACAGTGGTGGAAGTCGATCACCACATTGAGGAAAGGGACACACTAGCTATCGCAGAGTTTTGGGTGCGGTTCGATCGCAAGTATTTTGTCCTCCAGCGGTTGAGACCGAAATGAGGAGAAAATTTTGTGAGGTGACTCCAGGGGACCGTTAAGTGGCCGATTACGAGGAAGAATTCACTCGTTGGTAGAATTTTTACTGGATGAGGTAAGAGAGGAAAGGAGAAAGAAAGCAAGGTTTATGGATGGGTTAGTCTAGAGAATCAGACAAAATATAATTTGTAAATACGCATTAGTAGCTTATACTGATGTCGTTAACGCAGCACTCCGGCAATGTCGGGAATATCGCTTCCACGCCAAAGGAAGCGGGAGGGGAGTGGGAACTAGACAGTCAAATAAGGCAGGAGGGAACAATACCAGTGGGGTATCCCAGCAGCAAACTGGGGGAGATCAGGGGCAGGATTTCTGGTAGGGAAATCATGCCAAACAATTTATAACTGGAGGCTATCGGCAGGATGGCCAGGAATTTCAACAAGGTCTGCATGGAAGGGACCAGTGGCAGGGTGAATGTATTAGAAGGTGTTTATTTTGTGAGGAAAGAGAGACACATGAAGAGATATTTCCTTAAGTGAGGTAGGGGTTAACTACAGGATGAGGTCCTGGATGTACAACCACTAAAGCAAGTCATGGGCGCATTCGGGCAGGGAGAAGATGCTCCGGAACCCGAGGATCAGCCGTTGCAGCTGGAGTATGGATATAATTATTTTTATCCTATAGGCGTGGGGTATATTTTTGAGTGACAAGGAGGATGTCACAATATAAGACTTATTTTTCACTAGAGTTCGCGGGTAAGTCGAACTTAGTGGGTGCGTTGGCTGTAGCAACCATAGTATGTGGATAAACTTTCCGTAGGGTAGCGGAGTTTCATTGGTTTTCTTCACGGGAGAGTGGAGGTCTACACTGAGTGAAGGTTTATATTATGCGAGGAGTTACTACTTTCGAGAATTATGGGAGTAGGGTTAATAATATTTCCTAAATATCGGCTAGATAGTGATAGATTTGAACTATTGTGGATAGTGGTGTTAAATTTTGGTGTTCGCGACACCAGGGTATGGTTGGTACTAGGTATCACCTGAGAGGGCGTATATCCTATATATATGTGTGTATATATGATGTATTGCGTGGTGAAATAGCACATAGTGAGGTCTTGTGTTCTCACATTTTATCCCGGTAACTAGGGGTGTTTACTGAAGAGAATTAGGGTGATTAGATTTATGTTCGAGCAAAGAGAGATAACTCGGGGTTTATTTTGCGCAAGGGCTAGTGATGGTAAGGGAGCGGTATTTTATGATGTCTTTGGTAGTATGAGGGTAAGCGTATATACTTTTGTGTTAAGAGACAAGTATTTTATGGGAAGATGTTTGGATGTTAGTACATGGGTTGGGTACCCGGGCTGTAAATATATGTGTGTATATATATATATATATATATATATATATATATATATATATATATATATATATATATATATATATATATACGTGATATGACTACGGGTTCGATGTTATATTACTGGTTACGACTAACATAGTCGGGTAACTTTCGTGCGGTAGAGCGCGGGGATAGGGTGTATGGGCACCCGAGTTAATTAAGGCAAATTTTGTGCGGTTAAGCATGGGTATAGGGTGTATGGGCGCCCTGGTTAATCTAAATGCATACTTGTGTAACGTAAGGTTAGAAGCGGATGGGGTAGATATAGAGAGCTTAGAGGCACATGACTAGAGAGTAATATGCGAAGCCTGGAACATTACGCTCGTTTTAATTTCGAGGACAAAATTTCTTTGTAAGGGGGAGTATGTAACACCCCGTAATATTGAGGATTAAATATTTAATTATTTTGGGAGTTATAAAAATATTTAAATTGGATAAACTTAAATTCATGACTTGGAGAATTTATTTGAGTGAGCCGAATTATTTATAATTGGCGACTTTTAAGTTTAATGGTTCAAAATCTCATGTGTCACATTTTGAAGTCGAAATTTTAAAATTTTGAAAAGGATTTTGGATGGAAATTTCAAGTGCGCGGTTGCGTCTAGATGGGTCGAGATAATCAGAAAAGAGTACCCGGGGTAGTAATTGGGTCTCGGGGTATTTTTGGGCATAGCCGGGCCCACACGGACTGAGTTGGGCCTTTTTAATTAGACCCACATGGCCAAAAATGGGATTTGATGTTTTTAACCTAATTGAGAGATTAGGGAACGCCAGTAAACTCAACTTTAAGCCTAGGGTTGAGAGGGAAATTAGGGGAAAGCAAATCAAGAGACAATTTGGGGATTTTGGAGCCAAATTAAGGGACTACACCAACGGATTAGACACTACGAACAATTCTAGGCAAGTGGATAACTATTGTGATCCCTAAATTGATGATAATCAATTCGTATCATAGTGATGTGTAAATCAAAATTTGTTTTGGGTGTGTAACCAAAATTAAAATTGGGTTTTTGGAAATTAATATACCTTAATGAGATTAAGGGTGAGACTTATTGTGGTTATGATTCTAGAATGTAGAGGAATGAATCGTATGTTAAAACCGGTGAGAATAAATGGTTAATTGCTGATAATATGTATGGAATTCGTATTGGGGATTTGAAACCCAGATAATACCCAAATCGGGAAAACCTTGGAATTTATGGATATTGATGATTAATTAAGGTCTGTGGGATGTTTAGACCCTTATTTCATATGGAGGATATGTTAATTGTGTTGGGGTAAGGGCTTAGATTGAGAATCAAAGCTTTAAGTTATGTCCGTGGCTGACAGTGGCTGGAGAGGACAAATATTGGAACGATCGATCGATCGACCCAGGGGGATAGATCGATCGATGATGACGAAATCTGGGAAGTTCGGCCAGTTTGTTATATAAAGGGGAATTTAGTTGAAAGTTAAGTTTCATACATTAATAAGTGATAAATAATTATGAAACAAATATTTCTAGCAATTATGGGAGAAGGTAATTGGGGCTAGGATGAATTTATGTGGGGCATTTAATGGATAGATTTGAGAAATTTTATTCCAAAATAGTGAGATACGGATCAAGTGAGCGAATCCGGGTATATTGGTCAAGCGACCCTAAGGTAGTGAATTAAGTTTGGAGATCAACTAATGAATTTAGAGTCGGGATATAGACTCGAAAAATATTTAATTTCAGGCCAAGTGATCGAGTTCGGGGTCTATTGATAATTATAGGTAAATATAATTGGAAAATTTACAGAGATGTATGTGTGACACATTGTGGGCAAAAATGTGAGAATGAAATTATGAGAGGTAAAATGGACCAAGTGAGCGAGTCCGGGTATACTGGTTAAGTGACACCAAAGTATTAAATTAATTATTGAGAGAGAGTAATAAATTTGGAGTCGGAATATAGACTTGAAAAATATTAAGGTATGGGACAACTGAGCGAGTCCGGGGATAATGGTTGGGTGACACCAAGGTATTAAATTAAAAAGTTTGATAATTAATTTAATTAGAATCGGATTGTAGACTCGGGTAGGATTAAATTAATAAGTGTGATAATTAATTTAATTAGAGTCGGATTGTAGATTCGGGTAGGATTAAATTAATAGGTGTGATAATTAATTTAATTAGAGTCGGATTGTAGACTCGGGGAGGTATTGAATTAATAAATGTGTTAATTAATTATATTAGAGTCGGACCACAAACTCGGATTGGTGTAAATTAATTAACTGGGAGTCAAACCACAGACTCAGATCGGTATTAAATTAATGGGTGTGTTAATTAATTTAATTAGAGTCGGATGATAGACTCGGGGAGGTATTAAATTAATATGTGTGTTAATTAATTTAATTATAGTCGGACGATAGACTCGGGGAGGTATTGAATTAATATGTGTGTTAATTAATTTAATTAGAGTCGGACGATAGACTCGGGGAGGTATTAAATTAATAAATGTGTTAATTAATTTAATTGGAGTCAGACCATCGACTCGGGGAAAGTATTATATAAATTGAGGTGTGAGTTAAATATATTAAAGTCAGATCATAGACTCGGGAAGACGATAAGTTATTAAGTGAGAAAATTAATTACGTTGAGTTGGGCCACAGACTCCGGAAATTACAGGCAGTGTACGGGATTTTTAGTACACGGTAAAGCCGGGGTTTATAATATATGTATACGGTGTAGTGATAGTGTATATATATTGTGTGTGATATTAAATTAGAGGCAGTGTACGGGATTTTGAGTACACGATAAAGCCGGGATTTATATTATATATATACAATGTAGTGACAATATATATATACGTGTATATATTGTGTGTGATATTTAATATCAGTGACTAGATATTTATTCAAATTATATACTCTAATGCTATCAAGGGAGGTTGCGCGATGTGGGTGAATCCCCTAGCTTGAGGAGTAGGGCGAGTATATCCCCATGTCATAGCGTCCGGTATATATGGGTGAGGGATTTATCTCACTTTCAGGGAAGGAATATGACCGCCTCCACTACGTTTATATTTTGGGCCATGTTGGTGAGCGATTCCAACTTGGGGAAACTAGGTTTTGTGAGCACACCTAGTGAGATAGCATTTTAGAGAGAATCATCCAACGAGGGTATAATCGTAAGGATGGATATACGTATGTTATATGTGTCGATATTGTGGTAAAGGTACATATATAATGGTAGTAAATATTATATACGGGTAATAATACAGTGTGTGATGTATTTACTTTATATAACTTGTGACACGGTTATATGCTACTAATTAAGAGGAATTAATTAAGTTAATTGTGAGATAACTTATAATTTAAGAAATTATTATACTCAGGTTAGAGTAGTATGGCAAGGGAAGGTTATACTAAGACTAGTTGGACGGGGTAGTACAACTAGGTGGGGTTAAGGTAACTGGTAGGTGTGCACAATAGTGGAGGGGTGAGAATGTCCACAAGGGAGTACGACACTAACTTAAATATGAAGCTCATTCATGCATTTTAAATTACTGCACTTAGTTCACTTGCTAAATATTTTCAAAATGTTTTTGGGTTCTAACCCTTGCTATAAAACTATTTTCAAAACCTTTTAGGTGTCCAGCCACAGGGACGCCAGGATTGATATTCTATTCCAGGGACACGGAGCTGCGGCATATGTGGATGCTAGCAGGAGTTTGGATTAGACGCATCATTCATTCATTCCTAGAGTAGGAATATTGTATCAGTTTCAGTTTTATTTAGGGCATGTCGCCCAGACTTTCAGTTCAGCTTTCAGATTTGATTTATTCCTATGTTGGATATTTATTTTGGATTATTTAACTTTGGTGGCCGATGGTTTATTTGGCAAATTTTTTAATTAATGATTCAGTTTATTTTCATTCAGTTGTGTGAATGGTTTATATTTATTTCCGCATGTACTATTTTGTGTAATTAAAAAGTTAAAATTAGCACCAGCTTTTTTGGAATACTAGGTGGTAAGTAAGTTTAATAAGTTTTCGACAGTGATGCTAAGGATGATCCAACTAAGATTCCTGTTTTAATTTGGTATAGGACTGATCACCCGATATTTTATTAAGCGGGGTGTCACAGAACGCAACAAAATTACGCTCAATGAGGGAACTCTCACCCTCTTTCGGTTCACTATCACTTAAGGTGGCATTATAGACAACGTGTTGCTTGCCCTCTTTCTTAAGTCTAGTGGGACACTCCTTAACCTTGTGACCGTACCCCTCACACCCAAAACACTTATCCGACTAAAAATTATTCTTAGAGGCGGGATCTACTTTGTTATTCTTGAATTTTTCAAATTTCTTGGCATCTTTGGATTGCTTTTGAAACTTAATAAATTTTTTAAATTTCTTTGCCAACAAAGCAACATCCTCAAAATCAGAATCAGAATCGGAATCCAAAACTTTAATTTCCTCCTTCCGGGTTTTCAAAGCAATACCCTTTTCTTTCTTAGGCACTTGCTTAGAGGAAATCATGTCGATTTCATAGGTTTGTAAGTCACCTACAATCTCTTCTAGTTTCTTTGACTCTAACCTACCCAAGGAGTTTAAAATGGTCACTTTCGCATCAAACCTACTAGTCTACGACCTAAGCATTTTCTTAATGACACGATTGTCGAGAATTTTCTCACCTAGGTTAAACGACGAGTTGACAATATTGGACAACTTAGCATAAAACTCATCAAAGGTCTCACTCTCTCACATCCTAATGGTCTCAAACTGTGTAGTGAGATTTTGAAGTTTTGACGCCCTAACCGTGCTAGTGCCCTCGTGAGTGAGTGCCAAAATATCTCAAGCCTCTTTTGATGTTTCACAAGTCATAATTCCATTATATTCTTCTTGTGTGACATGTGAAGAATTAACGTGCAGACCCTTAGAATTATATTGTGAAAGTCTTTGTTCAGTTTCGATCCATGACTCAGTAGGCTTTAAACTAGTGACCTCACCTACAATAGTGACCGGGGGTGTCCAACCTTTCTCAACTACAATACAAACATGCTCATCAATAGATTTTAAATCACATCTCATTCTCATCTTCCAATACGTGTAATTAGTGCCATCAAAAATAGGAGTTGGAGAAAATTCTTTATATCTAGAATTCATCTTTGAAAACACACGGCATCACATAACAAATAAAAATGTTTTCTAGCTCTGATACCAATTTGAAAACGTGAGTAGAAAAACTGTATCAGAAAGTATAAATCCTTGAAAAATCAGGACCACACAATTAATTAGCGTAACCCGCTCTGATACCAATTTGAAAACGTGAGTAGACAAATTGTATCAGAAAGTATAAATTCTTGAAAAATTAGGATCACGCAATAAATTAGCGTAACCCGCTCTGATACCAATTTGAAGAGTTTGAGTGGGCCGATATGTGTGTTTCAAACAAAACAAACTTTTCTCCAAAAAAGATTTAACTTTTAATTATGAACCAAACCAAGTTGTCAAAGCCCAATTCTTACTTTAAACTAGTTTTATCTTGATTAATCCTAAACATGCATCTTGTGATTAAAGAAAGTAAAGTAAAGTAAAGAATACTCACAACGCCGAATGTACAAGGAAAAAACCCAAAACGGGAAAACAACCTCGACGACCCAAGCCAGACAATCACTATGAATATGGTTTTACAAAGACAGATTAGCCTTACACTAAGACTCGATCCCCACGGGTCTTGACGCTCCTTATGATCTTCAACCATTCTTCAATAGTGCCCACGCAGAAATTCCATCTTCCACGATACCTGTCCACAACACATGCGTCCACGTATGTCTCGGTGTCCACCGTTATGGCTTTGATTCATCTACGATGTCGAACAATAAGTCCTTCTCTTTTCTTCACCGCAAAACCCTTTGATGTTCAATGTGTAGAAAAAACAACTTTGGTGCAGCAAGATCTCTTAAACATATAAGAATGATAACTCGGATCTTTACAAACTCTAAGGATATGTTTATGCTTTGTAAACCTTAAAAAACATGTGCAAACAAGTTTCTGGTCGAATACTGTTTTCCAGAATGCACACTTACAAAATTATTATGAAAACACTGTTTAAATAGGATTTAAACTCCGCCTCAAAAAACATGTCATTCAAACGACTTGAGGAAATCGTTCGAGCGACATCCCCATCTCGTTCGAACGAGATTAGATGTCGTTTGAACGACAGCGCGAAAGTTTGACTTTTTGACTTTTTGTTTAAAACATCTCTTCCTGTAAGGACACAAATTTCCAATTGAGTCCATATATAGTTTTGGCTCAATTCCGGACAAAAACATTTATTCATAGGATAGTATTCAATTGTAATATTCTCAAGCCTATGAAGTGTGTGTTGAAGACGTAGCGGCAAAGAATATAAAGCTTCATCAAAATGTCGGTTTGCGTGCCTCGTTTCAACGTCATCAACTAAGGTTCCATGCTCCCAAGGTATGAATGCAATTATATTTATATAGGAGCTTGGAACAATATATATTGGGTGTTAGGTGTAATAAAAACTGCATTTTATTTTCAGAAAGAATCAATTAGAACTTTAAAATAAGTATATAAAAGTTTCTGGGCCAAAATCGAATTTTACAAACTTTCTGGTCGTTCGTTAGAAATGTCGTTCGAACGAGTTTTTTCGTTCGAACCAGGTTTCGTTCAAACGAGTTTTTCGTTCGAACCAGTTTTCGTTCGAACGAGTTTGCCAACGACCCTAAACTGGCCAGTCGTTCGATATGTCGTTCGAACGAGTTTTTTGTTCTAACGAAGTATCTAACGAGGTTCTAACAAGCCCATGCTGGTCGCTCGTTAGAAGTCTCATTCGAATGAGAGTCAAGTTCGTTCGAACGAGACGCCAGGGCGGGAACAGTTTTGAGCAGTTTTTTGCAGTTTTCTCCCACTTTCCCCACTTGGTTTTTAACCAACTTTTTCAAGACTTAATATGTGCGGGAAACACATTTTTCCAATTAACTTTTCCATTCCATATCCATCTCTAAGAGAGAGTTTGAGAGCTAATTTATTTAGGGAAAATGTTCATGTTTTGAGTGTTAATTTTTAAAGAAAAATTCATACACACTCTAGTTTACACCCAATAGTTGTTTATCCAAGTTCTATATATACATATCTTTACTTGGAGTTTTTGGCACCGGTTTTCTCTACCGAATTCAAGAAGAGACATTTCGGGTTTGCTTCTACACCCCATCACAAAGAAGACTTTTGTTGAGATTCTACCCACTTGGAGAAAGGCTCCATGCTTGGGTGACGGTGACCATATAAAGTCCCATCGATGGATTCCGAGACCGCGGTGGTGTTCCAAGGTTGTTCGCTAGGAAGAGGTTTCTACGAGAAGAAACGTCGAGGCTTGAGAGGGATCGAGTCAGTCATTGTAAGTCTATCTGTCTTGTAATTGTAATTTCATATCTAGTGGACTTGTGGCTAGGGTCGTCCGAGGTTGTTTCCCGTCTTGGGTTTTTCCTCGTACATCTCGGCGTAGTGTGATATTGTTTATTTTATCTTGCTCATCACTTAGAATCCATGCTTTAGGTTTAATTCAAGATAAAATTTGATTTAATTCTCACACTATATTTAAGTTGGGACTAAATTAAATATTGGGTAAATTTGGTTTATTCAAGTCATTTGCTAAAATTGGTTTCGCCTAACTTTGGATATAATTGATAATTATGACTTAGGCAAATTCTAGGACTTGAGTTAATTAAAACTTGTTGTTGTTAATCTTTGAAAGTTGAACCATCACCTGTTTTATAACGCTTCCGCATCATCTCTATTGAGTTTACATTAAAAAGGAAATTAAATATTTTTAATTGATTTAGATTTTCTAAAATCCGAGGAAATTACGTTTTCAAATTGGTATCAGAGCCAAAGCGATAAATTATTTCGTTAACGATCTTTTAAATAGTCTTTGGCTAAAATGGATTTTTCCCCATTTTCAAAATTTCCTATTTTCGATGGTTCAAACTACGCGTATTGGAAAGCGCGAATGATATCGGCACTAAAATCTATCGACGAGAGAGTTTGGATGTCTGTTGTTACCGGGTACTCCCCACCAACTTACTTAGTTGAAAATGAACGAGTTATCAAACCCGCCGATAGATGGACTGAAAATGAGTTTAAACTTGCCAACTTTAATTCCCGAGGTTTAAATGCCTTATTTAGCGTTGTCGCACCGGATGAATTCCGACGTATTATGACGTGTGAAACCGCTAAAGAAGCTTGGGATATTTTACAATTAACTCATGAAGGAACTAGTGTCGTTAAAGCTTCAAAACTCCAAAACCTCACCACTCAATTTGAAACTATCAAAATGGATGAAAAAGAAACTTTTGATAAATTTTATGCTAGACTTTCTGATATTGTCAATTCATCTTTTAACTTGGGAGAGAAAATACCTGACGACCGTGTTGTAAAGAAAATTTTAAGGTCCCTACCCGATAGATTTATACCAAAGGTGACCGTTTTAAATTCTTTACCCACTTTAGCCTCTACGAAATTAGAAGAGCTTGTAGGTGATTTATAAACCTATGAACTGGATATGTTTCCCTCTAAAACTGAAAAGAAAATTGAAAAGGGTATTGCTTTAAAAGCCCGAAAAGAGGTCAAACAAGTAGTAGAGAGCGATAGTGATAGTGACTCGGAAGACATGGCTTTGTTTGCTCGTAAATTTAGAAAATTTCTTAAATTTAACAAAGATAAAGTTAAAAATGATTTTAAGAAATTTGATACTTCTAAACATGATAAAAGCGAGAAGATTTCTAAAGCCGAGAAGATCCCTAAAACTAGTAATGACAATTTAGATAGGGACGAGTCTAATAAGTGTTTTGGTTGTGAAGGTTATGGCCATAGGGCTTATGAGTGCCCCACTAAACTAAGGAAAGATGGTAAGAGACCTATTTCATATAATGCAACCCTTAGTGATAGTGATAAGGAAGAGAAGCCCGATTCCCCCACTAAGAAAAATTTTGTGGCTTTTATGGCCAGTCATGTAAGTGATAGTGACAACTCATCGATTGATGAAACGATAGCGCATGCCACTTCCAAGGTCATTGTACATGACTCTCTTGTTTTTTATGATAGTGAGAGTGAAAATGAAGATGAGGTTGATATGAGTGAACTTCAAAATGCTTTTCAAGAACTTTATAAAGAATCTATTAAATTGAAAAGAGCTAATTTGAAGTTAGAAGCTAGTTTAAGAGATAGTGTCAAGGTCATTGATGAAAATGTTTTAATGGAAGACCTTAGGACACATGTGAGGACTCTTCAAGAGAAGCTTGAATATGTAGAAGGCTAGAGAGATAGCCTTAGGGGTATAATGGAATCCTTGAAAAAGGAGCTTCTTGCTTTTGAAGAGCGAAATGTTTTACTAGAATCTAACATTGTAGAATTGGAAAATAAATTAAAAGATTCTAGTATTGTCAAATTTGATTTGGAGTGTCGTTCGGAAAAACTAGATAAAATGTTAGGAACGGTCCAAATTAAAAATGACACTTGTGGTTTAGGCTTCAATCCTTGTAATGAATTTACTCATAATGCCCAAACCAATGTTTTAGGAGAATCAACTAGGAATACTTTTAAAGATCACTCCTTAAGTAAATCTTTTCGACATGTTCTCACTTGTACGCATTGTGGTCGACAAGGTCATCTTAGGAAATTTTGTTTAGATCTTAAACGAATTCCTAGAAAAACCCATAGTAAAGTAACCACCGTAGTTAACGTTCCTACACCCCAAGATAGTCATTCCTCATTAATTTGGGTTAGGAAATCCGACTTGGTTGCCTTACAAAATAGGGATTTTGATTCTCATTTACTTTCACATGCTTCCTACCTTGCTAAATCTAAAGGATAAATGTGTTAGTGTTTGCATACTTTAGCGTTTGTACTTCATGTCATATTCATATGCTAAATGTATGCTTGTTTAGTCATTTTCTAGTCATTACCTTATTTCATATCACATGCTAGAAATTATGACTTGTTTATCTTTTTGTATTATATTTTGTGTTTGAAGTAACTAAAAAATATAAAAAGATGTTTTGTTTATCATTTGTGTTTTATTTCTTTCATTTACACTTAATGAAAAATACAAATGATTTTTGTTTAGTCTTTTGAGTCTATATTTTTATTTTTGGTTAAATATGTTAAAAACTCAAAAAGATTTTGTTTTGTGTGTATTTTAGTTTGACACACTTTAAGTGTCATATATTTGTGTTTGAATCCCATCATTTACGCTCCCACGTGGCTAGAACTTTTGGTTTAGATTTTCAATCCTTAAAATGTTCTTTACCATGTTTTATATGGAGTAGTTGGATTTTGTATTGACTAAATGGATTCTATTTTCATATGCCTCTATTCACACATGCATGAGCTCTTTTGAAATCTTAATGTCACATGTTATATTTGAGCTTTTTGAGGTGTTCTCCTACCAATCTAGTCATCTACATATCTTTGACCTAGGAGGACTAGTGCATGTCAAAATCCGTTGCACGTGAGATTTGTGTGAAAATGAAAACATGATAAATAAAAAGTTGTACGGGGAAGGGCTCCGAAAGGATAAATTAAATCCTTTGCGATAGTAAGCCACCGTTGATTGGATCTAAAAGAAATACGTGATCCAAAGGCCTAAAAACAGAATATTTGGCATTTAAAAGAAAGCAATTGCCAAGGCCTATGTTTGTTTGATATATTCATTCAAAAACAAAAGAATATATATGCTCATTGAGGGAGAATTGGATGGTATATCAACGGTTTACACAATGTCTGTTTATCCTAGTTGTCTTTATTGTCATGACTCTATTTGGTTTGTAGAATCATCATCATGCTAGGCTTGTATGCATTGTGTATGTTTGTTCATTGAGTTCAATCTTTATATTGTCACATGAGGTTATATTTAACTGTGATGAAGTTTGCAATCAAATGAGAACTCCGTGAACGTTTCTTAAGTGTTTGGGTCTAAATTTAATTGTTGCTAGTACACACCCCTACACTTCCTTTTCTATATGACATTTTTTTGCCATACGAGTGTGCAAACTTATTGTATTTTGTGTCATGTGTGTGTTTATATCTATATATATATATGCAAGTGCTCTATTGGTATATTTTTGGTATCTATATATATGATATTTGTCTTTGCCCTGCTTTTACTGCCCATATGCTTTCATGTCTTATCACTTTAAGCTTTCCCATGTTGTTTATTAGTTCTTTATCCTTTGCCTATTCCCGAACAAAAAGGGGGAGAATGATGATAGGGGGAGAAATGGTATCTAATCCTATTATTATCGTATCTTAGTTTGGGGGAGATTTATCTTAGGGGGAGACGTCTTTCTAAGTAGGTCATGTGTTTAAAGGGAGAATTAATTTAGGGGGAGTAATTAATTAATTGTATTCAGAATTATTTTAGGGGGAGTAATTAATTAATTGCGATTAATATATTTTGATATTCCCTATGCATTTGATGAGTTTGCTTAAGTGTGCAGGTATTCTACTAAAGTGGCAACTTTAAAAGGCAAAGTGTTTAATCCTTGGGTTGAGTCAAGATTGGGCGGGTTATGTTTTGAGTCTAGTGAGCTTGACGGCCCTTTAGGATTTTTGTTTGGTTTTTGTCCCGGAATAGCCAAAGGGGGAGATTTGTAAGGACACAAATTTCCAATTGAGTCCATATATAGTTTTGGCTCAATTCCGGACAAAAACATTTATTCATAGGATAGTATTCAATTGTAATATTCTCAAGCCTATGAAGTGTGTGTTGAAGACGTAGCGGCAAAGAATATAAAGCTTCATCAAAATGCCGGTTTGCGTGCCTCGTTTCTACGTCATCAACTAAGGTTTCATGCTCCCAAGGTATGAATGCAATTATATTTATATAGGAGCTTGGAACAATATATATTGGGTGTTAGGTGTAATAAAAACTGCATTTTATTTTCAGAAAGAATCAATTAGAACTTTAAAATAAGTATATAAAAGTTTCTGGGCCAAAATCGAATTTTACAAACTTTCTGGTCGTTCGTTAGAGTTTTTTCGTTCGAACCAAGTTTTGTTCGAACGAGTTTTTCGTTCGAACCAGTTTTCGTTCGAACGAGTTTGCCAACGACCCTAAACTGGTCAGTCGTTCGATATGTCGTTCGAACGAGTTTTTCGTTCTAACGAAGTATCTAACGAGATTCTAACAAGCCCAGGCTGGTCGCTCATTACAAGTCTCGTTCGAATGAGAGTCAAGTTCGTTCGAACGAGACGCCAGGGCGGGAACAGTTTTTTGCAGTTTTCTCCCACTTTCCCCACTTGGTTTTTAATCAACTTTTTCAAGACTTAATATGTGAGGGAAACACATTTATCCAATTAACTTTTCCATTCCATATCCATCTCTAAGAGAGAGTTTGAGAGCTAATTTATTTAGGGAAAATTTTCATGTTTTGAGTGTTAATTTTTAAAGAAAAATTCATACACACTCTAGTTTACACCCAATAGTTGTTTATCCAAGTTCTATATATACATATCATTACTTGGAGTTTTTGGCACCGGTTTTCTCTACCGAATTCAAGAAGAGACGTTTCGGGTTTGCTTCTACACCCCATCACAAAGAAGACTTTTGTTGAGATTCTACCCACTTGGAGAAAGGCTCCATGCTTGGGTGACGGTGACCATATAAAGTCCCATCGGTGGATTCCGAGACCGCGGTGGTGTTCCGAGGTTGTTCGCTAGGAAGAGGTTTCTACGAGAAGAAGCGTCGAGGCTTGAGAGGGATCGAGTCAGTCGTTGTAAGTCTATCTGTCTTGTAATTGTAATTCCATATCTAGTGGACTTGTGGCTAGGGCCGTCCGAGGTTGTTTCCCGTCTTGGGTTTTGCCTCGTACATCTCGGCGTAGTGTGATATTGTTTATTTTATCTTGCTCATCACTTAGAATCCATGCTTTAGGTTTAATTCAAGATAAAATTTGATTTAATTCTCACACTATATTTAAGTTGGGACTAAATTAAATATTGGGTAAATTTGGTTTATTCAAGTCATTTGCTAAAATTGGTTTCGCCTAACTTTGGATATAATTGATAATTATGACTTAGGCAAATTCTAGGACTTGAGTTAATTAAAACTTGTTGTTGTTAATCTTTGAAAGTTGAACCATCACCTGTTTTATAACGCTTCTGCATCATCTCTATTGAGTTTACATTAAAAAGGAAATTAAATATTTTTAATTGATTTAGATTTTCTAAAATCCGAGGAAATTACGTTTTCACTTCCAATGAGAGATCCAAATATGTCAAACTTTTTTACGAGCTTGTCATCATAAAACGTAGTTTAAACATTTAAAACACTTTTAAAACATTTAAAAACATTTTTCTTATAAAAATTACATCCTTATCTTTTATAAAATAATTCCGAGCACCATTAATTATACGCATTCATACCTGAGTGATCTCGGAATGAAATTAACATTAAAGACGATTAAACTTGCACCAATTAAACTTCGGCATGATTTAATTCTTTGAAGCTTTGCCCCAACGTCTTCAATTTCTTCAATACGTCATTGACCAAGTGGGATCGTGACAAAATAAAATTCACCCTATGACATATTACAAACATAGTTTTGTTCACGGAATTAAGTCAAAACAATACAGGGACTCAATTGGAAATTTATGTCCTTACAAATATAAAATGACACAAATAAAATAAAATGGGACAAACTAAACCCACACGGTTCGGGATAGGTTTAGGTAGGTTTAGGGTAGGCTAGGATTACGGGATTGGTACTTAGCTCCATAATCTGCACAATTGCCTTGAAATACGCGTTTGAACACCGTAACATGCATTCGACCTATAAAATAGATAATAAAGCGCATAAGACCCAAATTCTCGATAATTAGCAACTAAAATACGTCTATTCGGGGTATAAAATGTACACTTTTGGGTGCTTATCAGTAGGGACAGATATATTCCATCATCAGACAATAAGAAAATTATATATTTCTCCAAAAAGGGCATTTCGATCATTGTCTACCTCTACCAGCGTGAGTAATGACTAGTATAACACGTGAGGGAATACTTTTTTACTCTCTTAAATCTTTAAGAATGACATATGGAATCTCGTGAGAGTATCTTAATAGAAGAAGGAAGTATCATGTGATTTGGGGTGCACACTACAACCCAAGCCCCATACATAAACCCATTATTCACTATCTTGTACTCCAGGTTAAGATACGTATTGTAAACCCTACTTAAACTCTACTAAATTGGATGCCAAAAAGAAAAAAATCATATTCAAGCTTATACTACCTCTAAACATGATTATTCACCATTACTGCCGGTGATAAACAAGATTATTCTCAATCAATGTAGTCCTAAGTGGATGAAACACTTAAATTGGCTTATTTTGATATATGTTCTCCCTTCCTCTCTATATATTTATTATTCATATTCACACCCAAATGATGATATTCATTTTCATTTACTGACTTCATATTCATTTTTTATAATTGAGTTGATCCCAATTTTGAGCATCATCAGATTGGCACCATTTGTGGGAATTGACTAAACAAAATCATTTTCATTAGGAAAATCATTCATATCATATTAGTACACATAGATTCAAGTTAATCATGATCGGGATATGTAATTTAAGGGACTGAATTGAGGGTTTTCTCTTTAAACATCATCGGTTCATTTTTGGGTTGTTTATTTATTTGATCTTCACTTGGTTATATTTCTGGGTCAAAATATTGTTCATCGTCATATTCTTGTTGATTTGATACTTAAATGGAAACTAGTTCATCTCCATTATGTTGATTTAACTAAATCAATAATTTGAGGGGGGGAGGGGGGGGGGGATTTTTCAACTCAAGTTTATAAAATCATTTCACTTGTCCATCATCTCCTCTTAATAATTTTTTGATTCATATTTATATAAGATCTATAAACTTGTTGATTAAGATGGCTTAAGATACCTACACCTCCTCTAAGAAATATCAATGAATCATGCATCAACCCTCCGTCGGAGTTGGATGAGCTCACCAGAGCTTTAAAATAAATGATTGTAAGTCAAGAATGGATTCAATCTCGAATGTTGGGCCTTACCCAGTTACTAGTGGATAGATCATCAAAATAGGTTGCTAGTCCTCACAACCCAATCATAAGAGACAGTAAAAATACCTTAAAGGAGTTGTTGAATGAACCCGGGAAGGGTGGATCATTTGAGATGATGCGGAGGAACAATATCATATCACGTTAGCTGGACATGGGATATAAAGATAAAGAACATTGTTAAGAAATATTTATGCTCAATGAGGACAAGGTCAAGGATGAATCAAAATTAATATCCATAGAATACTTCTATGTTCTCAGTATAACTTATTCCATTCAAAAAATAGTACGAGACACATCAATTAGGCACCCTTCGCAATAAAGGGCATGTGTTTTCACTAGACTTGTGAAAACCTTTAGCATTAGACACACTTGGCCCTTGATTTCGTTCCCCTCATGTTGCTCAGATTCAATGTGACATAAGGCATCATCTTAAGGGACATAGATGAACACTGAACTAAAAGGTTTTCATCGGTGTTAGACCATGAGATTTGTCTCACACTTTGACCAACATAAGTCGAGGGGATTTGAAGAGAGAACGATTAAGAGACAACCATCCCGAGAGTGGTAAACTCTGAAATTTTTTGATTCAAAGAATGGAAAATAAACTAGTAATATAATGAATAATATAAATACTTTAGAAACAAGATTCATGGAGGGGTATCCCTTCATCCCTGAGATCGTAAATTTTCTAACCCCTGTTAAATTTAAGCCTCTAGTGATAACTCCTAAATATGTTGGAAGCTCCAATCCCATAAACCATGTTGAGATGTACCAATAAATGAACAACATATATTCGGTGGTGGATGACATGAGATGAAAATCCTTCTTAAGTAAACTTATTGGGGTAGCTCACATGTGGTACGCCAACTTGCCAAGGGGTCAGGTCAGATAATTCAAAGAGTGGCAAATAAGTTCATTCATAACTTCTTATTTGGGCTAAAAACTATTAATATGATGAAAAAAATCCTTAATGTTCATTAAAAGAAGGGGAAATATCATAGAGACTTAAAATCTCAGTTCAATTTAAGAAAAATTATAAGTGTTGTACCACGATGAAAAAATTACAATGATCGCCCTCACCAATGGCCTAATACCCGATCCAATATAGTGAACCATCTCCAAGTAATGTCCCACCACCGTGAATTAAATCCTATAAGATAGTAAAAGGTTCATGGTGTTTGAGGAATCAATGGCTTTTAAATTAGAATAATTCCTCAATGAAGGATCTAGGTGGGCAGGTCTAAGCATAAATTCACAAGCTATACCTACCTCACCAATCAAGTACATCATATACTTAATGAAATAAAGGGTGGTGAAGAGATCATATTGCCAAAAAAATTTAAGTCTTCGCTGAATAAGATGAATAATAATAAGAACTATAAGTTTCATAAATATCACGGGCATGACATTGATGACTTCTATGTCCTCAATGATGAGATTGAAACACTTATTAAGAGGGTTCGACTAAAAAAGTTTGTGTAACATAACAACTGATCCTAGTAAAAGAGGAAGAGTCAAGGATATCATATTCTGGATAAGTCTCGTAAGAAGGAAGGAAATAAATCTAAAGATAAAGACTTAGAGGAAGATGTCCAAGATGATACGAACATTACTAACAATCCCACAAAACCCAAAGGTGATTTGAATGTGATTTTTTTGTCCTAAATATGATTTCAGGAGGAGTCGCTAGGGGTGGAATAAACCCTACAAATATGGAAGATGATATGGGAGCCGCCAGGGATGGCTCTTGGTGTATGGATGTAAATTTATCTAGAGAGGATGAAAATGATGATCGTCCTAAAAAGTGAACATCGATGGTATAACCACTGGATTTTATCATCTCTAATTTGAGAACATCCTCTGCTCTCAAGATGACCCTCTTGTTGTGAGCCTCATAGTCCATTAATACAATATCTCCAGAATCCTTATAAATGGGGGAAACTCAAGTAATGTAATATTATGATATTGTTTAAAAATCCTCAAACTCAATGTTAAAAAGTTAAAACCTTTTCATCAACCCTTAATTTGTTTCAATTGTGAAAAAGTATTCGTTATTAGAATGATTAAACTTGATGTTTGCATGGGAAAATGGCCCACCTGCCTAAAGAAAAGGATTAATTTCTCCATCATGGATTAGAATGTCCTATGCCAAATAACTCTTAAAACATTTTAAGTCATTCCATCTACAGCACATCAAATATTAAGATTTTTAACCCACTTAGGGGTAGGCAAAGTCACAGGTGATTAAGTTGAAACCAAAGAATGGTATTTCACATCAGTGGTTCAGAGAGAAGACTATAATAGAAAAAAGATCTCTTATAATATGGACACCCTTGACCCCATAGATGAAGATAAATTAGAGAATGGTGGCCCATTATATAGAATCAATAGTCATCGATGAGGATGATGTAAGGATAAATTTTCAATTGAGTCAATTTGTATTTGTTGGCTTAATTTTGAGAAAAACTATATTAGTCATAGGATAGAAGTTTGTGACCTTTTAAGAATATGACATTTGAATTGAAGACATATCGCCCAAGTCTAATGAAGATCACATCATATGCCATGTTTCGTGCCATGTGTCATCACCAACTTTCCAAATATCTTTCAGGTATGAATGCATATGTTATATTGAGACTTGGATATATTTATTGGGTTTCCTTTATTGTGTACACATATTTTAAAATGATTTTTCATTTTTTAAGAAAAAATAAGTTTTCTGAAAATTCGTTTAATAAAGCCATTTGAACGACCTCTTTTGAACGAGATTCACAGGTCGTTCGAATGAGCTATCTAACGAGGCTATGCTGAAATCTCATTTAATTTTTCATTTGTTTTGTCGTTCAAATGAACTTTATTTTTGGAGCTACTGTCTTCTCGTTCAATTTGTCGTTCAAACGACACTATTTTCTTGTTTGAACGATAAGGCGGTTTCGACAATTTTCCAGCAATTTTTGTTTAACTTCTCACTACTTCTTTTCCTACCTATTTTAGTAGTGCGTGATTAACCATTTTCTGCAAAAAATTTCAAAAGATTTGAGAGCACAAACATTCATCCAAAAAGTCCCTTTGTCTTTGTGACTCATAAATTATTTAATTTCCATATAAAAACACGTTTACACCCATATAGTTTCGGTGATCCAAGTTTCTTCACAACATATGTTTTGAGATCATCATTTTGGCATGAGATTTATTCTCTACTCCATAGAGACTTTTTCTTACGGAGGATTTCGTGTACGTGGATTTCCATACGGTGGACTCCGTGTGCGTGACGGTAGCTTTGCATCATTGGTGGATTATGAAACGTAGGTGGACGTATGCATTGTCACTAGGCGGAGGTGGAAGGAATGAAGAGTGTCCAGGCTTGCGAGGGTGTCGAGTCATTATGTAAGTATTCTATCGTGTCCTTTGTAATACCATAAGTATTCTGTCGTGTCCTTTGTAATACCAGACTTAGTGGACTTGTGGTTGGGCGAAGTTTTTTTCATTGTGGGTTTTCTTCGTACATCACGACATTGTCGTTGTGTTTAATTAATTCTTGCAAAATTCTCACCTAGATGCATGCTTAGATTTAACAAGATAAAAATTGATTTAATCACAAGAATGGCGTAATAGGGTGCTTATTTAATTTGGGTAATTTTAGTTTACTTTAATTCCATTCAGAATTATTAATTTGGCAAAATTCACGTTAATCTTGAATTAAGATTGTTTTTATTTGGTTTAGTATATTTGAACTTGAATTGAAGCAGTTCTTTTTAGAAGAAGATAATTTAATTTTTGAAAGAAATTAAAATTTTGGAATATTTTGTGAACCATCCTTTTGTAATTAAAAATTAGAATTTTTGCATTCTCATATTGGTATCAGAGCATATAATTTAAGAATTCACATTCTCAGATTGGTATCAGAGCGAGAACACTAATTTACCGTGTTAGATCCTTTATGTTTGAATATGGAGAATTTATCATTTTTGAGGTTCCTATTTTTATGGTTCCAACTATGCATACTGGAAAGAGGGTATGAGGTTGGCTCTTAAGTTGTTCGAGGAGCGGGTTTGGCTCTCGATCGTTAAAGGGTGGTCCCCACCAACGTGTCTAGTAAGAGAAGCTTGTGTTCTTAACATCATAGAAAGATGGAGTGAGGATGATCTTAAGCTAGAAAATCTCAATTCTCCAGGTTTAAATTCTCTTTTTAGTGCGGTCACACTCGAGGAGTTCTGCCAGATTATGACGTGTGAAACGTCTAAGGATTCTTGGGACACACTCCAACTCACCCATGATGGTACTAGTGCCATTAAGGCTTATACACTCCAAAATCTCACCACTCAATTTGAAACCATTAAGATGTTAGAAAGTGAGACTTCAGATGAGTTCTATGCTAGATTATCCGATATTGTGAATTTGCCTTTTAATTTGGGAGAAAATATACCCGAAAACCATGTCATAAAGAAAATTTTGAGGTCATTACCCGATAGGTTTAATCCAAATGTGACAGTTTTAAATTATTTAGGATCTTTGAACTCTATGAAACTTAAAGAGTACAAACCTACGATCTTGACATGTTTACCTCCAAGGATGTGAAGAAGAAATATAAGGGCATAGCTTTGAAAGCCTCAAAAGAGGAAACACTTGTTTTAGATGATGAGTTTGACATCGGCTCTGATGATATGGCTATTTTTGCTGAGAAGTTTAGAAATTTTCTTGAGATTAATAAAGAGAATCTTAAAAATGATTATAAAAAATTTGAAAAGAAACTCCCTAAAAATCTTAATGATGATCTTAATAGGAAAGAGTCAAATAGATGTTTTGGTTGTGAAGGTTATGGTCATAGGGCATCCGAGTGTCCCACTAAATTAAGGAAGGAGGGAAAGAAACCGCTTTCATATAATGCTACCCTTAGTGATAGTGAACTACAAGAAGGACCTTATTCCCCTATTCAACGCAACTTTACGATGTTCTTGGCTATTCATGTGAGCATTAATAATGAATCTTCCTGTGAAGATATCTATTTATATGACACTTTCGAGTCCATTGTTAGTTAATGCCATGTCTTTTTATGGTAGAGAAAGTGGAGAAGAGAATGAGAATGAAGAGGAGAAAGAGGAGAGTGAAATCTTAGTTGTCTTTTGTGAGTTGTATGCGGAATCCTTAAAATTGAAAATGGCAAACTTAGAGTTGGAAGCTAGAATGAGAGAACGTGTTATAGGTAGTTATGAAAGTGTTTTAATTGAAGATCTTAGGGCACGTGAGAGAACTCTTCGAGAGAAGTTAGAGTATGTTGAAGGTGAGAGAGATAGTATTTGAGGTTTAATAGAGGCTATGAAGAAAGGGATTTTTGAGTTTGAAGAGACTAGGAGTTTACTTGAGTCTAGGATAGTGAAGCTTGAAGAGAGATTGAGAAACTGAAGTCACGTCAAATTTAATTTTGAGTGTACGTTAGAGAAGTTGGATAAAACTTTAGGCACCTTCCAAATCAAAGATGAAAAGTGTGGTATTGGCTTTCGTACTCAAAATGCTTACGATTATAAAGCCGTAACTATGATTTTGAGAGAAACATCTAGGAACTCTAGAAAAGGTCAACCCTTAGGTAATACTCCTTACCGGGGTTTTACTTGCACATATTGTGGTAGGAAGGGTCACCTTATGAGCTTTTGTTTTGATCTTATAAACGGTCCTAGGAAGTCCATGGGTAGAGTCACCAAGGTCACCAAAACTCGAGAGCATCTTTTTACACCTATGTGGGTTAGGAGATTCGATTTGGCGAATTTACATGATAGACTTTATGATTCTCATTTGCTTGCGCATGATACTTCCCATGCTAAATTTAAAGGTTGTTGTGTTAGCTTTATTTTCATACACTAGTTGTGCTTCATGATATACTCTTGCTAGTTGTATGTTTGTTTGTCATATTCTAGTCTATGCTTCATCATATTTATATTGCTAGAATCATGATATGTGTATCTTTTTTATTTTTTTATTAATTTGGACTTATTAAAAAAATCCAAAAATATTTTGTTTATCCTTTGAGTTGTCTTTGTTTGTTAAAATTTGAAAAAATCAAAAAGATTTTTTTTGTGTCTATTTTAGTTTTACTCTTTTTATGGCATATCCTTGTGTTTGAATCCTATATTATTCCCCGCTTCCATGTAGCGAGAACTTTTGGTTATGACTATCAATTCTTAATTTTTTCTTTATCATGCTTGTATGGAGAAGTTTGAGTTTGATTTTCTTAATGGATTATCTTTATATATGCCTCCTCACACACATGCATGAGATCTTTTGAACTTTAACTTCACATGTTATATTAATCTAAGTGAAATGTTCTCCCATCAATTTTGTTATCTACATATTTTGTGACTATGGGGATTTGTGCATGTAATAACTGTTGCCTAGATTGAGAAAAATAGATAAACATTTATCCGGTAAAGTTGTGTTTAGCAATGAAATCGGGCTACAAAAGTCAAGTTAACTTTGCATGAAAAGCCACCATTGAAAAAGAGCCTAAAAAGTGTGGCATTGAAAAAAATAGCCAAGGCAAACATAGTTTAGTTTTATATGTTCATTCAAAATAAAAGAAAAGAATTACTAATTATGAGGGAGTTTGGACAGAAATATTAACGGGTTTGCACAATGGCAATGAATCCTAGTTACGGTATTTTATCATGGCACCAATTATTTGTAAAATCATCAAAATTCTAGGCTTGTGAGCATTGTGGTTGTTTGTTCTTTGTGTTCTATTTATATTATCACATGAGGATAAATCCTAGTTGATAAAGTTTTGCAATCAAATAGAACTCGTTGAACATGTTTAAGTGATTGGGTCATTTTTTTGTCTTTAGGTCACACACCTTCACCCCGTTTACTACATGTTTATTTTGACACATTTATGCCATATGAGGGTGGAAAACTTATTGTGTTTAGTGTCTTGTGTGGTGTTTATATATATATATATATATACTTGCGCTTCATTGATATCTTTTTCATATCTATACATATAGTATCATTTTTTTTAGTCTTTGTTTTTACATCTAATCCATGTATGTTATTTATTCATACCAATATCTATTTTATTTTGATTTTTCATTGGTATCCCATGCTCATTTTAGTTCATTATAGTTGTTATCACTTTGCTATCACATCATAGTTGGTATATATTGTTCTTTATATGGATTAGTGTTCTTATGTTGCCATTATTTTTTTTGTCTCTTGTATCACTATACACCATTGCATGATATACTTGTTTTTCCATTATGCTTATATTTGGTTTCATTTAGGGGGAGAATTGAATTAATCGGGGAGAAATGGATTTTTTTGCACCTTAATCTTTATCTATTCCTGAATAAAAAGGGGGAGATTTAGTATCTAACCTTTTAAATTGTGGAGATATAACTTAGGGAGAGATGTCTTTATTAGTAGATAATGTTAGACAAAGGCGGAGAATTTAATATTGTGATATTCCTTGTGTGTTTAATAATGTGTTTAAGTGTGTCGATTTTCATCCATGCAACAAAGTTGTTTAATGCAAAGCTTCTCAAAATATGTGTCGGTCAAGCATTTGTATTTTTATTTTTGGGTGGGATTGTGGCTTTTAGATGAGCTTGATGTCCCATAGGTTTTTAATTTTGGTTTTATCCCGGAATAGCCAAAGGGGGAGATTTGTAAGGAAAATTTTCAAATTGAGTCAATTTGTATGTGTTGGCTAAATTCTGAACAAAACTATTTGAGACAAAGGATAGAAGTATGTGACCTTTCAAGCCTATAACATTTGAGTTGAAGACGTAGAGCCCAAGTCTAATGAAGATCACATCATGCCGCATTTCGTGCCATGTGTCGTCATCAAGTTTCCAAAGATCTCTCAGGTATGAATGCAGATGTAATATTTAGACTTGGATATATTTATTGGGTGCCCTTTAATATCTGAACATATTTTTAAATGACTTTTCTTTTTTTAAGAAAAAATAATTTTTCTAAAAAGTCATTTGAACGACTTCCCAGTTCGTTCAAATAAGGTGTCTAATGAGGCTAGACTAAAATCTCGTTTGATTTGTCATTTTTTTATTGTTCGAATGAACTTCGTTTTAGATCTACTGTCTTTTCGTTCGAATAAAATTGTTTTCTCGTTCGAACAAAAGGCGGTTTCGACTGTTTTCCAGCATTTTTTGTTTAACTTCCCCTACTTCTTTTCCTACCTATTTTAGCAGTGCATGAGTTTCATTTTCTGCAAACTTTTTCAAAAGCTTTGAGAGATAAACATTTATCCAAAAAATCCCTTTGTTTGTGCGAATCATAAATGATTTAATTTCCATACAAAAACAAGTTTACACCCATATAGTTTCGGTGATCTAAGTTTCTTCACAACTTATGCTTTGAGATCATTATTTTGTCATCGGGTTTATTCTATACTCCATAGAGACTATTTCTTGCAAAGGATTCTTTGTGTGTGGATTTTCATATAGTGGAAGGAATGAACAGTGTCAAGACTTGCGAGGGTGTCGAGTCATTGTGTAAGTATTTCGTCACGCCCTTTGTAATACCATACTTAATGGACTTATGGCTGGGTCATCCAAGGTTTTTCCCGTTGTGGGTTTTCCTCGTACATCGCGGCATTGTGGTTGTGTTTATTTTTATCTTGAAAAATTCTCACCTAGATGCATGCTTGGGTTTAACAAGATGAAAATTGATTTAACAAAAAGAATGGTGTAATTAAGTTCTTATTTAAGTTGGGTAATTTTAGTTTACTTTAATTCAAGTCGGAATACTTAATTTGGTAAAATTCATTTTAATCTTGAATTAAGTTGTTTTAACTTGGTTTGTGTATATTTGAACTTGAATCAAAGTTGTTGTTTTTAAAAGAAGATATTTGAATTTTTGAAAGAAATTAAAATTTTGGAATATTTTGTGAGCCATCCCTTTTGTACTTAAAAATTAAAATTTTTGCATTCTCGTATTGGTATCAGAGCATATAATTTAAGAAATCACATTATCAGATGACCCTAAAAAAACAGTGCACATAGGATCATCCTTAAAACTTAAACTTAAGAAGAAGCTAATTAACCTTTTAGGAAAGCCGAGTGACATCTTTTCTTGGTCTTAAAGATATGTTAGGGATAAACCCCAAAACATTTTACCAAGGTTTAGATGTGTAGCATCTAGATAAAGTAGTCAAGCATAAGCAGATTGAGATTTATCCGAATCGCTATGTGATCATTCAAAGAAAGGTGAAAAATTTACGTGCAGTTGGATTTAATTACGAATTCAAGTATCCTCCTTAGATTTCAAATGTATTATTGGTGTCAAAGAAAGTTGAAAAATGGCACATGTGTGTGAGCTTCACAAATTTGAATAATGTCCATTTGAAAGACTATTTCCTACTTCCAAGAATTAATCAGATGGTAGATACCACAACAGGGCTCGAGCTACATGGACGCATATAGTGTATACAACCAAATTTTGATGAACAAAGACAATGTTGAGAAAACATACTTCATTACAAACAAAGTCTCGTACTATTACAAATTAATGTCTATTGGCTTAAATAATTTTGATCCACTTACTAAAGATTTGTTAACAAAAAAATAAGGACTAGACTAACCAGAAAATGGAGATAAAAATAAATGATACGATCACAAAAATCCTTAGAGACGAAGATCATGCTAAATATTTGGCCAAAATATTCGACACTATAGATAAATATCGTATGAAACTCAACCCAGTTAAATGTGCGAGGGTAAATTTTGGAAAATTTCTTAGTTTTAGTTTTAACCAAAAGGGATTTGAGGAGAACCTTCCAAAATCAAAATTTTAATATTAATGAAAACCTTGAAAGTAAAAAAGAGTTCTATGTGACAACCCGCAATCCGAGATAAGGGCTGGCCAACCCGATACTCAAATGTAACAGGAATCAGGGATGGAAATCATTCTCAGCGTCACAACAATAAACTGAGTATACGGGAAAACCACCCAATAAATCAGAAAACGGGTTGCCAAAAGTTTAGAATTTTAAAACCAGTTATGAAAATTAAATTAAACAACTCAATCTGACAAGCAAGTGGAATTCCAAAAAAGTATATATAATACATCTAAAACAAATATACGAGAAAATGACCGAATATGCTGTCGGTCTACAGTTACATACAACACAATACAACAGTTTAACATAGTACATAATACATTCATTAATCAAATACAAAAGTTTGGGCCACACGCTCGAGTTAAGACCCGATCATATCTAGAACAAAAAGATGAAGGCGTCTAAATCAACATCCTATAATAACCGCAAAATCTTACAGCCCGTCAAAAGTAATGGAATGGAGATATCAACACGGGCGCCCTTGTGGTGGATCACCTGAGCGGATACAATCATATCCACAACAAGAAAAGTGAACCGGTCAGGGCCGGGTTTTTATATGATCACCAGAAGAATAAAAAGCATGATAGAAATGAACAGTTATACATGAATGATAAGGATGAAAATCTAGCATGTTATCTAGCATATTAAACTTATATTACAATTTAAGACAGTTTAACTAATTATGAAGTTTAGTTTATTTACACAAAGGAATTATAAGTAAATATCTTTAATTAAAAACCTCTTCTCATTAATCATATTACCATTTCCTCCTTACATTCCTTAATAGGAAAACAATCTTTCATTTGGTTTAATCAAGAAGATATAATTTCACTTCATTAATTAAAAACCTCCATCATAATCATCATTTCCATTTTTATCTTTCCATTCCTTAACAGGAATACAATTTCTATCAAGTGCTCTTTATGGAACATAATCAATCACATGATCTTTGTGGCACGTATCCATGCTCTTTATGGCATTAATATCCATCAAGTCCCACTTGATGCAAAAAAGTTATATTCACATACATATAACGATTCTAAGACCGCCCCTCCGAGTTTCCCCACTGGGTGCGCCCCTAAATAACTATTATCTTCCAAGGCATATCATATAAGACAACCTGGGATCATAACGTAACGTCGGGAAGCAGCCATGTGCCTGCGGGGTAGTCAAGACCACACCCGGAATCTCTTACCCATCGCAAAAAATATATATATCAATAAACGCTCACATGGCCTAGGACTATATCCACCCTGCGTTAATTTGTCAGGGGGCATCACCTCGCGCGCGGACTTCCCTCATGATAGTATTTAGAGAGGTGTGTTCAAGTAAACTAACATTTACCATTTTAAATTTCATTTTCATTTTTAATTTTCATTACCAATTTCCATTTCCATTATCAATGTGCTTGGTTCATTTTATTCGAACCTATCACCATTGAATAGTTTGGCTCATTTTCTTCGAACCTATCCTCATTAAAGAGTATCATTAATATTCCTCGAATTACAAGTCCCGACTTAGTCTTCAAATAATCATTATGATTCTACAATTCCCAAAGTTCATATAACTCTGATACCCCTAGAGTCTCCAAGCATGGGCATTCGAGTTCCTAACTTCTAAAAAAATTTAATAAAAGAAGTAATGTCTTAACATTACTTTAAACCTCCCTAGAATAAACCCCAGATGATCCAATTCAAATCTAGGGTGACGACCAAACTCAACTACTACTCTAGAACCCTATATTTACTTCATTCAAGAAGGTTCCTAGGTTATAATCCTAAAGAAAAAGGTTAAAATTTGAAAAGGAAAAACAAAAGAAAAATGCAGGATTTCCGAATCGATTCGGCCTGGGCGAATCGATTCGGCCTGGGCGAATCGATTCGGCCAAACAAGCGAATCGATTCGGACCAGCTGAATCGATTCGGTCAGGAAAACCAACATTCTGTATAACAGCCGAATCGATTCAAAAATAGTCGAATCGATTCGGTCCACCCAGACCTGGAAACTGCCTCTATGCGAATCGATTCGCCCCAGGGGCCGAATCGATTCCCCCTGCGATTTTGCCAAGTTTGGTTATGGAGTCTTGAACTCCAAATTTCTCTCAACACAAAACCAACCAAACCAACCTCATAAATTACAACCTATACATCATAAATATATCTATCTACCATCATTAACAACATTTATCATCCAAATCAACTCCTAAGAGTTATAATACCCATAAATCCAACAAAACACTAAAATGACAAACCATGCCAATTCATAACTATCAATACTAATTATTCTCCTTAAATCACATAGTAGCAAGTAGATAACTTGCCTTGATCTTGCAAATTCAGATTTGAGTTGGTGGAGGCAACAATCCAAGCTTGAATCTCCCAATCTCTCTTTTTCTCCACAAGTTCTCTTCCTCTCTCTACTCTCTCTAGGGCTCAAATGTGAAATGGGAGAATAGAAATAGGGTTGGGGAACTTAAAACGTGGCTTAAGTCTAAAAGCCCATTTAAATGATCAATTCGCGATATAATTACTAGCAACTGCACATTTAAGCTATAACCATTCAAAAGTGCCCTAAATACCAAAATGCAATATAGCACTTATTTTGACTGTCCCGTACCTACCGGGACTAACTACACCCTCCAAATTATCATTTGGAAATTTTATAACTCATTTTAAGTTCCGATTTCATACTAAACCAAAATGTCATTTTAAATCTTATAACACCATAAATCACAACATGGATATTTTTACTTACTCATTAGGTAATCATACAACATTTTAGTAAATATTAACCTTTCCACATTAAAGTAATACCTACTCAACATTCCAGCATTTTATAATTAATTACTACACATAGTAAATAATTATAAAACAGGCTCTCAAAAGTGAGGTTGTTACATTCTAGAGGCTAACGGGTGTGTAGCGGCCCAAAATAGATTTTCTCAAGAGCCATCGACAAGTGATTGTCATTTTTCAATGTGATGAGAACGGACTTTAATTGAAATGAAGAATGTGAGAAATCATTTTAAGAATGTAAGGTTTACCTTTTCTTGTATCCCTTTCTATCAAGGTTTGTGTTTGGTAAAAAAATTTACCTGTACTTAGTAGTGGTAGAGTGAGCAATCAGTGAAAGATGGTTCATTTTGACATGGGGGTACAAAATCTTGTTTACTACACAAGAAAATATTTTTATGGGGTGACTCTCAATAGCTTGAGGTTGAAAAACTCATCTTTCCATTCATACAAACTATAAGTAAAATACATTTGCAGTTTTAAGACCACTCGATCATGGTGTAGATAGATCAGCCTCTCAAACAAGTTACACATAAACCCGAGAAATCGGGTTAACTTATGGTCTGGTCAGTAGAATTGGGGGCCTATGATATAGATTACCAATTATGAATAACAATGAAAGGCCAAGAATTAGCATAAATTATAGAGGATTTCACTTGGGAAGTCCTAAATTATGTCAAGTCAAATACAAACTCGGCCTAAACATCTAAAGTTCCTACCTAAGATTCGGTCAACAGACCCTCGATTGATGTGTACTTAACCCTCAAGGAAACAAACAAAGGGATATAATTTATTTGAGATAACACGAGAGATTAAAAGAAGATACTAATATAACATCAAGAGGATGGAGTCCAAGAATTCTTTACTAAGAAATCCATATCTGGATACTGTATGGATGTCTTCTGTTATGAAGCCGATAGTGGTATAGTACTTATCCTCTCATCCGTCGATGAGACAGACATTAAGTATGCATTACAATTAAATTTCACAACATCTAATAATCAGGGTGCGTATGAATCTTTGTTGGAAGGCCTCAACCTCTCCCAATTTATCATTTTCCTGCAACTCCGAGTACACAACGTCTCCCAATTGATAGTAAGGCATATATGGGGCGAGTAGGAAGCCAAGGGGTAAAATATTGTCAAACACTTGGTTAAGGTGAAGACATGAATAGACTATTTTATATAAGTAAAATATAAAGAATACCAATAATGGAGAATGTTAGAGTTAATGCTTTAGCCCGTCTTGCTTCGGCTACCAAAATTGAACTTCTTCGGGTGGTTCCAATAGATTCCTTACCAAACCAACAATTAATTAGGAAGATCTAGAGATAGATTTTTTCAACCTCGACCTTGGGACCTTTTGTATGGTTCCTATCATTGACTATCTATAAAATGGGAAATTGCGAGTATGTAAGAGGGAAGTGAGAAAGGTCAGATTTAGAGCGTCTAAGTTTTCCATATTTAGGGAAGTATTGTATAAAATAGGATTATTTTTATCTCTGTTGTAATGTGTTCATCATACTATGGTAGAATATGTTCTAAAAGAAGTGCACGACGGGTTTTGTGGATGACATATGGCAGGAATTGACACTCATGGTTACTATTTTTTGACTCTTTCTAAAGACACTCATCCATGTGATAGATAGGCTATCTCATGACAATATCAATCATCGCTCCCATAAAAGTTTCATACCCATCTCAGTTTCTTGGCCATTTGTTCAGTGAGGGATAAAAATCATCGACCCTTTACCCCGAGCTCCCGATTCATCATAGTGGAAATTGATTTCTCAATTAAAAGATTAGAGGAAGAACTTACAATAAAGATCAATCATTATAAGTGTTTGCAATATATGTGGAAGAATATAATGTGCATATATGGAATGCCACTATTGTTCATCATGGAGCATGGATCCTACTTTAATAATGATTTGCTCGAAGCCTATTATAAGAAATTGGGGATACGATGTTATTTTTCCTGATTGAATTGTTCACTGACCAATAGAAAAACATAGGTAATGAATTGAACATTGGTGTCAGAGATAAAATCGAGTTTGGAAGAATCCAAAGTTAGATAAGAACATGATAAGCATAAAGGAAAGTTAATAGCTAAAAAGTTAACAGTGTGAAGAAGCTAAGTCAAACTTTGCAATGTTCTCATTTCATTCACATTCATTCAGTTATTTTTTACAAAATTTGTTGTAGAATGATTCAAATGCGAAATGTAAAGACATAGTCCTATGTAAATCAACCTAAGTATTTTAAGGCCATTCTCATGCCTCGTCCAAGAGGGTTGGCCTCACCATTATTGGATAATCATAATGATTCAGCCTAATACAAGGGGTTACATATATTAACATATCTTATATAGAAGTATACTACTCTAGAAATTCACAAGGTATATAAACAAGGAAGTGGAAAAAGGGTGAGCTTAACATAAATAATCCATATATTTATCATACCTTAACACCCAAAAATAATCATTCATCCATATAGAGATAAAAAAGAAGATGATTAAAACCCCTTAATGGGGGGGGGGGGGGGGGGAGGGGAATATTCAAATTATATACCACCAAGAAATAATTATTTCATAATCATAAAAGGCCATATAGGTCCTAGACATAGTAAAAAAAAATACTAAAGAGAATCATCATCTTGCTCGTCCCCTCACAGAAAGTCTCATCAACAGGAGTGGTCTTCTCAATAACTTCAACTTCAGCTTCCCAACTTTTTTTATTACCAACCTCTTCCTACTCTAACAAATTTACATCTTGACTAGACTTGGAGGCCACCCTAACGTTATCCTCCTGAGCATCAAAATCCTTGGAAATGGTGTTATTTCAACTTCTAAAACTGACCTCATCAAAAATATCAGGATAATTGAGGCATGGATGAGTCTTCATCTCGTTATACCCTCGGTGAATATACTTTAATATGATATTTTAAAATTCCTTAGATATATAGTACTTTATCACGACCTCCTCCCTAGTGCCCTCTATGGCAACCTTCGTACTCTTCTTGTGATTAGCATCAAGAATCTGAATGGAATTTGAATGCTCAGCTTTCAGATTCCTAATTTTATTATCCTTCTCCTAGACCAATAATGTTGGACTTCTTAATATTATAATTCTCAATCCTCGATGAGTCAAAAGAATTCTTGGTATCGACAACATATTCTAAAACTTAACTATTTTGATGGGTCCATTATTTTAGGTCAGTCATCATTACTAGACCCTGTAATAAAAAGAAAATAAATGTCAGTGAGATGAACCAAAGCGGGTTAAAACTCATAACAAAGAAGAGGCATAACAATAATTCCCACTTGAAAAACTTTTATTATGGCAAGGTCTACCTCTTCTTTTCGACTCATATTGCTAAAGTAGCCATTATTACTGTCGAGCATATTTTTCTTTACGAATTCCTAGCTCTATGAGAATTTCAATAGAAGGTATCAAAGTTCATGGGATTTTTGTGAAAGATCCCTAGATATAGGTATATTATCAACATACATATCTTTCACAACTCTCATTCGCCCCTCGACTCCTTTCTCTCTGATTATTTCTTCTTTTCCGGCCTTCTTTGTTATTAGGGTATTATTATTAAAATCATGTCTGATGTTTACTTTTAAGTAAAGATATGTAAGTTTATTTTAAAATAATAATCATTTTTGTGAGAATGACTTATATTTATGAATATATATAAGGTAAATTTCACCTATCCCCCTTCAACTATCTTTAGTTTATGGGTCACCTCTCTAAAAAAACCGACAAATTCCCCCTTAACTATAAATTTGTTGCAATTAAACCCAAAAATCAGGTTCCCTCCAGTGTTTTACACAAATTGACTAAAATACCCCTCACCCAATTTAAAAAAACAAGTCAACATAGTAACCATTTTAAAAATTCAAACCTAACCCTACACCATTTGTCTCTTATCTCTATCTCCTGCCACCATCCACCCAATATCCCATAATCCCACCATCACCACCATAGCACATACCATAAACGATAGTTCCACCATCCTACCACGGTTTATTCAAATCACCCACCATGGTTTGTTCAAATTTCCCACCATATCACCATCATCCCACTATGGTTTCAACCCTTAAACAACCTACTATAAACCTCTATATTAAAACATGGTTTTGATTTTGCTTATGGTAGTGCAACCTCTACGAAACCTCAAATTTACTGCTCTAAATGGGGTTAATTTCGATTTTGAGTTACTTTTTCTTTGGAGTTTTGGGTGGTTGTTGGTGGTGGTAGAAACATGTGATGAGATGGTGAGAATGTGATATTGAATGGGTGATGGGTTTGCGATAAGTGGATATGGTGGGGTTGATAGTGGTGGGTGGAGTGGGAGGGATAGTAGGGTTTATTATGGTGGGTGGATTGGGAGGGGAAGAGGGTGGTAGTGGATGGAGGAAGGGGAGAGGGTGGTGGGTTTTTGTTTTTGTTTTTGTTTTTGTTTTTGTTTTTGGATTTTGATGACACACACACACACACACACACACACACACACACACACAGATGGTATTAGGTTTTTCGTTTTTTTTGTTTTTTATTTTGGGCTTTTGAATTGGGTGAGGGTATTTTAGTCAGTTTGTGCCCAAAATAGTTGGAAATTGGTTGTTGGTTTTATTCGAATGTTTGTTAGTTAAAGAGTAAGTTTACCAGGTATGTTTGTTATGGGGTGACCCGTAAACCCGAGATTATTGAGGGGGGAAGGTGTAATTTTCCTATAAATATATTGTATATTTGTCAGTCCATTATACTTAGTAGGATTTTGGTTAGTTGGGTTCGGCTTGATCATAGGAGATTAAAATTCTAGTTCTAGCTCAATTTAACTATTTCATATCCTAAATTGGAAGTTTACGTCATATTGGTAAAGATGCATTGAATTCCTAGTAGTTTATCTCAAAGTAAGGGAATCTTTTTATGGTTTGAGAACTAGTTAGATAGTTCAAAAAAGTATTGTGACCGGTACATCCGAGAATGTATTGAGTAGTATCACCCATGAGATTCAAGTCTAAAGGTTGCCTAAATTAGACTTGGTTAATCTCAAACCATTTTAAAAAGCTGGATAGATTCTTAATCCCGATGGTTATGAGGATTGAGATGCTTGCACATTTGTTTCTTTTATTACCATGGGTGTGATTCAATTATATGTCGAATCAATAGATCCCCATAAGTTGGTTAATCACAGTAGGTCTAAGATCCTAATTCGGAAGAATCCACGTCTAAGAGATTCTCGGATTATGATACCCCTCGTAGACGTATATGTTTTGTTTCAACCAGTTTAACTTGGACTGTGGATTATTTTATAATCCGGTAGAGTATAAAATAAGTCTGGGAATTAAGAAATTGATTAGAGGTTGGTTGAATACGATTAGGGAAAATTTTATTTAACCAAGCGAGTATCGAAAACCTAATGTGGGGAATCATATTATGTACCGTAATCAACTCAAAAAATAAGACATCTTTATTCCAAGTGATTTCGTTATAATTAAGTTGGAGTGCAGTCGTGATTATTTAGTGAAATTAATCGTAACTAAATAAAGAAAGGAAATAAATTATGAGGATGTAATTTGGGATTTTTTGAGTATTTATTTGAAAGACAATTTAATTATTTGTCTTTGATCACTAGTATAGTCCATTGCCCAATCAGTAGGACAGAAACTCTTTGGAAGTCCGTGACTTATAGCTATATATATTGGTGTAAGCTACGGTTTTAGGGTAATAATCCATTATGGAGGGTTAAAGAGGTAGAGAAAAATTACTATTCATGTTTTTATGAAGGGTGAGGATAGAGAAAGTTTTTTCTCTTATATTTCACCAATGTTTCATCTCCAAGAGTACTGACACACAAGGCTTTCTTTAGATGGATGATGTATTAGAAGATTTGAGATGTTTGGAGGACTCTAGCAAGGTTTTTAAAGACCTTGGGATGGTAGTAAGATCATAATCTTCATTAATATAATTTTCCTTATATGGATCACACTAAGATCTGTAAGGTACTGTGGTTCCAAACCCTACGTTTATGCTTTAAACCTAGTTCTTGATTTTTACTTTCCATTTCATTATCGATCAAAGTTCTTTGGGTTGAATGTTTTGCATTCATGTTAATCCCATTTCCCAACATTTATTGGCCTCTTTTAAGCAATTTCCTTCCCATTTTCCTGCCTTTTATTAGAATATGGTTATTCACTGGGAATGTCATATCCATTTTCTTTTTCCCTAATAAAATGTGGAATAATCACATCCCAATATGTGTCAGAAATCTCCGTTGGTTAGCTTGCATTTAAACATAAAGTATAATTAAGACTATGCCAAAGCATTAAGATATAAAAGTAGAAACAGAAAAAATATGAAATACTCACAAAAATTATTCAAGGAGTGGGAATCAGAGATGTAGAAATTCGGTGTTTGATAATTGATTAAATTCGCAAATTTCCAATTTAACCTTATTTAATTAGAGTCTATTTTAAACCAAATTAAATCAGCCCCTAAACATGCAACTACGTGTCAATACAAATAAGATATAACATGCAACAAAATAATTCAGGAAAAATCCCCGAAGGGCAAAACCTTTTTATTTCTAGAACTTTGACAAGTTTACAAGACCATTGACTTACACACAATCTTGATATCGCCCACAAGAATAATGCACGGTGTCTTCGTCAAACCTTCAAAGCATCGGCTAGAAATCTACAGTGGTTCACGCGCAGCTATAAAACAAGGACGCGCAGTCATAAACTTCGTAGATACTCCCTCCACAATAGCACGCAGCTCTCGGTTGTAGAAATCTCCCCACAAGGGATGAACAAAAGAAAAGTTGTTCTAGGGTTCCAAAAAGATTCACAAAAGTAATTGGGATTTTTGGCGTGAATCAAACATGAGTTTTAGGACTCAAAACTATGAAGACTTGATGTATTTTGTCTCTCAAAACTTCTCTCAAAGTCTTGTGAAAATACACCACCGAAATAGCTTTTATAAAAAAAATAAAAGATTTGAGGCGGTGGACAAAATCTGTTAAGGGGATTGGTCCATAGGGGATTGGTTCGGAAGGGATCGATGTGGTTTCTTTTTTAAAAGGATTGGTCTGGTTAAGAAATTTTGGCAAAACTATTTGTGAAGGGGACCGATTCGATTTCTTTTTTAATAGGATTGGTCGGGTTCTGTAAAAATTCTTTTATGAAAATACCTCGGTTTATTAAAAACTTTTTAGAAAAATTTCCCAACACTAAAAGGAAACTTTTAAGGAATTTAAAACTCAACTTTTACCAAAATAAATATCATCGAGGCTTTGCTGAAAATCCTTGATTATTCGGATCCGTCTTTACGTGAATGTGAGCTTGAACTTCAATGACGGTGTCGCGATATATGGAATACTAAATGGTAATGTACAAAAATGTCCTTACAAATCTCCCCCTATGTCTATGTCGGTACAAAATAAAAAATCTGAACTATCAATTCAAATATGACATATACAAATCTACCCTCCCATGAACTCATAAGAGAAAAGGTAAAATGTGTAAGTCTTCAAACGTTTCTTCAAAATCTTCAACATCAAATCTCAAAGCTTTTCTCATTAGGGTGTGCCAAATGATCTTCAACTTTGTACCTACACACATGAGATAAAGCAAAATACCTCTGTGACGCATTGAGTTTTAAATGAGATATAAGCATAGATCAATCAGCATAAAACTTAAAATCTCCCCCATAATGCAAAAACTCCCCCATAAAATCATAATTCGTTCTCCCTATTTTTATTATGTCCCCAAACAGACAGATAAGAAGAAACAAACTAAAGATGGAGTGTCTCGACAAAGCATAGAAAATATGGATCAAACTACGCATGCAAAGTAGTAAATCAAGGTCTTCCAAATAATCCACAAACTATTTTTGATTTTTCAATTTTTCATACAAAAAAAATGTTACAAAAGAATCAGACCATGAATTTTTTACTAGGACGACCAAATCATGAATATGGAATGAATGGGTGTGATAAAATTCGATAGGTAAATTAACTCAATCAAGCATATGTGCACGATGCATATGTGTACCCCTAACAAAAGAACATCGAAATCATCCTTAGGTGTAAAAAAAGTTGAATTTAGGTGACATCGTCATAAATCGAAATCAACAAATCAAAGTCTACATGATTTTCACACCAATAACATCTAAAAACCTTTTAACGCGTTTTCAATACATTTTAAGGACGTACAAAGGCGTTTTAATTCTCCAACCAAACTCCCTCATATTTATCTTCTTTTTGAGGTGATCTAAATTCTCAAACATTGGAGAATTGGAGAAAAACCTAAATGGCCCGTTTTTCGTATAATATTCCCTTTTTATTGCCTTTAAAAAAACATTTCGGGATCTTTTAAACCTTTTTGGACCCCGGATAATAAAATTCCTCAATTTTTAGGTCCAAATAAACGGTGGCTTAATCGCAAAGGATAAATATGTACCTTTCGTAGCCCTTCACCATTTTTTTTAAATTCACACAAACTCACGGTAAACGGATAAAACATGCAAACCTTTTATTATCTTGATTTATCGCATTTGATTTGTTTGAATAGACAAAATTGAGATAAAAACACACAACCAATATGTGATTTGACAATATTGTCTCAAAACACTATCAAAAAGTCACATGAAAATGGAATGATGTTGTGACATGGTCATCATAAGTGTTTATCCATAAAAGGTGTAAACAAAATACAAAACTCTTTTTGGATTTTTCAAAATTTTATCAAAACCAAATCTTTTTGGCTTTTTCAAAATTTTCAAAAAAATAGAAAATCTTTATGTATTTTTCAAAAAATTTCAAAAAATGGAAAACATACAAACATGGTACACACTAGCAATAGGAATATAATATCATCATGTAAAACATCCTATGCTAGCAAATAAGTCAAAGCTCAATCGTTAGGTGCATGGAGGTTTTCCAAAGGTGGTGACAACTTATGAAAAACCTCCATCAAGTCATGTGAAGTTTTTACTAAAAACTTAACTTGCTCACAAAGATGTGAAAACTCTCTCATGTAGTCTCCAGGAGCATGTAAAGAATCATGTGTGGGTGCATGTGTGTCAGAAATACGTGTAGTAGAAAAACGTGACATATTACCCAACTTAAATCAAAATTCCCTAAGGTGTCCTCTCCTCTTGCAATGGGAACAAACATAAATAGGCCTAGGAACCCCTCTCTCAAAAATTCTAGGATGTTCTCTCCTAACGGGAAACGGATGCTTAGGTGGGTTAATTTTTTGGCCATGTGAATCTGTCACTAAAGTGGAAACCGGATCGGGTACAACAAAAGAAGTGGAATCACTATCATGACCTTTTCCTAGCCCATCAACTCTACACTTATCGGGATTAAGAACCACCTTTTCAACCTTCTTAGGTGCTTTCTCAAAATTGACTTTGACCTCCTTGGCACGTTCGAGATCACTCTCGAGTTGGGATACATGTGTCATCAAACTGGACACCGTGTCGGTAAAATGACATTTTTCCTTTCTTAAAACCTCCTTCTCTCTCTCTAAATCTAACACTAGATGACCTAAATCCCTATTATACTTCTTTATTTTTAAGGTCTCAGTGTACTAATCACTAAAGGCTTTTTGGAGCTCACTTTCATCTCAACTTTCACACTCGCTTTCTCCCTCACTTGAAGGGCTCAAATCATCACCGTCGCATTCGTGTGCACTATTGTGGGATAAAGTGGGTGTGCTCACATGACTTTCTAAAAAAATAACAAACTTATCACCACTAGTCACATCACCCTCACCTTCACTACTATCACTAAGTGTGGTGGGCATGGCTACTTTCTTCCCTTTATTTCTAAGCCACGTAGGACACTCAAGCGACTTATGCCCCTTACCCCCACATTCAAAACAAGTCACGTCCTCAAAATCCTCCTCACACTCCTCATCTGAGTCATTCTCATTTTCCTTCTCACCACTTTCTTTGGCCTTTCCTTTCTTTTTATTTTTCTCAAAAAATCTCTTTTTATTGGAAGAATTATCTTTAGAAATTTTGAGAAACTTTTTTGAAAAATTCGCAAGTAAGGCCATGTCCTCAAAATTAAAATCACCCTCAGAGCCGGACTCACGAGCACGCTCTTTCTTTTTCTTAAAATGAATCTTTAAAGCAACGCCTTTATCCTTAGCCTTAAGGGTTTTGGAAAACATATCAATCTCATAGGTTTGAAGATATCCTACAAGTTCTTCCAACTTAAGTGATTTCAGGTTTCCCAAAGAGTTCAAAACAGCGACTTTAGAAATAAAGCGTTTTGGGAGAGATCTCAAAAAAAAATTAACGACACGTGTGTTATCAATCGCCTCACCCATATTAAAACTAGGGTTGACAATGTTCGACAAACGTCCATAAAATTTATCAAAAGTTTAAGACTCTAACATAGTAATGGTCTCAAATTGGGTGGCAAGATTTTGCAATTTTGATTCTTTAATCGCATTTGTACCCTCATGTGTCAATTGAAGTACATCACATGCCTCTTTAGACGTGGTGCACATCATAATTCGACGGAACTCATCGAGAGTGACGGCTCCAGAAATAGCACTCAAACCACGTGAATTAAAATTAGACATTTTAAAATCATCTTCAGTCCAGGCCGACACGAGTTTTAAAGAGGTGATATTTTCAACGATGATAGTGGGAGGAGTCCACCCTCTTTCACACAACAACCAAACACGTTCATCAATAGCCTTTAATTGTGATTTCATACGAGCTTTCCAATAGGCATAATTAGACCCGTCAAAAATAGGCATCCTATTATGTGAGTAATCCATTGGAAACATTGCGATTTTTCACAAAAACTGATTTTTAAAAAAAAAATCAATATGACACAATTTTGCAAAAAATAGGAATACGTGATAAATTGGCGTAACCTGCTCTAATACCAATTTGTAGAAATTCGGTGTGTGATAATTGATTAAATTCATAAATTCCCAATTTAACCTTATATAATTAGAGTCTATTTTAAACCAAATTAAATTAGCCCCTAAGCATGCAACTACGTGTCAATAAAAATAAGATATAGCATACGACATAATAATTCAGCAAAAATCCCCGAAGGTGAAAACCTTTTTATTTCTAGAACTTTGACAAGTTTACAAGACCATTGACTTACATACAATCTTTATATCGATCATAAGAGTAACGCACGGTGTCTTCGTCAAACCTTCAAAGCATCAGCTAGAAATCTGCAGTGGTTCATGCACAGCTATACCACAAGGACACGCAGTCATAAAATTCATAGAGATTCCCTCCACAATAGCACGCAGCTCTCGGTTGTAGAGATCTCCCCACAAAGGATGAACAAAAGCAAAGTTGTTCTAGGGTTCCAAAAAGATTCTCAAAAGTAATTGGGATTTTTGGTGTGAATCAAACACGAGTTTTAGGACTTAAAATATGAAAACTTGATGTGTTTTGTCTCTCAAAAACGTCTCTCAAAGTCTTATGAAAATACACCACCGAAATAGCTTTTTATAGAAAAATAAAATATTTGCGGGGGTGGACAAAATCTGTTAAGGGGATTGGTCCGGAAGGGATCGATCTGGTTTCTTTTTTAAAAGGATTGGTCCGGTTAAGAAATTTTGGCAGAAAGATTTTTGAAGGGGGCCAATCCGATTTCTTTTTTAATAGGATTGGTCCGGTTCTGTAAAAATCTTTTATAAAAATGCCTCAGTTTATTAAAAACTTTTTAGAAAAATTTTCCAACACTAAAATGAAACTTTTAAGGAATTTAAAACTCAACTTTTACCAAAATAAATCTCGTCGAGGCTTTATTGAAGATCCTAGATTATTCGGATTCGTCTTGACGTGAATGTGATCTTGAACTTCAATGACGGTGTAGCGGTATACGACATACTAAATGGTAATGTACAAAAATGTCCTTACAAGAGATAATGCCAAGTTATTCAAGCCTTGGCAAAGCCGCCAAATTTTGTAAAGTCGTTAAGTCCTTATAAATAATCTACTGAACTGTACCCCACATACCGACATCTAGACCAGATGAGACCCAACTGAAAAACTCTATAATAGACTCGACTATTGTATAATGAAAAATATCATGGAATAAGTATTAATAATATAAACAAATGCACTGCTAAGTGGAGGCATGCCCCATTCACGTGGAATCTTCATGGACTTTTTAAGATCCTCATCGAAAGGAATTCCTAATACCCACCAACAAAGAAATAAGAGAACTTACAGTTGTATTTTCATCTTTAAGTAACTATCACAAGCTTGCGTTTGGGGTTATGAGGGCTCATATGATAATTTCTCGAATGCAGGGGTCAAATGAGATTTTAAATTCTAACCTAAACTTAAAATCATATAAGTCATCTCTAGTGTCTTTAAAATCATACACCTTATCATGGGAGTCATCTACTCTCACTAAGATTGAAAGATTTATTCCATAGTTATATGATTTAATAAATTAATGGAGCACTCAAACTCGCGAGTCTTTGAAAGGTAAACCTCGTACAATTCTTCATAAGGAATAGATAAATATACAATGTCATAGTTGAGGGGTAAATGACTAGTGGAAAGTTTAGGTAGTAGATCCCTTTGTGATTCTTTATCAAGATTATCATTGGTATCATAAAAAAAAGTTTTGACCTCAAAAGTATCAACCTCAAATCGATCGGTAGGCCTCTTTGATGCTCTTGCTTCATCCCTCGGCATAGGGTGTTCCTATAAGGAAGACTAAGAACTCTCAAAAAAATATCCTAAGTATATAGTCTCAATCCTAGTTATAGTAAGTGATGAAGGCATTACCTCATTGTTCTCTCTTGTAATTAGTCTCTGCCTATTTAAAGGTATATTGGCCATAAAGGCTTTGTGTGAAGCCTCGATATAACTCGTAATGTCACTACTAATAGATAAATCACCAGGGAAATGAGGAATAATTCTACTGAATTGCTTTGAAAGCTCCCTATCAGGATAATTATGAACCCTAGATGAATCATTGGCACAAGTTGTGCGGGGGTAGATAAGAGATAGAGCGGTCGTCCTAAAAAATTCTTTGTTACTTTATGAGTGCACCGAGGCTCTTTGGATGTGTATTGGCTAAATTATCTAAAATATTCCTATAATGAGTTGTGCATTAACAAATAACTTTGTATTACAAAAAATTAGAATTAGGGGATCAAAAGAGGGAATAACAGATGAACTGGATCAAGAAGAATTGAAAAATAATGTATTTTCATTAACTAAGATTTTACTTGATAATAAACAACTGTTGTATTGAAAAAATTTACATCGAAAAAAGATCTAAATAAGAGAATTCTTATCAAAAACTTGTCAAAAGAGAATATAGCTAAAGAACGAGAAGAACAACCTTAAGACTCTAGATAGGATTCTAGAAAGAGAAAGTGATAACTTGAGAAATAATTTATGTTAATAAAATTAATGGGAGCTCAAACATATATAAAGAAATAAATCTTCTAGGCTTTGTGTGCAAAACATTATATCTTGGGATGAGAAAATGATGAAATATGGAACAATAAACATTTTTCAGTTATAGAGATTATATTTCATCTTGAGATCAAGCTATATATCTTTGGCCTTAAAAATTGAAGCCTCTCCTTGACATTCAAATTTAACATTTTGGAGGCCCTCATATTCTTTGTCATACAGACATTCAGCCTCAATATTTGGAGCCTCATCATGGAAATCGACTTCAATATTTGAGAGGCTCTCAGCCCCTTTGGCCTATTAATATTCGACCTTCATATTTAAAGCCTCATCTTGACATTCGACTTTAAAAAATTTGTAGGACCTTATCTCCTTCTTCTTATGGATATTTGACCTCAATATTTAGAGACTCATCTTGACATTTATCTTCAATATTTTCGAGTGCCTCAGCTCCTTCGGAGTGTGGATAATTAACCTCAATCTTTGAGGCCTCATCTTGACACAAAAAATTTACATTTTGGAGGCCCTAAACTACTTCTATTTACGGACATTAGGCCTCAATATATTAAGCCTTAGATTTAATCTCTGCTTTAACATTTTAGAGGGCCTTAGATCCTTTATCCAATGGACATTTAACCTTAATATTTTGAGACTTATCTTGACATTAGGTTTCACTAATTTAAAGACACTCAACTCCTTTGGACTATGGACATTCACCCTCAATATTTAGTGGCTCAACTTGACATTCTACCTTAATATTTAGAGCCTTAGGTTTAATTCTGGCCTCAACATTTGGAGCCTCATCTTGATATCCGGTTTTAATATTTTTAAGTCCCTTAGATCCTTCGGTATATGTACATTCAGTATTAATATTTATAAACTTAGTTTTCCATTCGGATTAAATATTTTTGAGTTCTTCATCTCCTTCGCCATGGGGACATTTTCCCTCAATATTTAATGCCTTTATTATACATTCTACTTTAATATTTAGGAGGCCCTCAACTCCTTTGGCTTATGGACCTTCAGCCTAATATTTGGTTCCTCAACTTCACACTCTACTTTAACATATTAGAGGCCTTAATATCCTTCAGCCAATGGACACTCGAACTTAATATTTGGAGCCTTAACTTGGGATTTAACGTCAATAATCTATTGGATCTTAACTCGTTCAGCCCATGAACATTTGGCCTCAACATTTGGATACTCAACTTGACATTTGACCTCAATATTTGGAGCCTCCATTTTACATTAGGTCTCAACAATTGGAGCCTTTCCTTTATTTTTGTCTTCAAAATTTTTCAGACCCACGGCTATTTTTTCTTATGGGCATTTGGCCTCAATAATTTGAGCCTCAGCTCTTCCTTCGACTTCAATATTTTAGAGGCCCCTCAGATCCTTTGTCATATGGACATTGGGCCTCGCTATTTGGATCCTCAAATTCACATCCAACTTTAATATTTTAGTGGCCCCCAGACCCTTAAGTCTATTGACATTATGCCTCAATATTTGTAGCCTCCTCTTGTAGTCAGATTTAATATTTTTAAGATCATAGACTCTATCGAAATGAGTACATTAGGCCTCAATATTTCAATCCTCAACATGGAAATTGGCTTAGATATTTTAGTTTCCAACTCTACATTCAACTTATCAACACTTGGTTATTTCACCCTTGGCCAAAGTACCAAAGGACAAAACTATATTTCGTTCAACCTTCTATTTCACTAAATTTTGCTAAAAATATTAAAGCCTAGGGGGTAGTTGATGATACCAATAATGGAAATATATTGAATAAGGAACAAAACTGACAAAATATGATGTACACTCGGCAAATAATCCTTCGCCCATACACCCTCGAATATAATTGGGTTGGCTATAAGAGGGTCAACCATTTTCCATCAAGCAACATGAAATGTGTAGGTTTCTCCTGAAAGGGAATTTTGGTCCCTTTCTACCTCCGCCACTGTGAACAATGACCAATATAGTATGTGAGGGAATGACATTAAATTCGCTTACATATTTTATAAGGACATATGTAATCTCCTTAGATACTCTCACTAGAAGAAACATGTAGTCCCATATATAAATCCACTACTCACTCTCTTGTATTCCAATTTAAAATAGTTATTGTCAACCTTATGGAAACTCTGTTAAATTGTATACTAGAGAGAGAAAACAATAATCAAGCTTGGTACTCTAAACATGGTGATTCACCATTACTGCTAGTGATAAATAAGAGTTATTCTTAGTCGATATAGGCCTAAGTGGTTGAACCATACAAATTGGTGTGTTTTGATATTTGTTCTACATTTCTCTCTATATGTATTTAACGTTCATATCCATGCCCAAATGACGATACTCATTTTTATTTAGTGTTCATATCCATACCCAAATGATGATATTTTCATTTAGTGAGTTCATATTCATCTTTCATTATCTGAGTTGATCTCAATTTTGAGAATCATCAATATTCTCCATGCTTAGAATAATATAGTGTAGAGGGCTATATGAGTAACCCTTTTATTTATAGACTAATTACCTTAACTTTAATACAAGTTAATTTAATAAATTCCTTGGTCTATCAAGAAGGTATCGAGTGACCAGTTACCAAAAAAGTATTATGGAACCTTTTGAGAGTTTTTGTTTGGAGACTGAGAGGTAAGTCCTATTTATAAAGTTCAATCTCAACCATATCGCTCACTAGATTTATTATTTTTGGTGGTGGTGTTGTTTATCCAGTTAATTTATTATTTTTTCTTCGCTCAAGTTACACTCAAAGCATGGTATATTTCTCAATGATTGTTACCCTTTTATAGTAAAATATCCAAGTTATTATAATAGAAATTTATTTTATTCATTTTTAATTACTTAGTAATTATTATCTTAGAAAAGTCTTTTATAAGCATGTGCCACCCCTCTTCTTTAATCATTATCCATAAACTATGGTACAACTACCCTCTTACATATAGTGACTCTGTTGGAGAGGTATTCTCGTAGCGATAGAAAATAAAGGTTGTGATATTTTTAAGAACCAAAACGTAGAATTCTCTTCAAACACTTACCGCAACTCTGGATTACATAACTATGACTTGATACTTCCCTTGAGAGGCGAGACACCTTTCACTAGGTATTGAACCTCTTTGGGTATTTGTTCGATGACACTCACACTTTCGTTATACTACCGCTACTTGTCTGTGCCTCGCATTAACGACGCGATGATAATTTGTAATAAGACACAACTCCGATGTCAAGTCTTCTTAGACCTTTATACAAGAAGTGACAAAATAATGTACTCAATGATCCCTAACAATGGGTTCGCCATGCTTCCCTTGCGCTATTTGGATAAACTTATTATGGTTTCTTAAGGAGAAATGTCACAAATCTTCTGTGACCATTATATTAACGAACACTCGAGGTACTCTTGAGACCTAAAAGGACCCAAACACCCCTTAATAAATGTTATGGGTGCCACCCAATCTCTAGGAATTCGATCACTGCCACATGTTCTTGAAGTGAATACTCACCATATTACCTATTATCTATGTGGGGATGTCAATGAGATAAAACAACAAATAAATCTTGACCTGTCATGATTAACAAATAAACTTCTAGTGATTTTGTAATCCACTGCTCCAATGTCCAATTACATCCGAACACAAATCGGAGTCCTCGCTCGCCTTACAAGGTTGAGGCCCAAACTGAACTTTGATGATCAAAAGATTAAATCATGAACTAACAACTACAAGTCACCCCAATAAGGAATTTAATCCTAAAGATATGATAACAAGTTGTAACCCTTGACCGAATTTACTGGTCACTCGTGCATCGACCTAGTTTGGTCTGGTGGCAATTGTCTCTAGTTCATTTCAATTTATTAGATTTACCAAATATGCATACAATTCCGTTTTCCAAATATATAATCATAATGACAATATGTGTGGAACCCATTAGGCATTCCCTTGGATTTAAGTGATTAGAGGTACTAACATAACTAGTAAGAATCACTTACTGTAAAACGCTCTCAAAATACAACATATCACTTAACCTGCTGTAATAAAGGAACAAGGTGAGAGAATGCTCAGTGAGCATCCCAATAATAATACTACATCGAAATGTACAAACGAATAAACAAATGCAATGTCTTAACAATAACTTGAGTGTACATGCAATAACTTAACATCATATGAATTAATCATGTTTTATTCCCAAATATTACCTTTAACTTGGGTTAAAAACTATTAACCTTCATTGTTCTTTACTTTTCCATTTTATCACAAAAATGTATCTTTAACTGATTAACCACCAGATTAATTTAAGAAAAAGAATATTCCTTAGTTCCTTTATTTACGTTCATCTAATTTTTCATTTCAAACCATAAATTTTTACATTTTAAAATTTATATCTCTGGCATTTTCTAAAAATAGCATTTTAATGCTCGGTGTATTGGAAGAATTATTCAAACTTACATGCAAACCTAGGATTGTAACCTCTATAGGTCATTCAAACACCCTGTTATATTTCTTTAACTCCATTGTTTTCTTCTAGTACATATATTTATAACCACATTACCATGTTAAACCTAGGCTTATACCAGCCGTGGATCACTTATCCACCCAAAAGTTATCACTTGTCTCATTAAGCATTAGATTCTTTGCTTTATTTCATGCTCTGGTTTCGACCATTTCCTTTGTTACATGATTACCAAAAAAAACTATGGCTACCATTTTAAACTTAGAATATCACATCTGTATACAATTATTAATTGTTTATCCTTTTACCAGAATTTAACAATTCCTTGTTCTCACATTTATATATTTTTCATCACCATTTTATTAGCACCTAGCCCATTAGAAAATCCTTTATCCTTATATCGAAGGTCACCATTTCTATTTATGTTTACGGGATTTCATCATCTACCATAAATGTTGTAAGCATTGTTTCATTGTATATAGTCTTGGGTTTAAGCTGAAACTACACCCTACAGCGCCAGTCCCTTTTTAAATTTCTCGATTTCTTTGAGCATCTTTTCTTTACTCTTTAGTAATGTCTTTTACATCTTTGTACCTTTTAACCCAACCGATATGGCCAAACGTTTTAAGGTATTAACCAACCTTAAGTGATTCATTCTTAATAATATTGCACACGTTGTTTACCCTTTTTAACTTTATGTCCTAATTTTCCAAGTCTTATCGGCTTAATACCATTTTATCTTTTCCAAGGCTTTATGTTTATCATTCTGTGCAAAAATGTATTATGTCTTAAGGACCATAATTATAATCATACTAAGGGCTTAATTATACAAACATGTGACTTTTTGTATCATTTTATAAACCTCATACTTTGAAGGGGGGAAAACTATAATTTGCACATTTTTAGGAATTTTTTTGCAAATAAATAACCTTACGGGATGTTTTGTAAATAATGTTGTTTATGTACAATATTTCTAGTTTAATCTTTTAAACATACATTTTATTAACTATTGGACTCATTTATGGTCTTATAGCCCAACACATCTTACATGTATCACATGCATTGAAGTATTTCATTTTTTTAGGGTTTAAACATTAACTTGCATGAAAATAATTGGGAATATTTTCTATAAAACCTTTATTTTTTAATATTACAATATTCTGTCCAAAACCACTTAATCTTGACAAAACATTTTTATAAAACATATTCTTCCTAAAGGTTTTGCTACACGAAAATAAAAGGACTGTGCCCGGTATTGGAAGCCATAACAGTAGGCACCACTTGCTTTAATTCCCCCCCCCCCCCCACACACACACACACATCGGCGCTATAGCAGTAGGTGGCGGGGTGGGTAGAAAGGGAAATTATGAGGCGTTTTAATTTGGTTTTTGATATGATTTTACCTTAGGCATAAACCTCAATTTCCTTCCCCAAATACTTGTAATAGATACAATAAAAACATCTATGAATTTATTCTTATAAAACCAATTAATTTCTTCAAAACATTTTTATAAAACATATTCTTCCCAAAGGTTTTCCTTCATAAAAATAACAATTTAAATAAATCACTTTATCCATAAATTCTTCATTTTACTCAATAGTTAATAAATAATATACTAGAAAAATAATTGTTTTTTTTGTATAATGTAAGTATACTACCAAAAAGCAGGGAATTACAAAAAGGATATACAATATAGCAAAATAAACATGCCCCTAAGGCACCATCTGCGCCCAAAAACAACAAAAAGATGGTCGAAATCACCTGACACACTACCTACACGAACCATATACAAAACACGTATTAAGCACAACCCACACCTAACAAAAAAACCTAAATCCATTAGGGTGCACATGCCACAAACGAATTCCTGCTGCAAAATGAAATAACAAAAAATATCGTAGTATCGCAACACTCGCCATAGAACATGTACCAATAAATTGAGGAAACACGCAACACAACTAAACTCAAATCCCGATTTGACCCTGCTTAAATGATGGTTGATAAGCATAAACCTGATCTGACATGAACAACCACTAGACATCGCTAAACTCCCCAATTCTAGCAAAATAATGTCCCGTACAAAATATAATTTATCAAAAATAATATTTCTGCCCCAATGATAAAAATATCCTTTTTACCCAAAAATAATTCTTTTTTCCAAAAACACCAATTTTATTTATAAAACTTATCATTAATTACTACACACTCATCAATCTTTGTGGGGAAATATTTTATATTGTTCGGTTTACATTAGAGTATGTCGTATACCACTACAACCATCGAAGAAAGTTCAAAGCTCAATCATGCATCAAGACGGATCCGAATATCAACATTCTTCAATAGACAAGCCTCTGTGAGATATATTTTGGTAAGTTTGTTGATTGAGGCAAAAACCGAGCGTTCGTGTAAATATGTTAATCATTGTTATCGGCTTCCGATCGCAATAAGAAATAAAACCTAAACTTTAACTACACTCTTATGGAGTATAGCGGCTAGTATCGGTATCAAATCCACAGGGAATGTTTGATAGATTTTAATTTATTTATTACTTCTAAAATAAAAGTGTAAAAGTTGATGATGGGGTGATAAAGGAAAAAGGGGAAAATAAAGAACTTGACTACGCTAACTAACTAAATAAAAAATAAGAAAACTGGATTAGGATCACATCCCCACATCATCCGTAAAGTTGTTGGACTACAAAAAGTTCAGACATGATATTATAAGTCTCTATGTAATAATCCATTAATATGCATGAAAACATAATTAAATAATAATAAAAGTGCTGGAATTTAATGTTACAAATATAGAAGAACATAAAAGTCCAAGAAAAAAAATCAAAGATTGAAGAAGAACCGGAAAAACTTTTGAATTGAAGGTGCAAAACTTGTAAATTATTCTCCTAGAAGTTCCTCCTTGATTAGGATATTTTACATGAATGAAATTTATCTTAAAAGACTCATAATATGAGTATATATATAAGTCTTGCGTCGTTTAGAATAGTCCACAAAACATAAAACTCTCTAAGCTAAAAAATAGGGCTAAAATAAAAATCCCGCTTCTAGAAATTTGTAATTATTTTAACGCGTGACTAATCTTTGTCATGGATCTGGTGTGTGACTAAAGACTAACCGATTTGATTAGGACCCAAACTGGTTCGGTTTTTCCAGTGTTGCCCAAGTGATTATGCCACTAGATTTTTTTCTCAACTTTAAACGCGCATAACTTCTTCATATTAGCTCGGATTGAGGTGCCATTTTTTCAGTATTCTTGTGACTTCAAGCTTTCAACTTTCCAAATGGCCCCACCTTTATACTAAGGCTGCAAAATTATGAAAATGGCCTTCAACTCCCCTTTTCTTGGTTTTTTTCACTGTTTCGAGTTCTCTCTCGCACTAACTTGCATGAAACAACTGTAAAACACATAAGTGAGACACAAAACATGAAATACTTGCCAAAAAGGGTTATCAGCATAAATATGAAATAATTTTAGCCTAATTACACAGCACGGGACCATAAAAAGACTGAAATTAAGGGGATAAATGTGAAGAATTTATGCCTAATCAAATTCCCCTAACTTCGAACGTTGCGAATCCCTAGCAATGTAAAAGAATAAGAGTATGAGTTAAAGACATTACAAAAACTTTATTGGGATATAATACCTCTTTCACGAGAAAACGATTGCATTTAGCATATACAACAAGTCATTAAACCCCTAGGCTAACATAGTAGGACGAGTGGTGTCTCGTGAGGGTTTGCAGTGAATATACCCACAAAATTTGTTTTCGACCCAAAGAAAAAAAATTCAAAATACTTAAAAACTGTACAATTTAAACTTCCCAAAAACACTCACTGTAAATTTGTTTGAAGAGTCTCAATTCGGCGTGTGTGTGTTTGTGTGTGTGTGCAAAGCCAAAAATTAAATCGCTAACTTCCATCAATTGATCATTACATTACTTTTCGAAAATTCGTTTTGATTCAATTCTCACGGATGCACTCAGAAATGAATCACTCAAACTGTGGCTACTTTCTCTTGGTATACGTGATATAAAGAGTAAATGTAATGGAAGACAAATTCATGCACACAATTAAAAAGAAAAAATTATTTGAGGTGAAAAGATCTCTTCATCAGAATACGATCATTGGAAAATGAGAAACATCACCTCTTATTCACACCAATTAGTCTCTCTTATTATCCTTTCGTGTCTTATCTCTCCACACGATAATTAATTTTGTTATCCGGACTCGGTTAGTACTTTCTCGGGTTATAAAGTAAAATTGGTAATATGGGAATGGTTATAAAATTTGAAGTTGGAAAATTTGCTTGCTATGATGTCCTTTAGCACTTTTTCGGGCATTTGCTATTTTTCTTTTCTTTTTCTATTTTTCATATTTTTCTTTTCTTGCTATTTTTGTTGAGCATTTTTATTTTCTTTCCTATTTTTATTGCACCATTTGGACTTAATTTGATGGACTCTTCAACTTTCACAATTCCGGGCTAAATGGGTTTTTCGAGTTATCAAACGAAAAGGGCACGTTTTATTCGGCTCAAAGTTGGGTTGCAAAGGAATAATTTTCACTACTTTTTATGGCTAATATTTTTGAGTAATAAATTAGGTCCTACTTCATTATCCGAATTACTAATTATTTTACCATATGCGTCTTGAGAATATATTTAATTTAGAAATATTTATAATGCATTTTTCAAGACAACATTTCTCTCATTTCCCATGTAAGGACCACATTTCCAATTGAGCTTTAATTTAGTTTTGACTTATTTTGGGAACAAAACATGTTTAAGTCATAGGTAGATTTTTATTGTATGATCCCACCCAGACTATGACGTGTCAAAGATTAATTGAAGACGTTGCAGCAAAGCTACAAGGAATTAATTATGTCGAAGTTTAATTGGTGCGAATTTCTCGCCTTCAAAGTTTAATTGCATTCCGAGATCACTCGGGTATGAATGCATAATGTTAATGAAACTGGAAATTTAATTTTATGAAAATAAGGATGTTATTTTTTTAGAAAATGTTTTAAAATATTTTAAAAGTGTTTTACTCGTTAACGTTTCATTTAGAGCTGATAAGGACAGATTAAAGATTAGGTTAGTTTGGACACTAATCTAGGCGACTTCATTCAAACGATATACGATGTCATTCGAACGAGAGCTACTGTCATTAGAATGACGTAGTATCTTGCTCGAATGAGAAGCCACTGCCTTAAAGTAATTATAAATATACGTGTTCTAGTTTTCTCGAAGTGTGTGTAGTATAGAAAATAGTTTACAATCCATAGAGTTTTCTCCTCAAATTTTTCCAAGGCTTTTCACTATTAAACACATCCTTAGAGTTTGCAAAGATATGAGTTATCATTACCATATTTTTATGTGATCTTTGTTGCACCAAGTTGGGTTTGTTCAACACTTGAACATTGTTGATTTTTCGGTGGACAATAGAAGAATGTTACTTTAATGTTTAATATTGTATATGACATAATAAGTCTATATTGGTGGAGAGTGAGGCATTTGTGGAGGAGACTATTGTGGATGAGCATCGTAGAAGAAGGTTACTTTCTGCATGGGCGCTATGAAGTCTCGTGGGTGGATCGAGTCATTGTATAAGACTACCGTCTGACTTTGTAAAATCTTTCCCATAGTGATTGTTTGGCCTGGGCGGTCCGAGTTTTTTTCCCGATTGGGTTTCCTCGTACATCGGTGTTGTGAGTATTTTTTTTACTTTATTTTACTTGCTTTAATCATTAGTTGCGTGCTTAGGATTAAACAAGATAAAATTTGGTTAAGTTAATTTTTGTCACAATTTGGTGTGGTTTAGAAAAATTGAAAAGAGTTTCTCAAAAATAAAAAGTTTGTTTGAATTCATCCTTTACTTAATTCCTCTCAAGCAAAATTTTTTTGTTTAAGTTAAATTCGATACCTACAAAGTGGTATCAGAGCTCGAAATACATTTTTATTATATTTGATCCCTTTTTGCTTGTAAGGATGAATTTTGGAAATTATGATAGATTTTGCACTCCTCGTTTTTATGGCACTAATTATGCTTATTGGAAAATGCGAATGAAAAGTTTCGTTAAAATCAATCGATGCGGGAGTCTGGTTAGCTGTTGAAAAAGGTTGGTCACCACCTGTCACACGAGAGGGTGTGGTCACTAGTTTGAAACCCGTTGAGTCATGGACTGAGACTGAACATAGACTTTCACTGTATAAATCTAAAGGTATGGACATTATTTCCTCACATGTCACACCTGAAGAGTAAAATCATATCATGACTTGAGAAACATCAAAAGAAGATTGGGATATACTTGCAGTCACTCACGAGGGAACGATCATGGTTGGGGGGTCTAAGTGGCAAAATCTCACTACATAGTTTGAGATGATTAAGATGTTAGAGAGTGAGACGTTTGATGATTTTGACACTAGGTTGTCCACAATTTTTAATGCAGCGTTTAACCTAGGTGAGAAAATTACCGATAGCCGAGTGATAAAGAAAATTTTGAGATCGTTGCCGAGTAGGTTTGATGCAAAAGTGATCGTTATGAATTCCCTTGGTATGCTTAACTTGAGAAAACTAGAAGAGATCGTAGGAGACCTATAAACCTTTGAACTCAATATGTTTACCTCCAAGAAAGTGACAAAGAAAGAAAAGGTCATTGATTTGAAATCCTAGAAGGAGGAGACTAAAGTTTCGAATGACGATTCGGATTCCGATTTTGATTCTGACTTTGAGGATTCATCTTGTTGGCAAGAAAATTCAAGAAGTTTCTTAAATTTCAAAGGCAATCGAAAGATACCAAAAAGTTTGAGAAATTCAAGAACAAGGGAGACTCCACCCCTAGGGATAAGTTTGAGAAAGGTAAGAGAGATGAGTCTGATAGGTGTTTCGGGTGTGAGGGGTTTGGTCACAAAGTAGTTGAGTGTCCCACTAGAATTAAGAAACAGGGAAAGAAACCGATTGCATACAATGACACCTTAAGTGAAATTAAACCAAAAGAGGGAGAGAGTTCCCCCATTAAGCATAAATTTATTGCATTTATGGCATGTCGTGTCAGCGACGATGATATATCTTTCCCTGAGGATACTCATGTGCATGACACTTCTGAGGCTATTGAGAGTGCTTCCAAAGAGCATGAGGGTGATGAGAGAGAGGATGATGATATCAACGTAGGACAGTTGCAAGTTGCATTTCAAGAGTTATTTGAGGAGACGGTGAAGGTAAAAAAGGCTAACTCGAAATTACAAGCTAAGTTGAATGAGAGTGCCGTAGAAAATAATGATGCATTTATTGAGGATCTTAGGGCACGAGAGAAGAAGCTTAGGGAGAAGTTAGAGTACACCGAGAAAGAGAGAGAGACCCTTAGAGGTTTTATGGAGGTTTTAAAAAAGGAGGTTCTAGAGTTTGAGGAGTTTAGGCGTCTACTTGAGTATAGGATTAAGGAGTTGGAGGAGAGTTTGAGAGACTCGTCTAGAGTTAAGTTTGACTTGGAGTCTAGGTTAGAGAAATTGGACAAGATTTTAGGTACCGTCCAAGTTAAGGGAGATAGGTTTGATATAGGCTACAATGAGATATTTGATACCACCCCAAAGACAATACCAATCGTGTGAGAGAGCCCACTAGGAACGTGAGGAGAGGTCGACATTTTGGTAATCATTCCCATTGTGTTTACACTTGTTCCCATTGCGGTAGGAAAGGTAACCTTAGACTCTCTTGCTATGACCTTAAGAATGCTCCTAGGAAGTTTAGGAATAAAGTCGTGTTGGTTCCCAAAGACCCCATGCGTTATTACTGTAAGGACATTTTTCTCATGTCCAACATGTTACATTTATGTATGTCGTACGCCGCTACATTTTCCACGTCTCTACACGATCGCTCACGACGGCCTCAATCCGAATTACGGGAATCAAGCATTTATGATCTCCATCATGTGTCCCTCATCTGCCTCAACGACTTCACGTTCCATGATTTTAGGGACTTAATGCAAGTGGTACGCAAGGGAAGTCAAAACAGTGAAACAAGGCTTGATAGGGAAATTCAAGGGCATTTTCGTAATTTTTCATCCATAGTTCGGAGGTCTGGTCAACTGGAAAGTTAAAGAGCTCGCCGCAACGAAGATACTGGAAAAAACGGCACCTCAATCTGAGCTACGGTGAAGGAGTTATGGCCTTTTGAAGATAGAGAAAATTCCTTAAAGAATGTTGTTTTTTTTGTACGCTGGATAGAATTTTAGAGTTTTAAGAACGTGGGAGTCTTCATATTTTTTCCTATATATACCAACTTCGGGGGAGTTGTTTTGCAAGACTTTAGAAGACGTTTTTGAGAGTCCAAATACCTCTAGTCTTCATATTTTTTGATTCCCACGACTCATGTTTTGATTCACACATCCTTGCCAAATATTTGTGAATCCTTTTGCAACCCAAGAACACAACTTTGGTTTGTTCAACCCTTGTGGAGAAGACGTTTCTCTTCTCCATTGTAGCCCTACTGGAAAGGATAGTTCCAGCCGCGACTAAAGAATCGGACACCTGAGGGTAATTCTTAGTCACTTGTATTTTCATTGTAATTCGAAATTGTATAGCCTACAATATTATAATGAAAATAAATGGTTTTGCCCCTTTGGGGGATTTTTTCCTCAATTGCATGTGTTTGAATGTTCTTGCTTAGATTATCATCTTATTCAATCACATACTGTTGCATGTTTAGGGTTTGTTTGGGTTAAAAGGCTTTTAATATATAATTTGCTCATTTGAACGCAAGCACATACGTTCTCAAATTGGTATCAGAGCAGGTTAGGCTAATCTATCGCGTATTCCTATTTTCCGCAAAAATTTTCTAAGATATCAATTTTCTAAAAAAATTGATTTTTGAAAAAGTGCGTGTTCAAATGGAGAAGTTGTATAATAAAATGCCTGTTTTTTAAGGGACAAATTATGCTTATTGGAAAGCCCGAATGAGGTCGGCTTTAAAAGCCATTGATGAACGTGTCTGGATTCTGGTTGAATGAGGGTGGACTCCTCCCTCTGTGACTGTTAATAATGTGACCAGCTTGAAACCTGACACTTCTTGGACTGAGGAAGAGTTTAAATGGTCATCTTTTAATTCTAAGGGTCTAAGTGCTATTTTTGGGTCTGTCACACCTGATGAGTTCAAACGCATAATGACGTGCACCACGTCAAAAGAGGCATGGGATGTTTTACAACTCACCCATGAAGGAACTAATGCTGTGAAAGAATCTAAGTTGAAAAATTTGACAACTCAATTTGAAACCATCACCATGCATGAATCTGAATGCTTTGATGAATTTTATGCTAGACTTTCTGACATTGTGAATACTAGCTTTAATCTTGGTGAACATATTCCTAATGCTAGAGTTGTTAAAAATATTCTTCGTTCTTTACCTAAGCGTTTTATCCCTAAAGTCACTGTGCTAAATTCTATGGGTAATTTAAATACGCTAAAATTGGAAGAACTTGTAGGAGATTTGCAAACTTATGAAATTGATATGTTCCCTAAAACTGCTAAATCTAAAGATAAGGGAATTGCTCTTAAAGCCCAAGAGAGAAGGAGTGAGGGGTCGGCTAGAAAAAGGGTAGAGTCGTCTAGAAAGAGAGAGACTGACACGTCAGATTCTGAGTGTGATTTTGACCTAGATGATTTGGCTCTTTTTGCAAAAAATTTCAAGAGGATTCTCAAATTTAAGAAAAATGGCAATTTTAAAGATAAAAAGAAATTTGAGAAAAATAAGTTTGAAAAGAAAAATGAAAAAGACTCCAAAAATACTCCTAAGAAAGAAAGTGAGAGATGTTTTGAGTGCGATGGTAGGGGTCATAGAGCCTTTGAGTGTGCCAATCGTCTGAATAGAGAGAAAGGGAAAGTTGTCCTTAATGCTACCCTTAGTGACTACAGTGAGGTCGAGACGGTGGATTCAGGAGATGAGTCACCGCATGAGTGTAACTTCACCGCATTCATGGCCAGTCAAGTGAGCACTCCTAGTTCTCTTCACGACGATGAAGATGATGCTTCACAGGGACACCTCGACAGTGAGATCGATGTGAGTGAGTGGGAGGGTGACTCAAGTGAGAGCGAGAGTGATATTCAACGCGCCTACGCTGAGTTATATTCAAAGTCTTTTAAAACTAAAAAACGTAACAAAGCGCTAGTTCTTAAGATCACCGTTTTAGAGGATGATTTAAGAAAGGCGAGAGAAAGAGAGTCCTCCACCGTCACCGCCCTGAGAGAGAGAGAATATGACTATGTTGAGAAAGAGATTCTGTTTAGAGAGAGAGAGAGAGTGTTTTAGAGAAAGATAGAGGGGACTTGACTAAACAAGTGGCTAGTCTTACGAGTCAGCTCCATTCCTCCGTGGAGACTCGGAAGAAACTTGAAGCCCTTGTTGCCCAGCTGACTCATGATCTTGAGAAAGCACGGGAAGTCAAGGTACAAATTGAGGATAGATCTGGGAAGATGGGAAAGATGCTCCTCGGCCCCGCTTTAGGTTTTGGTGATCGGAAAGGAATTGGATATGATGGTGCCTCTACGTCCCAAATTGCACCTGGACCAGTTCCTGAGTTTACTACGAATTCTTATGGCCGTCGTCAAAAACCTCGAAGGAGAGTTCGACCAAGAAAAGCAAACCAAGGTCCTCCTTTGACTGTGCTCTTTTGTACATATTGCAAAAGAAAAGGCCACCTTAGGGAATATTGCTAGAGCATGGGTCGGACACGACGTACTACTACTCCACCACGTCATTCTGATGAGTTTTCTAGTCTGAGAGAGCAAGTTGAGTTCTTAGCTGCCACGACCCAAAGTTTAATGGAAGAATTCCGACGGATGTCTTTGCCATTAGTGAATGCTTCTCACATTCCAGCTAAAACCAACAACAACAACAACAAAGGCAAACAAAAGGTCACCTCTGCTTGGGTACCTAAGAAATATAAAAAGGCCTTCGTTGTTCATGTTGCTCTCAAAGCACACAATACCTCACAGTGGTATTTTGATAGTGGGTGCTCTAGACATATGACAGGTGATGCCTCATTTTTTACGACTCTTGAGGATTATCAGGATGGCAGAGTCACCTTTGGAGATGGGATCAAGTCTAGCATTATAGGACGTGGTACTGTCGAGTTACCTGGATTTCCTAAGCTAGAAAATGTTTTGTACATCAAAGGTTTGAAAGCAAACCTTCTCAGCATTAGCCAGCTGTGCGACACTGACTTTGCAGTAAAGTTTGATCGGGACGCGTGTAAAGTCTACAATCAAGCCAGTAAACTTTTAATGCAAGGGGTGAGGACCGAGGATAATTGCTATGGGACTGAGCCCACATCCTCACTTGTCTGCAACAGCACCACGATCACTCCTATGGATCTGTGGCACCAACGTCTAGGTCACGTGAACATTAGAGATCTTAATCGTTTAGCTAAAAAGGATCTAGTACGTGGCTTACCATCTCTTGGAAAGTCAACTTCGACCGTTTATGGACCCTTTCAGTTGGGAAAACAAATTCGTAGTCCTCATAGGAAGTTGCATTCCATTACCACATCTCGTGTTCTAGAGTTGATTCACATGGATCTTATGGGTCCCACTCGTACTGAGAGTCTAGGTGGTAAGAGGTACATCCTCGTGATGGTAGATGATTTCTCCAGGTACTCCATTGTAGGTTTTCTGAGAGAGAAATCCGATGCTGTAGAATTTTTAACGACCAAGTGCCGTGTCCTGCAAAATCAACACGGTGTCACTATTAACAGAATACGTAGTGACAACGGCACTGAATTTAAGGAAGCAAAGGTGGATTTGTACTATGATAGCCTTGGGATCAAACATGAGTTTTCTGCTGTGAGAACTCCTCAGCAAAATGGGATTGTTGAGAGAAAGAATAGAACGATCCAAGAGATGGCTAGATCTATGCTTCTAGGTCGTAAAGTTTCTAGGAGATTTTGGGCAGAGGCAGTGTTTACTGCATGCCACACGATGAATAGGGTTTATTTGCGTCCACACACACTACAGACACCTTATGAGTTGTGGACCGGCAAGAAGCCCAACCTGGCGTATTTCTGTATTTTTAGGAGTAAATTCTACATCCTACGGGATAGAGAGCAACTAGGAAAATTCGAATCCCGGAGCAACGAGGGAATATTTCTAGGATATTCATCGAATAGCAGAGCGTACCGGGTTTTTAATCTGAAGAGCTCTAAGGTTATGGAATCAATAAACGTTACCATGCAAGATGACGAACCTTCGATGGTTATTGATCCTAACCTTCTGTGTGAGGATGAGAATTGTTCTGACAGTGATTTACCTGTTCGTCTTACACACCCTGTGGACCCTACTCCTACGCTAGAGGACACACCTACTTGGGTTCGCAAGAGTCATGACCCTTATGCCATTGTTGGTGATCCCACTCTAGGGGTCAAGACTCGTGCTCAGCTAGAGAACGTTGTTAGCCATCTTTGCTACACGTCCAAAGTCGAGCCCAAGAACTATAAAGAAGCACTCAAGGATGAACACTGGATATCTGCTATGCAGGATGAGTTGCTTCAGTTTAAAAAGAATAATGTCTGGGAATTAGTCCCCCGACCTAGTAAGACTAATGTGATAGGTACCCGGTGGATTTTCAAGAACAAAATGGATGAATATGGTACCATAATCAGAAATAAGGCTAGGTTGGTCGCTCAAGGCTACACACAGATAGAGGGTGTAGACTTTGGGGAGATATTTGCTCCTGTTGCGAGGCTTGAGTCCGTCCGTCTTCTGCTCGCCACCGCATGTCATCTGCGCTTCAAGGTGTATCAGATGGATGTCAAGAGTGCCTTTCTGAATGGCATTCTACAGGAGGAGGTTTATGTGGAACAACCAAAAGGGTTTAAAGACCCTCAGCACCCTGAGCACGTCTACTATCTGAGGGAAGCCTTGTATGGTTTGAAGCAAGCACCCCGTGCTTGGTACGAGAGGCTTACTTCCTATCTCTTAGCTCGTGGCTTCAAGAGAGGGGGAGTAGATATGATGTTGTTCGTCAGGAGAGATGCCGGTGCTATTTTAGTTGCCCAGGTCTATGTGGACGACATAGTCTTTGGATCCACATACTCCCAGCATGCTCACCACTTTGAAGAGGAGATGAAAAGTGAGTTTGAAATGAGCATGGTTGGTGAGCTTACATTCTTCCTTGGTCTCCAGGTTCGTCAGCTAGAGGATGGGATGTTCATCTCCCAATCCAAGTATGCTAGAGACCTAGTGAAGAAATTTGGTTTAGACTCCGCTAAGCATGCACGTACACCTATGAGTACCACTACCAAGCTTAGTAAGGACACTTCAAGCAAGGACGTAGAGCAAACCTTATATCGGAGTATGATAGGTAGTCTTCTCTACTTGACTGCCAGTCGTCCCGACATCGCCTTTAGTGTTGGAGTCTGTGCGCGATATCAGGCATCCCTAAAAGAGTCACATTTACTTGCTCTAAAACGTATTATTAAATACGTGAGTGGGACTTTCTCAAACGGAATTTGGTATTCCTTTGATACCGATGACTGTCTGTCCGCCTATTCGGATGTCGATTGGGCTGGGGATGTAGATGGCTGTAGGAGCACTTCTGGTGGGTGTTTCTATTTTTGTTCTGCTCTTGTCTCCTGGCTGAGCAAGAAGCAAAATTCCATCTCTTTATCCACTGCGGAGGCTGAGTACATAGCTGCCGGGAGTTGTTGCACACAACCCTTGTGTATGAAGCAAATGCTAGAGGATTATGAGATTTCACAGGACACCATGACCATTTCCTGTGATAACACGAGCACGATACACATATCCCGCAATCCAGTTCAGCATTCGCGCACCAAGCACATCAGGATACATGAGCACTTTATTCGTCAGTTAGTTGAGGAGAACACTGTATCCCTGGGTTTTGTTCCCACCGACCGTCAGTTAGCCGATATTTTCACGAAACCTTTAGATGCCCTTAGATTTGAGAGTCTTAGGAAGTCTTTGGGGATTTGCACAGTTGACTGAGGGGTTGGTCTATGTCTAGAATAGGATGCTTCTTCATGTTCATATCATATGCTTCATATTGCTAGTCTATTGTATTTGTACCCTTGCTTAGTTGTACAGCTTTGTTTTATTCTTTTTGCTTTTTATATTTCTTTTGAAAAATACAAAAAGATTTTCTTTATTTTGTTTAAGAAAAGCACAAAAAGATTTTATTTTGATAAAATTTTTGAAAAAGACCAAAAAGATTTTTTTTCTTTTAAGCACCTTTTATGGATGAGCATTTAAGATAGCCAAGTCACAACTTCATTCCATATATCCATGTGACTGTTTGATAGAGATTTGAGACGCTACATCATTTCATCCATGTGCTTTACTTAGTATGGAGTCTTTGAGATGTAATTAGTGATATATTCCTACATGTTTGACTCCTATATCCTTTATTGCACACATGCACGGCTATATTTGATTATTGCACTTGTCTATCTCATATTGGCTTGAGTGTTTCCATCTCAATTATGTCTATACAATGTACAATATGCGATAAAACTTGACAAGATTGGAATGCATGTAAAAACCGTTTTGGTCAGACTGTGTGTTTTTGTATAACGGGGAGGGGCTGCGAAAGGTAATCATATATCCTTTGCGCAAAAGCCACCGTTAAAAAGGACCTAAAAATGGAGGAATATTAATATCCGAGGTCCAAAGAGGTTAAAAGAGCTCGAAAAAAATTAAAGGCAATAAAAAGCAATTCATGCCAAATATGGGCCACTTAGGTTTCACCATCAATTCTCTAAAGTTTGAGAATTTAGAATGCCTCTATTCAAAATTATATCTGAGGGAGTTTGGTTGGAGAATCTTTAAACGGGTTTGCACTTCCTTGAAAGTCCTGAAAAGGCATAAAATCGTTTTGGATGTTATTGATGTGAAAATCACTTTGAGCTTTGATTTGTTGATTTGATTGAGTCAATACCTTATATTGTCATTATTTTACACCAAAGGAAGCATTTGAGTTCATTCGCTAGGAATATCCAATATTCATCGTGTACATATGTCATGTTTGTATGCATTGATTTTCCTATCGAATTTGATCACACCACTTCATTTACGCTATCATCGACTTGGTTGCTTTGTGTTCATTCATGGTGTGGTTTTATCCTAGTGACACCCCGCACTTGCTTATTTGATTTGTTTCTCTCATTTGTCTATTTGGGGACATCATAAAAAGGGGGAGAATGAATTATCTTATTATGGGGGAGATTTGAAATTTCAGTTTGCTCATAAATTGATATATATATGTTTATCTCATCATTTCAAACTCGATATGTCACTTGGTATTTTTCTTTATCTCATGTGTGTAGGTACTACATTGATGATCTCTGAATTGCACACCCTGATGAGAAAAGATTTGAGATTCCTGAAGATTTGAAGAATAAACGATGAAGACTATTCATTTGAACCTTTTCCAGTTTTGGGTTCATGGGAGGGTAGATTTGTATAGGCAATTTCATATTTGATAATTCGGATTTTTTATGTATGCACCGGCATAGACATAGGGGGAGATTTGTAAGGACATTTTTCTCATGTCCAACATGTTACATTTATGTATGTCGTACGCCGCTACATTTAGCACGTCTCTACACGATCGTTCACGACGGCCTCAATCCGAATTCCGGGAATCAAGCATTTATGATCTCCATCATGTGTCCCTCATCTTCCTCAACGACTTCACGTTCCATGATTTTAGGGACTTAATGCAAGTGGTACGCAAGGGAAGTCAAAACAGTGAAACAAGGCTTGATAGGGAAGTTCAAGGGAATTTTCATAATTTCCCATCCATAGTTCGGAGGTCTGGTCAATTGGAAAGTTGACGAGCTCGCCTCAACGAAGATACTGGAAAAAACGGCACCTCAATCCGAGCTACGGTGAAGGAGTTATGACCTTTTGAAGATAGAGAAAATTCCTTAAAGAATGCTGTTTTTTTTGTACGCTGAATAGAATTTTAGAGTTTTAAGAACGTGGGACTCTTCATATTTTTTCCTATAAATACCAACTTCGGGGGAGTTGTTTTGCAAGACTTTATAAGACGTTTTTAAGAGTCCAAATACCTCTAGTCTTCATATTTTTTGAGTCCCAAGACTCATGTTTTGATTCACACATCCTTGCCAAATATTTGTGAATCCTTTTGCAACTCAAGAACACAACTTTGGTTTGTTCAACCCTTGTGGAGAAGCCGTTTCTCTTCTCCATTGCAGCCCTACTGGAAAGGGATAGTTCCAGCCGCAACTACAGAATCGGACACCTGAGGGTAATTCTTAGTCACTTGTATTTTCATTGTAATCCGAAATTGTATAGCCTACAATATTATAATGAAAATAAATGGTTTTACCCTTTTGGGAGATTTTTTCCTCAATTGCATGTGTTTGAATGTTCTTGCTTAGATTATCATCTTATTCAATCACATACTGTTGCATGTTTAGGGTTTGTTTGGGTTAAAAGGCTTTTAATATATAATTTGCTCATTTGAACGCAAGCACATACGTTCTCAATTACACCTACTTGGGTTAGAAAATCGGACTTAAAGGCTTTAGGACTAAAACTTCATGGTTCTCATTTAGTTGCACTTGATTCTTCTCATGATATATCTAAAGGATGATTATGTTACCATGTTTGTCATATGATGGTTTTTGCATTCATGATATATAATTTGCTAGTATTAGGACATGTTTCTCATTTTGTATTATATTTTTCATTTATTGCATCTTATTTGAAAAATACAAAAAGATTTTTTATTTTGAAATATTTTTGAGGAAGATCCAAAACAATTTTGCTTTTATTTGAGTCATAATATTTGAAAACGCTAAAAAGATTTTTGTTTTTTTTTTGTTTTGTGTCGTGAGTTAACATGTTTGATGTGGCATGTTGGTGTGCTTGGACCCCCTTTCCTTCCATTATCCATGTGGCTAGGACATTTGGTCATAATTATCGATGCTTAGAATGATCTTAACCATTGTATTATGGGGTTGTTTCGAAGTTGATATGCTTTTTTATTCGACTTTGTTTACATCCCATGATTGCACACATACATAAGTTTATATGGATGTTTGACTACTCTTGCATATTTGAGTTTGGTGAGACGTTCTTATCTCAATTTTGTCATCTATGCATAAGTAAACTTAAGGAGGAGGTGTTCATGTAATAACCGTTTACTGTGAGGATAGTAATTTAAAATTGATGAGTGTTCATGGGAAAGGGCTGCGAGAGTGTAAAATTAACTCGTTGTAAAGCCATTATTTAAAAGAGCCCAAAAAAATTAAATGGCAATAAAAAGAATCATATGCCAAAATGGGCCAAATTAGTTTAGTTCATTCAAAAGAAAGTATGATATATTTTTTACGGAGTTTGTATGGATTAAAAATTTAAATGGGTTTTCTCAAAGAATACTAAAGTTGAAAATTTATGTCATCACACTATTGTTTGTAGAATCATCGAAATTCCGCATTCATGTGCATGATGTTTGTTTAGTTCATTAATCTCACACTTTAATTATCACGTATGGATATGATAAAGTTTGATGAATGACTTCTATCAATTATTGATTCTTGGTCATTTTGATGTGTTGAAATTATGATTCATTTGTTGTAGTTCACGCCCTTATATTCCACATTCATGTTTGAGCACATTGATATTATGTTAGCATGTTACTCATATTTGTTTGTTTTGAGTTTTCTTAGTTTAGCTACTATTTTAGCATTGTTTTACGATTTTAAGCCCCTTCCAGTTAGAATTTTCACAAAAAAAATTCACTGGGCAACATTGTTTAATATTCTAGGGAAACTGTGAAAGTTTCTTGTTGTCATTCTAACGACATCAATTTTCATTCGAGCGACGTAGTTTGTCGTTCAAGCGACCTTCTTGGCTCGTTCAAACGACTAGTTTGACTTTTCTAGTTGACTTTTATTTCAGTACCCTGTTGCATACTGCTCACTTTTTTGTACTGGGTTGATATTTTACTGCACTTTGTCGTTTTGTCACACATGGATAGTTTGATATTTGATTTGTGTGACTTCTACTGTTTGCTAGCTACTGATTTGACATTGATTGATCATAAATAGCTGGTTGTTTCATGCTTATCTAGCTATTCTTCACAGTTGATTTAATCAAATTGGTACCATATTATGCCAGATGTGTTTATCTATCCATCGGATTGTCTATTCGAGACGAAAGGGGGAGAGATGTCTGTGATGTAGGGAGAGTTTTTTGAGTTTTTGGCGTGTTGAACTTGATATCCTGATGATTTATTTGTTTCTCACAAGTGCACATATTGGATTCATGTTTACACAAAGTGGTTTCATATTTACTCACATAACAAATGATTCTGATTTAAGTTTTCATATTGATTTATATCATTTGTTCCTCCATACTCTACTGGGTATTTGTTAGTTTCATGTGTGTAGGTATGCTTAAAGAGATTTGGGATTTCAAGCCTAAATCACATTCATACATTCAGAGACAGTTGCATGCTTGTTGGTACATCTTTTATTAGTCTAATTATGTACTGATGATGTAATTTTATTTTTGGATTTTTTGGGATGGGATATAGGCGTCATATTGCTTGATGGCCCGTCTTAGGAATTTCACTGTTGGTTTTATCTTGAAATAATAAAAGGGGGATATTTGTAAGGAACATTTAGGTGACATACGGCTTGACGGCCCGTCTTAGGCATTTCACGGTTGGTTTTGTCCCAGAGTCAAAGGGAGAGCTTTGTAAGGACCAAATTTCCAATTGAGTCTTAATGTAGTTTTGACTTATTATCGAAATAAAACATGTTTAAGTCATAGGTAGATTTTTATTGTACGATTCCACACAGACCATGACGCGTCGAAGATTAATTGAAGACGTTGCGACAAAGCTACAAGGAATTAATTATGGTGAAGTTTAATTATTGTGAATTTCTCATTTTCAAAGTTTAATTGCATTTCGAGATCATTGAGGTATGAATGCATAATGTTAATGAAACTCGGAATTTAATTTTATAAAAATAAGGTGAAGAAAGGCTTTAATACTAAAAGCTTTGTTTACAAGGTTGATAACAAAATGTTATGGTTGAGTAAACTCTGAATAAAATTTTTGGGCAAAACTCATTTCGAAAAACACAAGATGTGTTGTAAAGGCTTTTCTAAATATATGGATTAAATTCGATAGTTGATACCTTCTTTTTAATTTTCAATATACATCTACTAAAGTTAACATGCAGTCCCAATCACAACAACAGTTAAGAACATTCAAAGAAATAGACACGGGAATTTTAACGTGGTAAAACCCTTAAACAAGGGAAACATCTACGGTGATCCCCTCTACTTCACAAAACAAAAATTCACTAGAAAAAGTTCAAGTTACAACACTTAAGCAAGCCACAAAGATCCTAACCTAAGTTCAGAATGTACCTACATGAGATCCTCCACTCCAAAGGTATTCTGAATCGGAACTTGATCTTTTCTTGCTGCTTCTTTGTCTTTTCCTTGATCTCATTCTCTTTTAATTCTAATTCCAACAACTCTTTCAATATCCAAGATTCTCATACAGAACCACAGTGTCTAAGTGTCCGTGTGAGATAGTGTTTGTTATGTGATACTACATGCAAACATGTAACTCACCCTCTAAAGATTTATACAAACTTTCGAAACAAATTACAATAGTTCTATTATGAAAGTTATTTCTGAATCTTGTTTTTTCAAGCCAAGACTTCTTGATTTTTTTATTTAACCACAGATCTCAAGGATACCTTGATCAGCAGACGGTTCAAGGTCTTAAACAATTTTTGAGTTTTGAAAATATTTTTAAAATTGTAAACCTCCAATTGAGATCCAAACTAGACTAGAAGTCTACTTTAACAAAACAGATTCAGACTTAACATGCAAAGACTGATTCAACTGTAACAACCCTTACTTTTTTTTCATTGATTTTAAATAATTTTTTCCATGCAAGATAATTATATAAAATAATGGAAGTTAAAGTAAATATTATTTTAAGTTATTTTAGAGATAATATTTACTGATATTTGCATATTTACCGTTGAGAGAAGGTAAATAGCATCATGTTGTGTTTTAATGCGTTATTGTGCTTTAAGCAACGGTTGTGGCGTATATTTTAACTGGATCATTATTAATGAATTAATATGATGTTGGAACATGAAATATTTTATGATATTCCGGATGCCAATTTTGAGGGTGCGGTTAGTCCTGAAATAGTCGAGATAGTCAAAATAAGTGTCATATTATATTTTTGGAGTTTCGGGAACTTTTTACAGGTTATGACTCAATTATGTAGTTACGAGTCATTTTAATGCTGTATTAACATTTAAAGATGGGAATCAATGTCAAGTGCCCGATTAAGTCTTCCAACCCTCTTATTTTCCCCAATTACATGTTTTAAACTTAGAGAGAGTTAGAGAGAAGAGAGAGCTTGGGAGAAAATGGAGAGAAAAGAGAGAATTGAAGATTTGGAGTTGGAATCGTTGCTACGGGAAGAGAATACGAGACTAAAATCTTGAGGCAAGTTTCTAACTTGCTAGTGTATGATTTATTGTGGGTAAATTGCATATATAGTTATGTTTTTGGAGTTTTGAAGATTTTAATGTTTAACCCCTTAATCTTGGATTTAAATTTTATTTGAGTTGGAAATATTAGTTAGTTATGATGTAGGAATGAAGTGGATGAATTTTGGTTGAAAATGTTGAGATTTGATGGAAGAGAAATGGGATTGAGAAAATTAGGGTTATAAAACCCCATAGCCGAAACTGAGCATTCTGGCCCAGGCGAATCGATTCTCCCCTAGCGAATCAATTCACTAAAGGGGTAGGCTACAGGCCTGGGTAGCGCGAATCGATTCAGATTTTCCGAATTGATTCGAAGACATGCAAAATGTTGGATCCTCTTGACCTAATCAATTCGTCCTATCCGAATCGATTCACTTTCAAGACCGAATCAATTAAGCCACGGCGAATCAATTCGGCCAAGGTGAATCAATTCGGAATTTCTTATGTTTTAGGATACTTTTCCAACTTAGTTTCTAGTCCTTTTCTTTTAGGTTTAAGGATTAGGAACCTTCTCTTGGAAAGTAATAAATAGGATTAGGGGTTTAGATTAGGAGGATTAATACTCTAGATTAATATGGGGGTAAATGGGGCTTAATTAGGGGGTTATTCAGTAGGAGTTAGCGTCATTTCATTTAGTGATCTAGCTTTGGACTAAGGGAGAGTTAAGTGTTTAGGATTTTTGGGAGACTAGTATTGAGGAAAATTACCATTGATGGCTTATGCTATTACTTTGAACTCTTGGAGGTTCGTGTGAGGAAATTTGCACTTCGTAGCCTATATCATTAATAAAATATGACTTCGTGAATAAGAAATGCATATTTTAAATTGGCACAAAATTGTTAAGCACAAATGATTTTGAGAATGTAAAATTTGGATGTTTTAAATGGGCATAACTTGTAAATGATAATTTGCATATACACACCTCTCTAAATGGCTATCATAGGGGAAGTTACGTGTATGAGGTGATGTCTCATGGATAGTGAATGCAGGGTGAATATAGCCCTCGACCATAGGACCAGTTATTATATTGTGGGATTATTGTTCAATGTGAGGTAATTTCGGGTGTGGTTATGACTCACTGTCGAAGGTATATGGCCGCTTCCCGACGTTACGCGATGTAGGATGCCCATGTTGTCTTGGTGATAATACCTGGTAGATGATAGCTATTTAGGGGCGCATCCAGTGGGGGTACCTGGAAGGATGGTCTTAGAATGGTTATATTATGTGATTATAACTATTCTTAATAAAGTGAAACTTGTAATGATGATAAAGCATTTTGTGAGATAAACTGCTTTGAATATGTTTCCTAGAGAGAAAAGGGAACTGTGAAGTTAAATGGTATAAAACTGAATTGGTGAAGCATTTCGTGAAATAAATTGCTTTAAATATGTTTCCTAAAGAGAAAAAGGAACTGTGCATTTAAGTTGTGTAATACTGAAATGAATAACTGAAATGAAATCTAATTAACTGAAACTTAGATATTTTCTCATGCGAAAACGAATATTGATCATTGTTATTGATATTATGCTAGATTGTGCTTTTAGACTGAGAGGTGAGAAATCTTATCAGTACTTGTGAGGGAAAGTTAAGTTTATGATTGATGATTAAATATTCATAATTGTCATGCATTTTATTCACATAGTGATCATACCAAACCGAGCCCTGACCCATCTATATCTCTTTGTTTTGCATGAATTTTTTATTCACCCAAGTGTTCCACCGCAAGGATGTCCGTATTGACCTCTCCATCCCAGTTGTCCAGGAGATAAAACATATTGCGGATGTTGTGGGATATTCGTTGTAGACGCTTCCATCTTTTGTACTCTAGCTATGATTAATTTTCATATTCGGGTGGGTTGCCCAAGTTTTGTACCTGTTTAATATAATGTGATATTTAAATCTTAACACTCAGTGTAACCTTCTTGTAATATTCTGTTAACCGACAGCTTATTCGGTTATTACATTGTGGATTATAGTTATACTGTTACTCGTTTGTTTTTTATATCCGCCTTATTTTCGAATTGGATTGCCTAAATGATTTTCTTTAAACTTTTAGATAAAAAAAATTGACATCCATTTTGTAAAATAATTGGTGGTTATCTCGTATTATTATTTTAACGACGGTGATGCTAAGAATGGACTATCTATGATTCCTGTATTTATTAGAGTATTGGGCTGGCCACCTCTTATTTTAATGAGCGGACTGTCACAGATGGTATCATAGCATCAGGTTCTAGTGTCCTTAGGAATCTGTGCAGACGTACTATGCCTTCAGCGTTGCTTTTCAATTGAGGTAGAGCCTTAGGATTACGATCGTTGATTTCTCTTGTAATATTTCGTTCTCCTGCCATAATGTAAGATTTTAGTAAATCTTTTGTGCGATCATTCGAAATTCGTGTGTTCATTGATGAAGGTCGACTAGGGAAGGTCGTTACGAGGGCACCAGGAGATGGGTCTTAGTTACGATTGTAAAGCAAAGTCGGGGATGAGGATAGCCTTGGAGATTATCCCTATGTGGAATTTTTGAGATTACTACGACGGCTACAAGAATACAGTAGATGGAATTTCCCAAGTACCGCTACTAGAAGGGCGTGGTACTAAACTTGGATTACTTAGTGAAGTTAAATTGGGAAGATGTTTGAAATGTCCTTGATAAGGACCATACATTGAAGTTAAGTCATGCGAAGGCAGTGTAGCTTTATTTAGTGGAAGTATTGTGCTTAGAAGCTTTGGTTTAGAGAGGGGTGTAGGAATACCCAGATGTGAAAATTTGAGGAAAATTTTTCCACCGATTGGAGCAATGTTGAAAGGGTAAGAACGGTAGTCCCCATATTTGAAGGAGCATGATGTTTTGCTCTTAAAGGACCTTTATGGAGGGTTATTACAGTGAGTTCCTTTAATATATTAGAACTGGAGAGAATGCAACTTTTCAAGTATTCCTAAGAGGATCGGTCAGAGGCTGACAGTAAATGAAGAGATACATGGTTAAGGAAACCTTGCACCAAAGTAAGGTAGGTACAAGGAAGAAAGAGTCCTTCAATGTAATGATGGGATCTCTAGTAAATGTTGTTAACACTTATTGAGAAGTCGTGTTAGTGAAACCTCATTGGTGGACTTCCACCCAAGGAAATTCGTGGAAATAAGGCAGTTGAGGCCGGTAGCATGTTTTCCTTTGTTGAGGGAGTTAAAGGAACTACAAGGGTGATTGTCAGGATCGAGGCTATGAAGCCGGATATACTAAAAACCTTAACATGGTCAGGGTGGCCAGAGATGGGGAATTATTATGATGGGGAAAGTAGAACCACATTCTTTTGTGTTAGCCGGTAGGAGTTAAAGGACAAAAATAGGGTGCCTAGATGGGGCATTAATTGGAGTAGTTTTGGTACAGATAGAACTAGGGTGCTGTATCTGGGAACTATGTGGAACATCCAGGGTAGTTGGAAAGAATATTGTTGTGAGTTTTACCTCAGTTAAGGGAAGTGTGTTTTGTATGGCAAGATTTAGCCTCAGTATTTTATTAACCCTAGAATTCGGGTGTGTAATTCGAGCTTTGTGGCAGTGTTGATATTAATATAGAGATTATATCTATATGTTTTTCATGGTGTTGAGATTCTATTTTCTTACATTCATTGTGAGTGGGTGATGATATTTGAAATTTTTTTTTGGTTTGTACTACTCGTTCTGTATGTGTTATCCAAGTATAAAATATTCTGATCTGAGATATATTAGGCGTATAATTGTGAGACTATCATATCTGCGGTTCCAGGGTGGAACTAGTTATTCTATAATATCTCTCAAGGATACGGGTTGAGACTTTATAGTGATGATTCAAGGTATGTAAGAATTATTATTTTACTTGTTTTATGCTACCATATCTCCACGACCAACAAAGTTAAGTAATAGTGTATCGGAGGGGTTCCTTGTTTGAATTTTGCTTGCAAGACACTCCACGCATGAACCTTAATGACATTGGGAGTGGAAAGATGTTACTTTATGTTAGGATATTGGTTTTGTTGGAATTAGCCGAGAGTCATGTGATTGATTAAAGGGATAATAAAAAGTTAATGTGTTGTGCAGAAGCATTGGAAATAGTTCTCGCACCTAATAGATGTGGGCGAGACAAAGATAAGGAAGTTAGATTGAGGCTTATATTCAGGCCGTGATTAGAAGGCAAATTAAAAAGGATGTATATATATATATATGGGGGGAAAATATTTGAAACACTTTGCAGAAAGTAGGCACCTAATTAGTTATATTTTTCATTTCACCGAGACGGTAGGATATAGAGATAAAAGAGCGTTAGTAGGGTTACGAGTTAAAATTTTTAGCGGTCCCGATTGGATGCCTTAGGACATTATATCTTGACGACCGGCGGTGCGAGGTAGTAGTTTAACGGGAGGGTTCCTTGTTTGGATTTCGCTTTGCGAGACATCCCACGCATAAAATCGAGCGAAGGTCGAAAATTGAGAAAGGTCTTGGGCACTAGGGACATAGTTAGTATAGTACTTATTTCACGTGGGTAGGAACGCATCAACCTTAATATTATTAGGATGTAAGGCCAATGGGGCATGTGGTATTGTTTTAAAATTACTGTAGTGAGTTAAACACGAGAAGATTGGTGGGTTAATTTTCAGAGAAATGGGTTTCCAGAAATAAGAAATGTCGAGAAGAATGTGAGGCCCATATAAACAGAAACTATTATGTCTATGACTTAGCTTTTGATGAGCTGAAGGACAAGTTGACTCCTACTCATAAGTTAGCATTGCCAAGTTCGGGAGTGGACTATTTGGTTATTACAGACATGTCTCCGCAAGAGTGGGGCACTGTGTTACGACAGGAACATGGGACCATTGCATATGTATCTTATGGTTTGAACCCTGTGAGGAGAACTATCCCATGCAATACTAAAAGCACGTCGTAATAGTGTTCGCCTTAAAGATGTGGAGGCATTACCTCTTGGGAGGGAACTTAAGTCTTTTCATGAACCATAAGTCGATATAATGTTTGTTCTTAGAGAAAGATCAAATTGTGCAGCAAAATCGGTGGTTGGATTTCGTAAAAGAATATCAATTTAATAGTCATTATCACCCAGGAAAATCAAGGTGATAGTGGATACTGAGTAGAAAATCCGTGGGGGAATTAGCGATGGCAGGGAAAGCCAAGTGGAAGGAGCTTAACGAGAAAGATGTTGTTACAAAGACGTTTATATTAGTGATTGACCGTTACGCCTGCTATTAAGTTGAGAGTTGTGGAAGATCAAGGAAGGGACATTTCTGAGTTTATCTCCCTATGCATCACTTGTCAATTGTTGAATGTGGATTACCGACAACCGATTGGATTGTTGCAACCTATAAAAATACCGATGCGAGAATGGGAGAGTGTACCCATGGATTTTATCACTGGATTATCGATGTTGTAAAGCGGTCATGGGTATGGATGGAGGATATTATGGAGTTTATGAAACCTTGTACGGTGCCTATCAATATAGTGTTGGACTGAGACAAGATTTTCGTATCCCATTTCTAAAGAAGTTTCCAGGAGCGATGGGGATCGGTTAAGGTTGAGTACCTTCTACCACCCGAAAACAATTGGTCAAAAACGGAGAGAATCAACGTATATAGGAGAACATACTTTCGATGTGCACATGTAATTTTTGGTGGATGGGAGTAAAACATTCTTCTGGTCGAATCTGTATACAATAATTCGTACTATCCATGATGGATATGGCACCGTAGGTGGCGTTGTATAGCAAGCTGCGTAGATCACCTACTTGTTGGTTGAAAGTAGAAACAATAAGCTTCTTGGACCTAGAATGATCCAAGACATCTTTTTAAGACTAAATTCATTCGAAACTGCATACAAATTACCCAAGATTGTTAGAATGGCTATGCCGACGTGAAAAGAAGTCTTATAAAATTTGAGGTAGAGAATCAAATATACTGCGGAAATTTTTTTTATGAAGGGTATAACACGCTTTGTGAAGAAAGATAAGCTTGCGCCCGGTTAGGTAGATAAGCTTACCATTGTTGTAAAGGTAGGCCCGATAGTTCATATGAGGAACAAACGGTTATTAATTTTAGATCATGGAGAGTATAGACGAATTTACTTGGGAACGAGAGAATGATATTTGAGAAATGTACCCCTAGTCTTTTTATGAGTTACGCCTGAATTTTGAGGGCAAAATTCCCTTATAAGGGGGGGAGTATGTAACAACCCTTACTTTTGAGTAATTGATTTTATATAATTTTTGCCATGTAAGATAACTATATAAAATAATGGAAGTTAGAGTAATTGTTTTAAGTGATTTCAGAGATAATATTTAATGAGATTTGCATATTTACCGTTGAGAGAAGGTAAATAGCATCATGTTGTGTTTTATTGTGTCCTCATGCTTTAAGCGGTGGTTGTGGCATATATTTTAACTGGATCATTATTAATGAATTAATATGACATTGGAACATGAAATATTTTACGATATTCCGAATGCCAATTTTGAGGGTGCGATTAGTCCTGAAATAGTCGAGATAGTCAAAATAAGTGCCATATTATATTTTTGGAGTTTCGGACACTTTTTACAGGTTATGACTCAATTATGAAGTTACGAGTCATTTTAATGGTGTATTAACATTTAAATATGGGAATTAATGTTAAGTGCCCGATCAAGTCTTCCAACCCTCTTATTTTCCCCAATTACATGTTTTAAACTTAGAGAGAGTTAGAGAGAAGAGAGAGCTTGGGAGAAAATGGAGAGAAAATAGAGAATTGGAGATTTGGAGTTGGAATCGTTGCTACGGGAAGAGAATCCGAGACTAAAATATTGAGGCAAGTTTCTAACTTGCTAGTGTATGATTTAATGTGGCTAAATTGCATATATAGTTATGTTTTTGGAGTTTTAACCAATAATGGGTTTTTGATGATTTTAATGTTTAAACCCTTAATCTTGGATTTAAATTTGATTTGAGTTGGAAATATTAGTTAGTGATTATGTAGGAATGAAGTGAATGGATTTTTGGTTGAAAATTTTGAGATTGGATGGAAGAGAAATGGGATTGAGAAAATTTGGGTTATAAAACCCCATAGCCGAAACTGGGCATTCTGGCCAGGCGAATCGATTCAGCCCTAGAGAATCGATTCGCTAAAGGGGTAGGCTACAGGTCTGGGTTGGGCGAATCGATTCAAATTATCCGAATCGATTCGGAGACATGCATAATGTTGCGTCCCCTTGACCGAATCGATTCGGACTATCCGAATCGATTCTCTTTCAAGACCGAATCGATTCGAAATTTCTTCTTTTTTAGGATACTTTTCCAACTTAATTTCTAGTCCTTTTCTTTTAGGTTTAAGGATTAGGAACCTTATCTTGGGAAGTAATAAAGAGGATTAGGGTTTTAGATTAGGAGGATTAATACTCTAGATTAGTATGGGGGTAAATGGGGCTTAATTCGGGGGTTATTCAGTAGGAGTTAGTGTCCTTTAATTTAGTGATCTAGCTTCGGACTAAGGGAGAGTTAAGTGATATGGTTTAGGATTTTTGGGAGTCTAGTATTGAGGAAAATTACCATTGATGGCTTATGCTATTACTTTGAACTCTTGGAGGTTAGTGTGAGTAAAATTTCACTTCGTAGCCTATATCATTAATAAAATATGACTTCGTGAATAAGAAATGCATATTTTAAATTGGCACAAAATTTTTAAGCACAAATGATTTTGAGAATGTAAAACGTGGATGTTTTAAATGGGCATAACTTGTAAATGATAATTTGCATATACACACCTCTTTAAATGGCTATCATAGGGGAAGTTACTCGCATAAGGTGAAGTCCCCTGGCTAGTGAATGCAGGGTGAATATTGTCCTCGGCCATAGGACTGGTTATTATATTGTGTGATTATTGTTCGAAGTGAGGTAATTTCGGGTGTGGTTATAACTCACTGTCGAAGGTATATGGTCGTTTCCCAATGTTACGCGATGTAGGATGCCCAGGTTGTCTTGGTGATAGGCCCTGGAAGATGATAGCTATTTAGGGGCGCATCCAGTGGAGGTACCCGAAAGGATGGTCTTAGAATCGCTATATTATGTGATTATAACTATTCTTAATAAAGTGGAACTCGTAATGATGATAAAGCATTTTGTGAGATAAACTGCTTTGAATATGTTTCCTAAAGAGAAAAGGGAATTGTGAGGTTAAATGGTATAAAACTGAATTGGTGAAGCATTTCGTGAAATAAATTGCTTTAAATATGTTTCCTAAAGAGAAAAAGGAACTGTTCATTTAAGTTGTGTAATACTGAAATGAATAACTGAAATGAAATCTAATTAAGTGAAACTTGAATAGTTTCTCATGCGTAAACAAATATTGTTCATTGTTACTGCTATTTCACTAGATTGTTCTTTTAGACTGAGAGGTGATAAATCTTATCAGTATTTATGAGGGCAAGTTAAGTTTATGATTGATGATTAAATATTCATAATTTTCCTTCATTTTATGCACATGGTGATCATACCAAACCGGGCCCTGACCCGTCTATATCTCTTTGTTTTGCATGAATTCTTTATTCGGCCAGGTGTTCCACCGCAAGGACGCCCGTATTGACCTCTCCATCCCAGTTGTCCAGGAGCTATTACATTTTGCGGATGTTGTAGGATACCCGTTGTAGACGCTTCTATCTTTTGTGCTCTAGCTATGATTAGTTTACATATTCGGGTGGGTTGCCCAAGTTTTGTACATGTTTAATATAATGTGATATTTAAATCTTAATACTCGGTGTAACCTGCTTGTAATATTCTGTTAACCGACAGCTTATTCGGTTATTACATTGTGCATTATAGTTATATTGTTACTCGTTTGTTTTTTATATCCACCTTCTTTTCAAATTTGATTGTCTAAATGATTTTCTTAAAACTTTTAGATAAAAAAAATGCCATCCATTTTCTAAAATAATTGATGGTTATCTCGTATTATTATTTTAACAACAGTGATGCTAAGAATGAACCATCTATGATTCCTGTATTTATTGGAGTATCGGGCTGTCCACCTCTTATTTTAATGAGAGGATTGTCACATCAACAAGTTTTGATATAAAACTTCTTTTCAGATTTATACGCCTAAAACTTTTGTAAGAGTTCTTTATGTTCCTTTTATTTTTGTACACTCGGTATTTCATAAAATTTTAAATAAAAAACTAGATACACAACACTCTCTAGATCAGAAAAATATTTTGAAACTAAAATTTTTTATTTCAAAAACTCGTTGAAACAGAATAGATCTAAAAAGAGAAACAGAAAATAAACGTGAGATGTTCTCTTTTAGAAAAACTCAGTTTCAACAATGAAACTTAAGTCTTTCTTAGAGACGAGTTCTGAGAGAATCAAAGATTTTGAAGTGGTCTTCAAAATGAAAACACAACACCAATGAACATAGAAACCCTAAAATGTCAAACTCTCAAGGATGGGTTTTCTGGTGTTTGGAACTATTTAGATTTTGGTGTTTAATTTGGGAGAAACACTCAAGGGTTTGAACTACGAAGAAAAATTAGGGTTTCTTCTTTTAATCTCTCTTTATTCGTTTCCCTCTCTTCTCCCTTATCTCTCTTTTCTCTCAGACTTAACGAAATGCAAAAGTCTCAAAATGCTGAGGCTTGGTCCCTTTTTATACTAATCTTAGAAGGATCGAGAACTTTGGCCTCTATCCTATGGCTAAGATTAAGTCTAGATGGGTAGACTTAAATCCAACGGCTTAACACAGGCGGTGGGTTAAATGAACACTGATTGGTTTAGGCTGTGTCACAAGGATTAAGACAAAATGCATGCAGTACTTTGATTAAGTTTATCCAAGGGCTAGGGATGTGTAAGTGTTCGTGTCTAACAGAAAGCACAAATCTACTCGATAGGTTGCCAACACGTGTACACATAGGATGAAGGCTAAAACATGTGTTGAAAATAATTACAGGGGCTACCTTGAAATCTCTAGTGCTTTCGGATTCTACCCAGGCAAACAATCAGTATAGAAAACAAGTTTCTGAAATTCAATTTATACCCATAATACTTTTAAAAACACATTTTAATTAATTCAAAAATTATTTAAAATTATATAAAATGTTTTGAATTGAATTAAATTGATTTTAAAAAGATTTGAAGTGTTAAAAAACCATTAAAACAAATAGATTATATGTATGATGCAGTGCAAGTGTCCTATTTGTGGTTTTAAGGTATAGAATTAACTTCCCTTTATGTTGATCTTGAGGGTTCTTTTGGACTGGATTTCTTCAATGAATTTGAACCTTTGAGGAGATGGAGTTCTCAAACTAATCTACCCTATTTTGTCTAGATATCCAAACTAGTTAGAACTCCTATATATGTATAATCAAGTAAGTCAATATATAGTGTGTTCTCATAAGGATGTTATTTTTTTAGAAAATGTTTTAAAATATTTTGAAAGTGTTTTACTTATTTACACTTCATTTAGAACTGATAAGGATGGATTAGAGATTGATTTGGTTTGGACTCTAATCTGGGTGACATCGTTCAAATGACATACAATGTCATTTGAACGAGATCTACTGTCCTTAGAACGACGTAGTATCTCGCTCGAACGAGAAGCCGTCGCCTTAAAATAATTATAAATAGGCGTGTTGGAGTTTTCTCGAAGTGTCTGTAGTACGAAAAATAATTTACAATCCAAAGAGTTTTATGCACAAAGTTTTATAATGCTTTTCACTATTCCTTAGAGTTTACTAAGATCTAAGTTATCATTACCATATGTTTGTGTGATCTTTGTTGCACCAAGTTGGGTTTGTTCAACACTTGAACATGCTGGTTTTGTGGTGGAGAAGTGAAGAAGGTTACTTTCGTGTTCAATATCATAGACAACACAAGGTTCTATCGGTGGACACCGTGGCATTCGTGGAGGCGACTGTTGTGGATGAGCATCGTAGATGAAGGTTACTATCTGCGTGGGCACTATAAAGATTGGTAAAATATCATAGGAGCATCAAGTCTCGTGGGTCGATCGAGTCGTTGTATAAGACTACCGTATGACTTTGTAAAACCATTGTCATAGTGATTGTCTGGCCTGGGCCGTCAGAGAGTTTTTTTCCAGATTGTGTTTCCTCTTACATTGGCGTTGTGAGTATTGTTTTACTTTATTTTACTTGCTTTAATCACTAGTTGCATGCTTAGGATTAAACAAGATAAAATTTGGTTAAGTTAATTTTTGTCACAATTTGGTGTGGTCTAGAAAAATTGAAAAGAGTTTCTCAAAAAGAAAAAAGTTGGTTTGTATTCATCGTTTACTTAATTCCGCTCAAGCAAAGGGTTTTTGTTTAAGTTTAATTCGGGACCTACATCCCGTAACCGATCAACATAAATGAATTGAGATCTTCAACGGCTTATTTTAAGTGCGGAATTAAACTTTGAGTTAATTATAAATTGGATTGATTTAAAAACTCTCAAAAGGTGATAGGCTCGAAATCTCACCAGGTTATTAATCTCCACACTTATTCGTTAAGTTCTCAATTTTCGCACAATTTCCACCTTTGATCAATTTTGACTTTGTGCATTTGATTTTTACAATTTGGGATTTTAAACAAAATTTTAGTGATATTTTCAAAAAATTTAAATTCCAATTTTTATTTATTTCGAAGAAATTTTTTTTAGTCTTTTTCGAATTTTTCAATTTTTTTGCGAAATTTTGAAATTTTCTAAAGAAAACATACTTAGAACGAACATGCGATCAAGTGAATGAATCGAAATAATATACGGGAAGAATATCCCACACCCACTAACTTAAATGTTTCATTGTCCTCAATGCGAATCAAGAACACAACATAAAGAGAGAAAAAGAAATATATTACCCAAATGGAGCGATCCACGATAAGTAAGAGTCCATTGAATCTACAAGACATGTTAGAACAAAGCATAACAAAAAAATAACAAAAATTTAACTCTAACTATAATTAAAATAGTAAAAGGAAAGAAAGAAGCTAATTATGTACAACCTACGGTTTGAACTTCTAATAAGTTATAAACTAGAAGTCAAAAAATTTGAAGGTCCACCCAAAATACGATATGACTTTGAGGGATAATTGGTGTACCCTAATTTTCATGCATACCTCCCAGAAAATAAGAATTCTATTTGAACAACGGAAGGCATGTGTGAGGTGGAAAAAATGAACCATTACCAATAAAAAAAAAATAGACGATGGGGGATTTGGATGATAGGGGGGACAAGTACAATTGGGATCCAAGAAAAATAGTTACACCTCCCATATATTTTTCAAGTAGTATGGGAAGCGGGACACACAAAAAGGAAGAATACATCTTGGAAAATAATTCACACAAAGAGTCCTCGTCAGTAAAAGGTTTAAAAGTTTCAAATTTTTCAACCCACTCATAGGAATCTAGTAACACTTATGATGGTTCAATAATGGAGAACAAAAATGGAGATGAAATAAATACAACCTCGAGTGATTTATCATCACTTGGAGATTGAATTTCAAGGGAGAAATACTCGCTTTCAATGAGATGTTCTTCCAAAATTTTAGGTGAAACGCAAGTCTCAACCGCCTCTTTGTTTTTCAAATAAGAACTAATTGATAGTTGATCTAATTTTCAAACCCATAGCAATAGCGTCATCCAATTGTTTTTTATTAAGAATAAATCTTTCTTCCAAAGTAGGCTTACTTGGCTCTAGAACCTCGGATTCCTCATTTGGTCAAAAACTTTCTTCAATTTTAAAAAAATCTGAAGAAAAATCGTCATTCGGTTCGAATAATGCATCCAACTCTTGATCCCAAAAACATTTTTCTTCCCAATATTCATTTTCATGCATTTAATTTTCAAGAATTATAAGGCCCTCACCAATGGTAATAGGTCGAGCCGTGGATTCTTGTACACAAAAAGCTAGAGAACTACTCCTATACAAAAGTGAGTTTTTAAGCCTTTCATTCTCTAGAATTTGAAGGCCCCCACCATGGTAATAAGTCGAGGTGCGGATTCTTGAAAATAAGAAGTTTGAAAATGATTCCCATATGAACCATTATAATTACTGAAGTCACTATGAAAAGACAATATTATCGAATGGTTTATAGATGGACAATTCCCATAAAGAGGTGTGTCGCCAAAGATTCAACGTTTCTTGGCGCTCAATTGTACAAGCCTGCAAAAATGGTTAAAACAACAAAATACAAAAGAAATATATCTTATGAAATAGTAAATCAATTATAATCTATAACAAAATATTCCTCGGCAACGGCGCCATTTTGATTGAGGCAAAAACCGAGCGTCCGTGTAAATACGCTAATCGTTGTTATCGACTTCCGACCGTAATACAAAAAAAACTTTAACTCTTATGGAGTATAGCGACCAGTTTGGGTATCGAATTCATAGGGAATCTTTGATAAATTTTAATTGATTTATTAATTCTAAAATAAAAGTGTAAAAGATGATGATGGGGTGAGAAAGGAAAAAGGGGGAAATAAAAAAGTTGACTACGCTAATTAGAACTAAACCAAAGTAAGAAAATGGGATTAGGATCACATCCCCGTATCGTCCGTAAAGTCGTTCGACTACAAAAAGTTCAAAAATTATATTAATAATTCGAAGAAAAGGTTAAATCTTCAAAGTACTAAACATATGATAATATTGTCCGCACAATATCTAGTCGATAAATAATTTAACATGAATGACAAGATTTTTGACACGCATATTATACCCTCAAACACTCCGGTTACCTAGGGAAAACGAAGTTAAGAGACCTATAATACTCGTCTCGACAAAATATTAAGCCTATGAATTATCTCTGCAATTTCATCCAATTTTTTATCCAACTCATTAACCAAGGTTAAGTTCATGTATCCCAACCCTCTAACTATCTAGCCGGACATGATGTTATTAGTCTCTATGTAAGAATCCATTACTATGCATGAAAACATAATGAAATAATAATAAAAGTGTTGGAATTTATTGTTACCAATATAGAATAACATAAGTATGCAAGAAAAAAAAATCAAAGATTTAAGAAGAACCGAAAAAGCTTTTGAATTGAAGGTGAGAAACTTATAAATTATTCTTAAAGATGTTCCTCCTTGATTAGGAGATTTTACATGAATGAAATCTATCTTAAAAGACTCCTAATATGAGTATATATAAGTCTTGGTTCGTTTAGAAGAGTCATCAAAACATAAAACTCTTTAGGCTAAAACAATTGGGCTGAAACAAAAATCCCTCTTCTGACAATTTGTAACGATTTTAAAGTGTGACTAATCTTTGTCAAGGATCTAGAGCATGACTAAAGACGAATCGATTTGCCCAGAACTCGAATCAGTTCGGTTTTCTAGTGTTGCCCAAGTGATTCTGCCACTAGATTTTCTTCTCAACTTTAAACGCGCATAACTTCTTCACCGTAGCTCGGATTGAGGTGCCGTTTTTTTAGTATTCTTGTGACTTCAAGCTAGACAACTTTACAACTATCCCCGTGTACAGATTAAGGCTGAAAAATTACAAAAATGCCTTTCAACTCCCTATTTGTTGGTTTCTTTCACTGTTTCGAGTTCTCTCTCGCACTAACTTGAATTAAATACCTGTAAAACACATAAGAGAAACACAAAACAAGAATTAATTGCCAAAAAAGGTTAGTAGAATAATAATGAGATAAATCCAGCCTATTTACACCCCACGGGACAATAAAAAGACCGAAATTAAGGGGATAAATGTGAAGAAGTTATGCCTAATCAGTTGTGTTTGAGTCCCATAATGGTTCATTTAAGTGTTGGGATAATTTTTCTAAAATGTTTTTAAACATCTCAGGCGTCACTTTTTGTCAAAATAATTTTTTCTAAGTTTTGAGGCGGAGTTTTAATAAAAATAATTTTTCGCTAATGTCGTTCAAACGACATATCTATGTCTTTCAAACGACAGCTTTAAGTTGTTCAAATGACTTCTTCAAGATATATGGAATCTCATGTGATTCCTCGTTTGAACCTCACTTGAATTATTTCATCTAACGACATCACACTGTTTTAGTTTTAACACTATCATTACAAGGTCGCGCGATCCCCCGGATCAAACGACATTGCATGTCATTCAAGAGACATCCACTTGTCATTCAAGCAACCCCGTCGACTCAAGTTTTTTTATAAATTGCTCGATTAAATGAGTCATTTTTCTGAAGAAGACACGAGTTTTTTCCATACACGAAAACTGCAAACTGCAGAACTATTTTGTCTTCTTCATTTAGGGTTTAAAACTTTGTTTTTCAATTCACAAAAATCCCAATAGCTTAGTGAATTATTTTTGGAACCCAAGATACGATCTTGATGAAGTTTCTATTGTAGAAAGGGTAAATATATGGCTGATGACTACGGTTAAATTGGGAGTGCATGAGGGTCTCTGGATGAAGATAGAGATGCGTGTTCTTGTGGATTCGCTGCGGTTGATCCATTACTGATTCTAGGCTGAGGTCTATGAGAGTGTATGGGGATATTCATTATAGATTTCATTGTGTATGTGAGTTGTGATTCACATATTCATAGAGAAATAAAAGGTTTTACCCAAAAGGAGTTTTTTCCTTAAATTCGTGTGTCAGCAATATTTATACTATGATGACTTAATTTTACCCTCCTAGATGCATGTGTTAGGGTTTATTTAATTTGGATAAAAAAATAGCATATAGTTAAATAAGTTTAGAATTGGAAATTTATGAATTCACATACAATCGATATCACACCGCATTCTCAAACTGGTATCAGAGCCTATTGCACTAACCTATTATGTTTGATCCTTGTTTTCCCAAAATTTTTATGACATTGATTTTTTCTGAAAAATCTATTTTGGAAAATTTTCGCAATTTTTCAGATGGAGAACTTATATAATCCAATGCCCGTCTTTGATGGCAAAAATTATTGTTTTGTCGGCTTAAATCGTTTGGATTTGAAGTTTGATAAAAGAATTAAATTTTTGAAAAAACAAAATTCTCTTTTGAAATCCGCTATGGATCTTTTGCAAACAGTTCCAAACCAAAGAGATTTTTTCATTACAAATTTATTTTCTTGGACCATGACTTTAGTGATTAATAATTGTCCAAGAAGAAGAGTGATGATAGAGTCCTATTTAAAAAAAAATGGAGGACTTAAAAAATTCTAGGGTTAGTGTTTGTCCCAAAGAGGATAATAACATTTACATTAATGATTTGGTGGCACGTGAGAAGACTCTTTGGGAAAAGTTTTCATTTATTGAGGGAGAACGGGATAGCCTTCTAGGAATAATTGAACATATGAAGAAGGAGTCTCTAAATTGGAAGAGTTTAATTCTTTGATTTAATCAAAAATTTTGATGTTGAAAAATGATTTAAAACACTCGAGTAGTTTGAGTAGTGATGGTAATAGATCATCTTATTCTTATGCTTTGAGTGTCAAAGCCAAGACCATTATTTGTTTTAAAGTGTAAAACAAACTCAAGGACGTTAGAAAAGGTCAATCCATAAATAACTTTCCTCGAGTTTTCACATGTTCACAGTGTGGTAGGAAAGGTCACCTTAGGCATTTTTATTTTTATCTTGGAATAGGTCCTAGGAAGTTTAAGGATAGTGTCCCCTCGGTTACCATAGCCCCTCCAGTTAGGTACACACCGGTTTGGGTCAGGAAATCACTTTTGGAGACGCTAAATGCTAGATTGGTTGAGTCTAACATACTTGCACATGAAGCATCATTTGCTATTTCATATCGTTGATTGCTTGAATGGTTGGTTTGTCATACGTTAGTTGTGTTACTTGATATATTTTTGCTAGTGTTATGACATGTGTAATGTTGTTATTAGTTATTCTATTTTTTGAGAAAAAATTGAAATAGCCAAAAAGATTTTGTTTAGATAAATTTTTTAGAAAAAGACAAAAAGAGTTTAGTATTTTGTTTTACACTGTTTATGGATGGAAATTTAGGATGACCAAGTCACAAAATCATTCCATATCCATGTGACTATTTAATAGTGTTTTGAGACAAGACATCGTTTCATCCATGTGCTTTAAAATGTTTGGAGTCATTAAGATGAGATTTGAGATTACTTTATACATGTTTGACTCATGATTTTCTTCAATGCATATTTGCACGGACTTCTTTGATTATTGTACTTGTCCATCACATATTGGTCAAAGTGTTTCCATCTCAATCCTGTCTTTAAAATGAACCATATGCGATAAAACTTGACAATGAAAGAGTGCATATAAGAACCGTTGCCTGTGAGAAATTTTTTAATATAAAAAAATGATGAGTGAACATGAAAAAGGACTGCGAGTGAATAGTAATCACGTCATGGAAACCCCCATTTAAAAGAGACTGAGACAAATTTAAGGCAATAAAAATAATCATCGGCCAAAAAGGGGCCAATGGGATTTCTCTAAGTTGAGAAAAAAATAGAATCCTCAAAATAGCTTGAAAAAGATATATATTTGAGGAAGTTTGGTTGGAAATATGTAAACAACGGGTTTGCAAGTCCTGGCAATGTCTTAAAAAAGCATTAAATAGTTTTAGACGTTATTAGTGGGGAAATTATTTTAGATTTTGATTTGTTGATTTGATGAAGTCAATGTTATTTGAATTCAACAATTTTTATACCTAAGGATGATTGTGAATTTCATTCGTTCGGAGTATCCATATTCATCGTGTACATTTGTTATATATGTTTGAGTTGATTTACCTATTGAATATGTTCACACCCATTCATTTCGTTTGCACAATTTGGTTATCTTAGTGTAAATTCATGGTGTGAGATTTTTTTGTAAATCTGATTTTGTTGAAAAAAAATTGAAAAGTCAAAAATAGTTGGTGAATGCTTTCAAGTTTATCCTTGATGATCATAGTTGATTTGCTTTGATTGTCATGACACTCCATGTTTATTTGTAATTATTCTTTTCCATGTCTATTTTGGATAAATAAAAAGGGAGAGAACGAATTATGATTTAATGGAAGAGTTTGAATTATGGGGCAGATTTGAAATTTGAAACTTTTTTTATTTAGGTTTATCTCATTTCAAAATCGGTATGTCACGAGGTATTTGTTTCTTATCTCATGTGTGTAGGTAGAAAATTTGAGGATCATTATTTTGCACACCATGATGATGACAAAGAAAAGTTAGAGATTTGAAGATTTCAAGTTGAAGATTTTTGAAGAAAGGTTAAAGACTTGCATTTTTAGTACCTTTTCAGTTTTGGGTTCATGGGAGGGTATTATATTTGAATAAGACATTTTATTTGATAATTCAAATGTTTTTAGTCTGTACTGGCATAGACATAGGGGGAGATTTATAAGGAGATATTTTATATTGTCGGGTTTGCATTAGAGTATGTCATATACCACTATAATTGTCGAAGAAAGTTCAAAGCTCAATCATGCATCAAGATGGATCTGAATATCAACATTATTCAACAGATAAGCCTCTGCGAGATAGATTTTGGAAAGGTTGTGTTTAAGTCCCTCAATGGTTCATTTAAAGTGTTGGGATAATTTCTAAAATGTTTTTAAACATCTGAGGCATCATTTTTCGTAAAAATAACTTTTTCTAAGTGTTGAGTGGAGTTTTAATAAAATTGATTTTTCACTGATGTCCTTTAAACGACATATCTATGTCTTTCGAATGACAGCTTTAAGTCGTTCAAACAACTTCTTCAAGCGATATGGAATCTCGCGTGATACCTCATTTGAACCTCGCTTGAAGTGTTTCATCTAACGACATCATACTATTTTAGTTTTAACACTGTCGTTACAAGGTCGCGCTATCTCTTGGATCGAACAATATTTCATGTCATTCGAGCGACATCCACTTGTCGTTCAAACGAACCAGTCAACTCAATTTTATTATAAATACCTGATTAAATGAGTTATTTTTCTGAAGAAGACACGAATTTTTTCCATACACGAAAACTGCAAACTGCATAACTATTTTGTCTTCTTCATTTAGGGTTTAAAACTTTGTTTTTTCAATTCACAAAAATCCCAATTGTTTACTGAATTGTTTTTGGAACCCAATATATGATCTTGATGAAGTTTCTCTTTTATATAGGGTAAAACTATTGCTGACGACTGCGGTCAAATTGGGAGTGCTTAAGGGTGTTATTGGCTGAAGATAGAGTTGTGTGTTCGTATGGGTTCGCTACGGTTGATCCACTGTTGATTCTAAGCTGAGGTCTATGTGAGTGTCTGTGGATATTCATTGCATATTTCATTGTGTATATAAGTTGCGATTTACCTCTTTATAGTGAAATAAAATATTTTACCTGAAAGGGGTTTTTTCCTGAAATCTGTGTCTCAGCAATATCTATTTTTTTGATGACTTGATTTTACCCATCTAGATGCATGTGTTAGGGTTTATTTATTTCGAATGAAAAATTAACATCTATTAAAATAAGTTTAAAATTGTAAATTTGTGAATCCACATACAATCAATATCACATCGCATTCTCAATGTTTCACAAAGTAATGTTTGTTTCCAAAGCTTAACGTGAAGTATTATCAACCCTCCCATGCAAACGTCATGCAATGTTATGCATTCCCATGCAACACGTATTTAATGACCGTAATACTCATGAAAATCCATTCATTAATATATATCAAAAACCACACTTGTAAAATGACATAATATGCCACGTAATAATATAGGAAAGGTCTAGGGTATTACATTCTTCCTTCGTTAGGAAATTTTGCTCTGGAAATTTATTTCTTCATACATAACCATCGATGCCCCCACATCATCACTATCTTATCACAATTCTCTCCTCAACCATACATAATTATCAATCAACAGGGTACCCACATAAATATAATAAGTCTCATCGTTTCCCATTTCTTGGGTAGTACCCATAAATTCTCATTCCCTTGCACCGAAACATGAATGTCAACTAGTTCTCCTACCTGACTACTCGAAGAGAGATGTATGCATTTCATATGGATTCCACATTAATTGGAAACAACTTCTGTTGTAAAAACCCTAGGATCACGCTAATAATTAAATCATAATTCGACATATAAACATCGATGTCTAACTCATCTTCGTGGGGTCATCTATGTCACTTACCGATATATGTTCAACCTCTACTTTGATATGCAGGTCATAAGCCATTGTTTGATAAAATCTTTCAAATTCTTATACTTAAGTTATCCATGCAACTTGATGTTGAGATCAAACAAGGTCTTACGAGTTATTCACTAGCCATACTGTATAATCATGGTGCTCCTTGAAACCCCATGACATTATAAAACTCCTAAGTATTTCAGTTTTTTCTCAAACGTTCTATTTCACATACAAATCCTACGTATATCTAGTCTTATCATAGGATTTGTTACGCAATCTGGTCTTACTCCAACCCATTCGACAAGTGATAGTACACTATGACACTACACAAGACGGTCCTCTAAGATGGGTCGTTATCGAAGTCCAATTTCAACTTAATGACTAAGTTCCCATTCCCTACAATAAAACCCTTTAATATCTTTAAACTAGCCTTCGATTTATTAAAACAATGTTAACAACATTAGTTACACACTATGCCTTACTAGGTCATATACAATGGCCTACTAAACCCAAAACAATAAAAAAAATTAATTTCCCTTGGAATTATGCACACACAAGGGTGCTCATACAACCCTACATGGATGATTATATGGAAAAGACCTCAATTATTGTGATGCATCAGCCATGCTCGGGCTAACTTTCACCAACACTGAGCCAAAATTTTATCATGTTGAGATAAGCCATGAGTAACAATCACTATGCCATATATCGAGAATGTCACAACTTTGGACTGTGAGAAAGGCCAAGGGTCACGGTTTGGAATAATGACTATTTAAAGGGTGACCAATATGAGGGTCACGATCTGAGTCCATGACCATATAAGGTGGTCACAAATCCATTCTTGACGTCATAATATGGGCTTGGTAATGTATCTGGTCTGTGATATGATAGTAACAGTTTTCAACCGTGACCTAATTTGTGTCAAGAATGTGTGATCTTTTATTGGTCAGAGTCTTCAACCATGACTGTTCTCGATGAAATAACATTGCTAGTCATGATTTATAATTGTGACGCTCCACCAGGACCAAAATGGTCACATGTCAGAATAGTGACCAAAACCGTGACAATTTAAGTTTCTTCAATATATTTTCACAGTTCGAGACTATTACCATATATTAATGCAATTTAAATGATCATGATTGTGGTCACGGTTCTGAGTCGTGACCAAATTGTGACACCCCGCCTAATAAAAAACCGGATGATCAGTCCTATACCAAATTAAAACAGGAATTTTAGTTGGTTCATCCTTAGCATCACTGTTGAAAACTTTTTAAAACTTACTAACAACCTATTATTCCAAAAGCTGGTGCCAAATTTTAACTTTTTAATTAACAAAACAATACACGCGGAAATAAATATAAACCATCCACACAACTGAATAAAACTCAACTGAATAATTAAATACACAACTTGCCAAGTAAACCACCGGCCACCAAAGTGAAATAATCCAATAAAAATATTGAACACCGGAATAAAACAAATCTGAAAACTGAACCGAAAGTCTGGGCGACATGCCCTAAATAAAACTGGAACTGTTGAATGATTCCTACTCTAGGAATGAATGAGAGATGCGTCAAATCCAAATTCCTACTAGCATCCACATATGCCGCAGCTTCGTGTCCCTGGAATAGAATATCAATCCTGGCGTCCTTGTGGCTGGACACCTAAAAGGTTTTGAAAATAGTTTTATAGCAAGGGTTAGAACCCAAAACATTTTGAAAATATTTAGCAAGTGAATTAACTACAGTAATTTAAAATGCATGAATGCGCTTCATATTTAAGTTAGTGTCGCACTCCCTTGTGGACATTCTCACCCCTCCACTATTGTGCACACCTAACGGTTACCTTGACCCCCACCTAGTTGTACTAACCCATCCAACAAGTCCTGGTATAACCTCCCCTTGCCATACCACTCTAACTCGAGTATAATGATTCTTGAATTATAAGTTATCTCACAATTAACTTAATTAATTCCTTCTTAAATTGTAGCATATAACCGTCTCACAAGTTATGTAAAGTAAATACATCACACACTGTATTATTACCCGCATATAATATTTAATACCATTATATAAGTACCTTTACTAAAACATCCACACATATAACATACGTATATCCATCCCTCCGAGTATACCCTCGTCGGATGATTCCCTCTAAAGTGATATCTCACTAGGTGTGCTCACATAACCTAGTTACCCAAGTTGGAATCGCTCACCAACCTGGCCCAAAACATAAACGATATGGAAGCGGTCAAATTCCTTCCCTGAAAGTGAGATAATCCCCTCACCCATATACCGGACGCTATGACCTGGGGATATACTCACCCTACTCCTCAAGCTAGGGGATTCACCCACATCGCGCAACCTCCCTTGATAGCACTAGAGTATAGAAATTAAATAAATATCTAATCACTGATATTTAATAGCACACACAATACACACACACACACATACACACACACACACACACACACACACACACACACATATATATATATATATATATATATATATATATACACACACTACACCGTATATATATGTAACATAAACCCCGGCTTCACCGTATACTCATAACCCGTAACACTAGCCTGTAATTTCCCGAGTCTCTGGCCCGACTTGACTTAATTAATTTTCTCACTTAATAATTTCCATCTTCCCGAGTCTGTGGTCCAACTCTAAATAATAATACTATACACAATAATTTATATGAAATTTGCCCGAGTCTATGATTCGACTCTTATTCAATTAATTTACACATTAATTAATCAACACCAAACATAGTCCATAGTCTGACCCTCATTTAATTAATTTACACATTAATTAATTAGCACCAAACCGGTCTGTAGTCCGACCCTCATTTAATTAACTTACACATTAATTAATTAGAACCAGTCCGAGTCTGTGTTCCGACTCTAATATAATTAATTCACTCCTCAATTAATATACATTTTTTCCAGAGTCTATGGTCCGACTCTAATTAAATTAATTAACCCACCTATTAATTTAATACCGATCTGAGTCTGTGGTCCAACTCCTAGTTAATTAATTTACACATTAATTAATTTATACTAAAACGAGTCTATGGTACGACTCTCATTTTAAATTAATTTACCCATTAATTAATCCATAACCTTCCCCAGTCTACAATCCGACTCTAAATTAATTAATCACAACATCAATTAATCTAATACTTTTCCGAGTCTACCTTCCGACTCTACTTTCATTAATTAACAGATCCATTAATTTAATAACTTGGTGTCATCCAACCATTATCCCCGGACTCGCTCACTTAGCCCCTACCTTAATATTTCCTGAGTCTATGTTCCGACTCCAAATTAATTTACTCTCTCAATAATTAATTTAATACTTTGATGTCACTTAACCAACATTCCCGGACTCGCTCACTTGGTCCATTTTTACATCTCAAAATTTCATTCCCACATATTCGCCCACAATGTGTCACACCTTCATCTCTATAAATTCCCCAATTATATTTACCTATAATTACCAACACACCTGGACTCCCTCACTTGGTCCATTTCAATACTTAAATTATTTTCCCAAATTCATTCATCTCATGACATACAATTTTCACCCTCCTACACCCAATTATATCACCCTATAATTGTTAAGGAATATATGCCTCACATGAATTTATCACTAAATAAAAGTAAGTAATTTATTCTTAAATAAATTTCTATTTATAATCAAAATTGGCCGAACTGCCAAGACTCCTGTACCATCGATCGATCGAGCCCCCTCGGTCGATCGATCGATCGATCCAGACTTCGTCTTCTCCAGGCCACTGTTTGTCCATTGACGAAAACCTAAGGTTCTTTTCTCCAATTTCCAACCTCAACCCAGTCTGTTAATCATCTTATTATATTTCTCCCGAACTATAAACATCATCTAAACCTTTTAACATCATAACACTACGAATCTTTACCCACTAAAGAACACCAATACTTATGGTAAAATCCCAATTTCATATTCAAATTCCACCGTTTCTTGTCCCGGGTTTTCTCATTCAAATCAGATAATCATACTCAGAAATATACAACACAACCAATTCTTACTTTGAATCTCATTCAATAGTTCCATGAACAAAAATCCCATTTTGTACCCATTTATCCCCAAAACGAATTTTTATTTACACATCACTATGATATGAATTGATTATCATCAATTTAGAAGTCACAACAGTTAACCACTTGCCTGAAATCGTTCGTAGGGTCTGATTCCGTTGGTGTAGAGAATGGTTGATGAAGAACACCTTAATTTGGCTCCAAAAGATCCCCCAATTGACTTCTTGATTAGCTTCCTCAAATCCTCTCCCAAACCCTAGGTTTAGAATTTTCTATCTGTCGTTCCTAGTCCCTCAATTAGGTTGAAAACACTAAATCCCGTTTTTGGCCATGTGGGCCTAATTAGAAAGGCCCAGCTCACCTCGTGTGGGCCCGGCTATGCCCAAAAATATCCCGAGACCCAATTACCATCCCAGGGTACTCTTTTCTGACTATCTCTATCCATTCGGAGTCAACCGCGCACTCAGAATTGCCATCTGAAATACTTTTTGACATTTTCAATTTTCGACCTCAAAATGCGACACACATTAGTTCGGACATTAAAACTTTAAAGTCGTCAATTATAAATAATTCGGCTCACTCAAATAAATTCTCCAACTTGAATTTAAGTTTCTCCAATTTAAATATTTTTATAACTCCCAAAAATAATTAAATATTAAATCCTCAAAATTACGGGGTGTTACACAAATATAAATTTAATTAATAAAATGATTTGTAATTTTTTATGTCCCCAAAAAAAATCGTACATGTTTTTAAAATGCATGAGTCAAAAAATAATAGTACAACAAAAATTAACTAATTATTAATCCCTCAAATTGTTCAACACAAATAATAATACAACATAACATGTATACATTTCCATAAATATATATTTAAAACTTCAATGTGTTCCTTCCACGAAACATATGAAAAATGTTCAAAGTGTTCCTTCCCTAACTTGTCCTGCAAATATTTCAAAAAACATCAAATGGTAAGAAAGGACTTGCATCCCAAAATAATTTTGGGATGCCCATGCAGCAAAAAAGGGCATCAAAGTCCACGGGTAGTTCATAAGATGAACAAGGTTATGTTTAAACCATAATTCAAATCGTGGGGTCACTTTTAATTTATTAAAATAGATGTAAAATTTGTTGGAAATATATAAAATTAAGTGAACACTCTAAATTGATAATTGTAGTATAAGTCCCCTTTTTTGGGTTTTCGCTTTATGAACCTAGATTTGAATGTACATATGATAATAAAAAGAGTAAGATTAATGATAAAAGTATACTAAAATATCTACAAATGGAATAAGAACACTAACATATGCAAAATAGTATTTATGGGACTAATAAAAATAAAGGATGTTACAATGCATTTGTAGTTTGTCTGAGTATCCTTGAATAGTTACTTAGACGCCTAATAAGTCCAACGCATTCGAGATTCCTATATTCATACAAGGCTATGATATAACCTTATTAGGCTTGTAATCCTGAATGAATTTGACTGGTTAGACCCCCAAAGAAACTATCCAAGGGTACTTATATGAAACAAAAATAGTACTAGTGAAAGAAAGATCTAAGATCTACAGAATAATTATAAAATGTGATCGAAAAGAAAAACAAGTGCAAAAGAAGTAAATATATGAGTAAAATATGCACAAATGTAAATAAATACAAGGTTTGTTCCAATATATACTATATAAATAGGGTTGTTATATAAGGGTTAACTAAGTAAGAATAAAATGATGTTTCCCAACTCAATCTTCTCCTAAATGAACTAAAAGATCCTTCAAATTAGGGTTGTCATCAAGAGCAGACTGGAACTCGATAGGGTCTTTTAATGCATATGCTTGACTAGTCAAACACTTTCATGCATGCATAACAACAACCCAAATTCCATCAACTTATGCACTTTTAGTAGAATACATTCTTCACGTTTTAAAAGAAATTAATAAAACGCTCATTGACCATGTGATCTTTACTCTTTATCTTAGATAAATCTACCATGATAAGTTTTGAGGCATAAGCAACTTTATAATCATTCGTAGTGTCCTCCACCTTCACTCAGTCATAATAGAAGACATCTTCTATTAAATATAAGTAATCTAGCTCCAAGATTTATTGGACAATCCCATAATAGGTCACCAGCATATCATTTGTTTTTTTATCAATTTTTCTAGATAGATAAGAATTTAAGGAAAAAACTAAAATTTTGTTGTTTTACGTCAATAGTTTTTCCTCATACGAGTATGAGATGAAATCAAAATCATTGATATGGAATTTTTTAAACTCGTTTGCACGAAAAATGGTACCTTTAGCTAGGCGTGAAAACCTTGAATATACATCACCCTTTTTTTAAATATGTATATATAAATGGACTTTTATTAGGGCATGTTTTAGAACACATACATAAGCAATCGGTACAGAGGAGGTGGAAATTACCACTTTTGATACTCATGCCCTATAATGATTCATCGTGAAATTTCCCTTCTGATTTTGGGCAATTTTGATCTCATACTTCCTAAACGTTTTCATGAAATTATAGAGATTAGATGGTAATATAAAAAATTCATATAAAAATAAGGTATATATGTAGATACTTAGTCTCTCCAATTTTGAACTTTTTTTTAAAGAGTGTCAAAACCCCCTAAATTTATTAAATAGAGGAGAAATAGCCTCTCCCAAGTGGCATAGAAAACTTAGATACAAGTGAAGTTTCTGAAAGCAGTAAATGAGGAGCTTTATGATAGCCCCAATACACTTAAACAAAATTAAAATCAGTTAAAAGTATATCTGATATAGAAGCATCCCATCTTGTCCAGCTTGTAAGCACCTCCGCTAATTTTGGAAGATCCAAGAAATTGTTGAAAATAGAGAGGGATTGAAGAGTGGTCCCATAATTGGCAAGACTATCCGCTACCATGATTAACTCTCTGAAGCAATGATGTAAGGAACAATTGAGATTGAGGAGGTTAGATTTGATTTCTTCCACACATTTAGAAAGGTTCCAAGGAGGTTTCCAATTGAGATTTATTATGTTCACACAAAAGTAGAGTCTGATTCGATAACTGCATCTTCAATGTTGAACTCCAAACATAATTTAGACCCCAACCAAAGACTTTTAATCTCCACAAAGGTGTTAGAAGCATGACCTTCTGATTACGCATAGGCAAATATGATGTCTCCTTTGTGATTCCTTAAGATACCTCTAATGCCACTGCTACCCGAATTCCCTTTAGAAGCTCCATCAATGTTGAGTTTAAATCTATGAGTAGTGGGAAGACTCCATTTGATGGTAATAAACAATTTTTGTGTCTGATTAATTTTATGATTGAAAGTTTCTTGAATCCCAACATCAAAAGAAGATATACAATGCTTAAAATGAAACCCCTTACAAATATTAGAAATCATGAGAATGGAATGTGAAATTATAACTTTTTCAAAGAAAGCTTTATTTCGATAATTCCATATTTCCCAATAGACAATTATAGGGATGCACTTGCCAAGAAATTTGGCATAATCCTTGGGACCACTTCTAATCCACCAACTGATCAGCATAGATGAAATGCTAATTGAGCTCATATTGATACCCATGAGGCCTGAGAAGAAGTTACATACTGGAATAATTTTTTGGCAATGAAGAAATAAATTATCCAGAGTTTCAGAATTTTTCTTGCAAAACAAGTATCTGGAACAAAGTCTAATGCCAATAACTTGAATGTTTGCATCTAAAGGAATGCATTTATTGATGATTTTCCACATATTAATAGAGCATTTTTTGGAATATGAGAATCCCAAATATTGCTAAAAATAAAAGAGGATGGAAAACCCTCAAGACACGAGGCATAGGCTGATGAGAATGAGAATCCACCTGTAGATGCAGAAGACCATAACCATCTAACATTAATATATTGCATTTGATCAAGGCAGTTATCTTTAATTATCATCAAATTTCTCCATGTATGGGAACCATCTGAATAATATACACCAATCTTCATATATTTATTGGACATGTACTTTGCCCAAAGAGAATTTTCAATGTGCAACTTCCAAAACAGCTTCATAAATGAAGCTTTAGAGATGTAATGAAAGTTTGAAAGACCGAGGCCTCCTACTTTAGTGTTACTTCAAAGATCTTCCCATTTCTTCCATTGGTGTTTCCAACCTTGAGATTTAGTACCTCCCCAGAAAAATTTATTTAGAATTTTATGACCTATGGAAATAACTGCTTTAGGAGGATCCATGGAAGATAAAAGATATGAAGGAATAGAATATAGGACATGATTGAGCAATACTAGTCTATCACCACTTGAGAGAAGTTTTGATTGCCAACCAGCCACTCCAGATCGTAAGGAGTTTATGAGACTGTCATAATATTTTATGTTGTTTTTTCCTTTGAATAAAGGACACCACAGATATTTGATGGGAAGCTCCTTATGATGAAGACCATAAATAGAAGAAATATTATATTTTAGTTGAGGCCTGCTTTTGGAATCTACAGAAAATGATCTCTTAGAAGTGTTAACTTTTTGACCAGACAAGTTGCAATAATGTTGAATGCCATCTCCAATTTTTTTGATGGACCACTTATCTCCCCTGCAAAAAATGATTAAATCATCTGCAAATGCAAGATGAGAAATCAATGGACTTACAGTAGGATGATAATAAGGGTTAACAGCTCTTGAGGACATCAGATTATTCAAGCCTCTACTCAGAAATTCAACAGGAATAATGAAGAGACTAGGGGATAGAGGATCCCCTTGTTTAAGGCCTCTAGAAGACTTGAAATAACCACATTGAGCGCCATTAATGATCACAGAGAACCAGTTGTTGGAAATGCACCTCCAAACAAAGTCAATCCATCTTTCGCCAAAGCTAAAAGCGTGAAGAACTTGAATTAAAAAGCCCCAATGAACCCTATCATAAGATTTTTCCATGTCTAGCTTAAAAATAACATTACCTCCATGTATCTTTTTGCCAAGATTGTGAACCAATTCATCTTGTGATTTTTAGACATAATGATTTTCTTAATCGTATTGTAGATTGGTAAGTCTCACCTCGTTAGGTTTCTCGAAAGGTAACTCATCCTCAAACCCATTAGTTTCCTCGACCATTCATTATCCATGAGGATTGAACCTCCTAAGTCCTTATTCTAGATTATGTTCCCAAGCGTATAAAGATGATTCTTCTGTTATATATTTTTTTATAATTGAACCTCCAATATATTGTGTACTCTTAATGTAATCTTTGAAGGTTTTCATCAAGAGCTTGTAAGGATACATCCAACGATACCTGATGGGTCCACACAACAAAGTAGGTGGACGTTGATGTCAAAGAATGATATAGAAAAATATTTTTCTAATACACAATTCGTGTCGGCTAAAGTTGATTTTGCATATTTAATGTGCTTTTTGTTTACCACTTCGCCACAAACTAAGGTGAAGTAGAAACTAATCTGAACAATTTCCCTACGGAGATTGATATGTTATTCTAGCACTTTTGTGTTCCTTATGCCTTTATTTATACTCATTAAGTATACAACCTCTAGTTTATATGTTTATATGCTTTGTGAGGTATTATTAAGTTTATGTAGGTATTGGAATGCTTAGCATGTGAATTGGTTGCTTTTCGAGGAAGTTCCATCATCTGACTCAACTTCAAGGGCAATTTATTCAATGTATACTTAATCTCTGGCTCAGTAGAATTACGCAAAAGCATAGTTCATTGAGTTAGCATCATGTGGTGGCAAACGGCATGTCATTTCAAGTTCGAACAAAGAAGTTAGAGCCAAATTTGTAAAGCACCTTTTCTCCCATGTGATGACCAAGGCTTCCAAGAAAACAGAGTGTCGTTCGACTAGCCCTGAGCCCTCGATCGATCGAAATTTCAAATTATATCCTACAAGAAAATGAGGGACCTCAAACCTAAACTGAGGTCGATCGGGCCCCTAGTCGCGGTCAATTGGGTCCTGCAGATATCCGACGCTTGTTTCTTTTTATTTTTTTATTTTATTTTTATTTCACTTACTATATAAACAAATGTTGATTTGTTTTGTAAGATATCTTTTATTTATTTCATTTTTTTAGTTTAGGTTAGGGTTTGGGTGTTAAGAGCTCCTCTTCCATCTCTTTTTTCTAGTGTTGCCCATTTGGGTGTTGTAAGTTTCACTATTCATCATCCTTACCATTAATATTGTTTTTATTTGTTGAATTATTACTTTGTAGTGTTGATTTTATTGCTTTATTCTCTTTCTTATTTATTGCTTTCATTTCTTTTATGTCTTTAAATATGTGTTGTAGCTAGTTTAAGGGTTGGAGTCATGTTTTCGCCATTAATCGGTCTTGAGCTTTGAAATCTAGTTTTTGGGTCAAAATGCATTTAATTGAAACCTTGTGTATTAAATTCGAGATATTATGCATTTCACTCTCTTTGTCACGCAATGTTAGTGTTTAAAGCGATAATTCAAAATTAATCCATGTGTGACCATTTTCGATTAAATGTGTAATACTTCATTATTAAATTAATTTTCTTCGTGTTTGATGTTTATAATTAATTGAATATGCTCAGTTAAATTTTTTGAATCGAAATCCTTTTTACACGTTGTTTAGCCCATAGTGGGGATGTGACCCTTATCCCGTTTTATTATTCATGTCTGGTTTTATTTCCTTTTCTCCTTTTTCCTTTTTAAACCTCATCGCCTTTTACACTTTTATTTTAGAATTAATAAATCAATTAAAGTCTGTCAAACATTTCCAATGGATTTTTGATACCGAGACTGGCCGCTATACTCACGTAAAGAGTGTAGTCATAGTTCAAATTTTTTTGCATTGTGGTCGGAAGTCGATAACAACGATTGGCATACCTACACGGATGCCCTGTTTCCGCCGACATCAAAATGGCGTCGTTATCGGGGACCTTTTTATTATAGTTTGTAATTATTTTATTATTTTGTTGTATTCTTTTTTTTATTTGTATTCTTTTATTTTCCCTTTCTTTTTTACTTGTGCTAAATTATTTCGAAAATCTTAAAATTTTGGTGCTTGTCTTGTTTTTGAATTGCCTAATACGAAATGTCTCGTTGTAACTCTTTAGATAACCTTAATTGCTATGAGAATAGTTTTCCAAGTTACACTCCCAAGACTATGCGATAATGACTACAAATTCTTGAAAATGAACGACTTGGGCGTGAAATTCAAGAATTTGTAAGTAATCCCTCATCGCCTTGGGAAGGTAATTTGGGAAGTGAGGAATCGTATAGCTATGAGCAAACCTCTCAAGAATATGATATGTCTTCTTGTTGGTTTGATTATGAGTTAGCTTTCAAGGAATTGAATAACCAATCCGAGAGTCTTAAAGCTTGGTCTTTAGAAATAAATGGCCAAGTAAATGAGATTATTTCTTCTCCACAAGGCTCGGTTGAGGTTGTAACTTGCGTTTCACCTTCACCCCTTCTTGAGGAATAAATCATTGAGAGTGATCCAAAAACTTTTGAATTTTAACCTCTTATTAATATTTAAAATTCTATTGAGGTTGAAGGTCCTTCGTTTCCTTGGTTACCCACTATTATCGAACCATTAAATTTAGCACAAGAATCGGTTAAAATTCTTTAGAACTTTGACCCGATTCTTGAACGGGAATGTTATTTTGAGATGATTCATCTCATGGGCAATTCATTTTCACTTTCCCCACCTCCCCTTCCAATTGAAAAACATTGGGGATGTGATTTTAATTTTCCCTAGATTAATTTGGTCTTGTCCCCCTTAGTATCCATATCCCCCATCACCCCACTAAAATTTTTAATTGGTGATGGTTAATTTCTTACACCTTACACATGCCTTTTGTTGCTCAAATGAAATTCTTATTTTCCAGGACACATGCTTGAAAAATATAGTACACGATTAATCCCTCAAAGTCAAATCGTAATTTCGGAAGACCCTCAAAAATTTTGACTTCTAGTGTATAGTTAGTTAGAAGTTAATATTGTAGGTTGTAAATAGTTAATTTTCTTTCTTTATTTTTTTCTTTATTTTTAATTTTAGTCTAGTGTAATTAGTTACAATTTTTGTTGTTCTTTTTGTTATGCTTGGTTCTAACATATTTTGTAGATTCAATGGATTCTTACTTTTCGGGATCGCTCCGCTATGGGTAATATCTTTCTTTCCCTATCTTTATGTTGTGTTCTTGATTTACATTGAGGACAATGAAACATTTAAGTTAGGGGTGTCGGATATTCTTCCCATTTACTGTTTAGTTACATTGATTTAATCACATGTTATTCACTAAGCATGCTTTGTTGTAAAGAATTGAAAATTTTCAAAAATGTTTTCTTTATTTTTTCTCTTTAGTTGGGATTTTTGTTTTCGATGATAAATTTTAATAAATGACCGATCCAATAAACAACTTAATGATGCATGTTCTTGATTTTAGAAGTTAGTAGACTTTAGTCCTCAAATCATTAATATTATGAATAACTTAATGAATTAAACTTTAATCCCATGAGCACATGTGATTTCCTTATTTTAATGAATTAGTTTAAGATTTTTATAACTCGGTAATCTTTGTTGCATTGTACATACTTATACCTAGTGAGCTTTGGGATTTTCTTCATTTGTGAGTGTTATACACTACTCTTTCCTCCTTGAAAACATTAAATTCGTCTGTAATCTCACTATTCTTTCATTTGATCGATCATTATTTGAGTTCATATTTTGAAATGTGTTACTTGATCATGATTTTTTACTCGAGAATTGCGTAAACTGTAGGAAATGATCATAGGTTATCTTTGTTATATCACCCGTATTGACCTTTACCTCACCTTACATAACTCCCTAGTAATCCGTACATATTCCTTTCATTTCCTAACCTTAACCCAAAACCTACATTACAACCCTATAAAGTCCTATGTGATCCTAGGGTGAATTTTATTCGAAAGTTTAAATAATTGCAATAATTAGTGAAAATATATTTTGCCTCCTTTAATGACTATATCTTTCATTGATATTACATGTTTTTCATTTTATATATAGCATTCTTCATTAGTGACTTGTGCATGGCCTAGTTTCTATTTCTATTTACGCTGTATGCCCGCATGTCCAATGTATTACCTCCCATTCATAGTGATTTCATTTGTTGAGTGTAATATCCGATAAGGATTAACATATATACATGCTTTAATGTTTATTTTCCGGTTTATAAAATTTTTGTCAAATCATACCTTTCATGTGCTCACTTTTCCTCCCACTTTTAAGGTTTGAATTCTATGAAGTTTGTTCTATAATGTTAATAATACGGCCTTTTGTGTGGATTCATTCACTTTGCTAATAATTCATTTTAAATCTTTTTCATTATTGTTGAGCTTGTCGCATTTTGGTTGGGCATACTTTTTTAGAAAACTTTGATGTTTGTGGGTTTCATCCTTAAAAACCGTCACAAGACAATACTCGTCCACTAGGGTAACCAAGGGGTTTAACGGATTATTGCATATGCTAAATGCAATTGTGTTCCCTACGCAAGTGGAATTTATATTTTATACTTATATACGTTTTGCACCACCTTCCGTTGGACAGGTTTTGTTTTGTTTCATTACTAGGGACTACCAATGTTTAAGTCAGGAGGTGTGATGTGTCACGAATATTGCGTATTTGTGCTTGTTATCTTCATTCATTATAGCACTTTTGTGTTCCTTATGCCTATATTTATGCTCGTTAAACAGAAAACCTATATTTTGTATGTTTATATTCTTTGCGAGGTATAATTGAGCTTTTGTAGGTATTAGAATGCTTAGCGTGTGAATTGGTTGCTTTTCGAGGAAATTTCATCGTCTGACTCAACTTCAAGGGAAATTTAGTCAATTTATACTTAATCTCTAACTCAGTGGAATTCCACGGAAGCGTATTTCATTGAGTTAGCATCACGTGGTGGCAAACGGCATGTCGTTTCAAGTTCGGACAAAGAAGTTAGAGCCAAATCCGTAGAGTCTCCCATGTGATGACCAAGGCTTCCAAAAAAACAGAGGACCGGTCGACCGGAACTGAGCCCCCAATCGATCAGACTTTCAGATTATATCCTACGAGCAAACGAGGCACCTCCAACCTGACCTGAGGTCGACCTGCCCCCAGGCCGCGGTTCATTGGGTCCTACAGATATCCGATGCTTGTTTCTTTTTATTTTATTTTTTTTATTATTTCACTTACTATACAAACAAATTTTTTTATTTTGTAATATGTCTTTTATTTATTTCATTTTTTTGGTTTAGGTTAAGGTTTGGGTGTTAAGAGCTCCTCCTCCATATCTTTTTTTGGGTGTTGTAAGTTGAACTATTCATCATCCCAACCATTAATATAGTTTCTATTTGTTGATTTCTTGCTTTATAGTATAGATTTATTACTCTATTTTCTTTTTTATTTATTACTTTCAATTATTTTATGTCTTTAAATATGTATTGTAGTTAGTTTTAGGGTTGGGATCATGTTTCTGCCATTAATGGGTCTAGAGCTTTGAAATCTAGTTTTTGGGTCAAAATGCATTTAATTGATACCTCGTGTATTAAAGTCATAACATTATGAATTTAACTTTCTTTGTCATGCAACGTTAGTGTTTAAAGCTATAATCCAAAATTAATCCATGTGTGACCATTTTCGATTAAATGTTTAATATTTCATTTTTGAATTAATTTTATTCATGTTTGATGCTTATAATTAATTGAATATGCTCGGTTAAATGTTTTCAAACCGAAATCCGTTTTACACATTTTTAGCCCATGATGGGGATGTGACCCTAATTTTGTTTTATTGTTCTTTTCTAGTTTTATTTATTTTTCCCCATTTTTCCTTTTAAACCTCATCACTTTTTCCACTTTTATTTCAGAAGTAATAAATTAATTAGAGCCTGTCAAACATTCCCTGTGGATTTTTGATACCCAAACTGGACGCTATACTCCTCTAAAGAGTGTAGTCATTGTTTAGGGTTTTTTTGCATTGCGATCGAAAGCCGATAACAATGATTGATGTATCTACATGGACGCTCGATTTCGGCCGACATCAGAGATCCTTATGCTTAGAAAATATATGTTTAAATAACATAGCGAATAATTAAATTATGACTTTCGAGTCGTGAGACTTGCACTGTTTGAGGTCATTTGTTCTTTACCTTACAACCCTGCATAAATTACCAGAATAACTAATTAGAGTCTTAAAGTTGAACAATGTAACACCCCGCGCATTTCGGCAAGCGAATTGGTGTTATAGATGGTATCCGAGCATGGTCTTAGATCATGTAGGTTGTGATTTCATTTAGCTTCCGCATTAACTATCTTTGATTCCTTTAATGATTTATATTCTTAGTTATTCTGAGTCTGATATTATTTTTGTTCCTATCTTTTAAGATGCGAACACTAGGCGATATGGAGATAGGAGAGAGGGTCTAGTTTCCGGTCCTACAGCTCCGGGAAGGTAGGGTCTTCTTATTTTGGGTGATGATGAGTTAGCAGCTATCGTTCGTGAGGCCACGACGGTCGGTATTGAGATTGGAAGGAGTAGATAGTATTCATGCGGTGGACTCTGACCCATTGCATTGATTAACATTTCTAGTATAGTGCTGGAGTAGTTGCATAGGAGTTATTGAAGCTATTTTTGGAGGTACAGCTGAAGATTTATTTTGTCTACTTTAGTAGTTTATAGTTACTTTCTATTCTGTCACTTCTATTATGAGACTTTTATTTATAGACTTGGTGAGCCAATCGATTCCACAGTTGTTTATAAAGCCAGCCAGATATTTATCGTTGGATGATTTTCTTTGAGTTATATTTATTTGGAGTTCGATTTATTTTGGAGATTAGCATGGTGATACTTTAATATTGCAAGCATGGTTATATTTTTGGCTAAATTTAATTAATATCTTGTGGAAAAAATTTTAGTGTCTCATATATCTGTCACATGTTGAGAATGATAACTTATTTAGTGATGTCCGATGTAGTTTGGTGGCGGTGGTTGGACACCTTGCTTGCTAGAGTGCGCGAGGTGTTACAAACAACGCGTCTAGGAGGATCTTTTTCACACTAGTAGTCAAAGTGAAAGCACCTGGTGGGATTGAATTTCTTTATGTTATAGGATTAGTTCTTAACCATAATTTTCCTTTTTATTTTCATCTCCTGTATATAACGATGCGTCGTATCTCCATCAATCGAATGAGATCCACCCATACATGATCCTATCAGATATTCTGCAAAATATGTATCTGTGTGCATCATATGAATTACAATACTTACATAGTAATCTTTCCAATATAGAAAGTAAAATAATGACAGTGTGGACCATGCCTTCATTTTACTATAATCTTTTCGATCCTCCCTAGCTATATGCGTTTGCCCTATAAATAGAGGTTTTTTCCAACAAACTTATTCCCCAAAGTCATATCCTTTGCCTCTCCTCAATTTGATAACCAAAAATATGAGTAGATTTTGTCTTATTCTCGTGATTGATAGGTAAAAAGTTATATTTGTCGTTTCTAAAAGAGTGACTATCTTGTAGAAATCTATAATGGCCGTCATAACTAATCTCACCACTATGATGTGGCCAAGTGGATTCAGTCTCCTTCATATAGATGGGATATCCATAATCACTATGAACATTACAACCGAAAAAGGTTCCATATGAAGTAAAGTCATCAATTGCCTACAACATTATTGATTTAAGTGTGAACTCTTCACCCTTATAAGCATCAAATGCCCTCACGCCTTCAACCCATAACTCTTTAAGTTCTTCGATTAATGGGGATAAAAATACCAACCTCATTGCCAGGAATCTTTGGCCTGGGTATCAACAATGTCAATAATGTGAACACTTTTCTCATGCACAATGTTGGTGGGAGACTTAATGGATCCATGAGAACTGGCCAATAACACTGATTAATTCAACAATTTCCTAAAGGATTAAGCCTATCAATTGATAATCCAAGATGGACATTACACGATTCCTTTACAAATTCATGGTGTCGTATGTTTGACAGATGCCATATGAGTGAATCAATGGGATGACGCATGAGATTCCCACCCACATTGGCTCGAGCATGCCGTGTTATGGCCTCTACTATCCATGTTACAATGAAAAATATTTTTATCAGTGTCCCGAGGGGAAAATACTTCAATACCTTTCATGCAAATTGGAAGCACTTGCGAGATTTATCAGGTTTGTCTTTCCACTCTTAGAAACTGTATATCTTGCCTCATTGCATCTCGAACACTCATTCTTTAGTTAGTATTCTTTACGGTACAATATGAATTCATACCTTCAAGCATGAATAGATTTTTACTTCAAACACAAACCTGTAACACCCCACCCACCCGGGGAGAGCGAACGGAGCGCTAATGCGATAAAATTAAACTAAATCCACAAATAACAAGGTATAGAGCATCTAAATAAACCCACAATAATATAAATCCACTAATCTCAATCTCTTCAATTACAACAAGTCTCTCGAATTAAAATTACAACTAACTCGAAAATAAAATACAAATCTTCAAAGCTCTATACATCAAAATAATACAAATCTTTCCCAAATAATCCTCGCTAAAAATCAATCTCCATAGCGCCCCAAAATCCGCGCTAACCTGCCACTAAAAGAAAATATGGGGAAGTACACAATACGACAAGAAGGATGCTCAACAAATATATATTAGCGATGAATAAAACGTAACAACACGAGTACGAATATTCAAATCAAAATGCAAATCTCAAAGCATTTATCAATATAATTTCTCAACAACACATCAATGGGTAACCAGGCCTCACCCCATTCGCATATGCTTTATCAAGCCATAGCCCGGGAATAGGTATTTTGGCGGGTACTCAACATCCGTGCCATATTAAAATCTCATGACAATGTGCTCAACAACAATATAGTGATACCACATGAATCAAAATAATTTCAACAATTATTTTTCAGATTTCAATGAATTTATCAATTCAAATATGAGTTCAATTAAACATGAAAACAACGGAATAAACTCTCAAGAGATCTAAAGGAGCATATTGTGTAAAACCCCATACCTCAAACCATGATGAGAAATCAACGATCACATCCTCAAGATCAACTCAAAAGATCTACAAAATCTCCTCCAAGAACCTCCAACAAAATAGCCCCAACAACACCTCTAATCTAAGGTTGGAACTCATAAATCTCAAGGGCCAATGTGTATATAAAAAGAAGAGGAATATAAAATATATTTGTTGCCAAAATTTGTGCTAAAAGTATGTTAAAAAGGTTGCCCACGACTGCCTTTTATAATGCAAAGAAATGAAGAGTTGGAATCCAAAAGACTCATTTTAATAGGGCAAAAAAATGAAAAGTTGGAAGTCAAAACAACTCCAAGATTAAAAAACATTTAAAAATCATTTTAAGATCCGTTTTAACTTCATTTTCGAAACCGTTTGAAATTCTCGCCTTTAAAAATAATAACCAACATATTTGAGCAATAAAAATAATTTTACCAAAAACTTTATTTTCCTCCATTTTCCAGAAATTAATTAAAATAGCCCAAAATTACGCGGGTTGTTACACTTACCCACTAACAATGGAATTTCGACCTCGAAATTCGCCGAATGCCTAACTCTAAAAAATCAGGCCAACAATCTCCAAAAATAATTTCGCCTCCAAAATAACACCCCGCCTAATTAAATACCGGGTGGCCAGTCCCATACCAAATTAAAACAGAATATACAGTTGGCTCATTCTTAGCATCACTGTCGAAAACATATACAACTCACCCAATACTCAATTAAGCTGGTGTTAAAAACTTTTCAAATTTTAATTTAACAAAATCCATTTCCAATTTAAGAATAACACAACACATTTTATTCTACAACACTGATAACCAATTAGATAACACAAAATAATTTGAATCCAATTGGAATAAACATTCCCAAATAATATTAATCCATTACAGTAATCCCAACAATATCAAATGTAATAAAACGACACCAATACCATAGTATTTGACCCCGATAGAAGAAGATAACTGAATCCTTTGGGCGACATGCCCTACTAAGAGAATACTGTGAATCAAATAGATAAGCGTCTAAGCAATACTCCATAGCTCCATAGCTCGTCAATATCAACTAAGGATGGCGTCCCTATTGCTGGACACCTGATATAGAAGATACAATAGAAAAGAAAATATGCAAGGAAACGGGTCAGAGCCCGATTGTGTAAATGATTTTTAAAACAGCAAGTATTTAACAAGTGCAAGAAAGCATTTATTATGTACATGTTAGACCCAACTCTCACTTGCCATTCTCACCTCTCAACTAGAGTGCACACTTAACGTTTCCTAATAACCTCCTAGTTAATGGTTCCTCTTTTCTAGTCTCCATATTATAATTCCATCCCAATATCATAATCCACGTATGTCCCATACCATACATCACATTATTATTCATTTACATTTCTCATCATTTCACATTAACATGAATCATTTCTCATTAATATGAATTAAGTTTTTCAATAAACATTCATTAACTTAATTCAATTATCTTTCTCTATTCACCGTTATCTACAATTATCACCATAGATAGATTTAACCATAATAAATGTCCATTCATTCATTTAATCCATTATATATATATATATATATATATATATATATATATATATATATATATATATATATATATATATATATATATATATATATATATATATATATATATATATATATATATATATATATTCATATATAATACGGCACCCCGAGTCACAGCTGCGGTGCAATGCACTACTCTGCTATCATGTCCCAATATCGCTGATCGCCGAAAAGGGGACAAAAGGTTCGGTGAGGATACCTCGAACCATTAACAACAACACAATCATTGGAGGCGAACATAGTTCTCATACCCATGGGTCACGCACATACCTACATACCCATAGTCAGCGGACTCATCAACTCCCCGATAAGTCTTTCATAGACCTATGTTCTCGAGCGACAAATCAAAGATCCCATGGATTCATCAGGATATGACTGCCCTCACGCACAAACCTCCAACCGATATCAAGTAAGCTAGGTATGTCATACGCATAATCATTAATCAATCAAATAGGTATTATCATACCTATAGTATACTAACAACAAGGTACTCACATTAACCTAGGATTATTCCCTTACGTAGCATTATATCTCTTTAAATCCCACGTATTAAAATGTCATATCTTTACTTCATAATTTAATTATCCTCGCATCCTATAACATCTCTCCACTCCCGACGTCGTTAAGGTTCATGCGCGGAGCGTCTCGAAAAGTGAAATCCAAACAAGGAACCCCTCCAATACAGTACTACTTAACTTTGTCGATCGAGGAGGTTCGTCAACTTCAAATATGCGATCGGAATAACCTCATCCCCTCTTTCAACCAAATGTGTTCTAAACTCCCATCTCTATCCAGGAGCCATACCACTACGCTCTTGTACTACACTCAGCCCTTGCGAAATCAATAATGAGCTTAAACTCAGTCCTTGATGTTTAAATTGTAACCCTAAGGCTACCCAGGTGTTATATTAAATCTCCCCTACTTGAACTATCCTTAATCCTCATACAAACAGATTAGAATCCAACACATGAATCTAGCAACCGAAATCTCTTTAACTTTAATTATCATAATTCTAATCAATTAAATCCCAATCAAATTAATTCAAATCTTAACTAGGGCTTACTAATCTTCTCTAAGTCCCATAATATTCAATTAATAATCACCGAAGATCTACAAAAGTTTTGGGATAAGAACCAACATTAAAAAGAAACAACATCATGAATTCTCATATATTAAATACTCAGAAAAATCAGATCCAAAAATTATTCAAATCATCAATCCAACTTCAGATTTGGATTCTACACGAAAAATTGAGTCAGGTATGTGTTTTGAGTTTTTCTTAAATCTCATCCAAATGCACTCAAAAAGAAGATCTAAACCTTCCAAATTGGCTCTTCTCATTCCACTCGTTTTTGCCTTTTTTTCCAGAAAATTATCAACATATTATCTTCAAGAACACTAAATTATTTTCAGAATTTCTTCCACAGATTGATGAATATTTATTGGATTACTAACTACCTACAACATGAGTTTAATTCCTATATATTTTTAGATTCCAAAAATCCATTAACAACTATATCCGTTCATCTTCCAAGCATGAAAATCATCTCTTTTTATAACTATCCTAACATGGACAATATACGAACTTAAATTGCAAATATCAAACACTTGCCTCTAATGAAGATCTGATCCTTTGGAGTTGAATAACACAGGTGGTGATGGTGGTGGTGACCTTTGGTTCTCCTCCTTCCCAAGCAAACTTCTTTTTCTTTCCAAGCAACCTTCCACTCTATCTAAGAAGATGACTTTTCAATTTTGTGTAGAAGAGATGAAATGAACCTACATACACTAATCTCCAAATACTTATAATAAGGTAAAACTCGAAATCACTATTCATCCCCCTTGTAAAAATAACCAAAATGCCCTTTTGGGTTGTCTTTTCATTTCCAAATGACCCGAGACTCAAAATTAATATCCAAATAGACTTTTCTGACTATTTCGAACGTTCCGGACACAACGACGCAGTCGAAATGACTATAAGGTTGATAGAAAATAAATTTCCTTTTTAATTTAATATATTAGTCCCGACACGTCCCATACTGCGTCTGACTAAAAATTCAAATTACTGAATTTATATCATACCGTCATATCAATGACATTACATTCATATATTACCTAAATATCTTTAAGTAATATTCAGAATCGTCCATTTTAATATCCATAATTCGGATAAAACCCAAATGAATTAATTTATAATAAGATCCAATTAATCCATTAATTTAAAATATAACCCATTTTAAAAGTCATTAAAATTACGGGGTATTACATACTTCCCCCCTTATAACAGAATTTCGTCCCGAAATTCAGAAAAATGAACCGTACTGATAAGGTCAACTCCGAGTATAAATCTCACATCGCAAGAAATCTAAGTAGTACCGCCCATACTGTACATTAACGAAATTCCCATCGATGTTACACTAAGTCTCACCATATAGTTCCAACTGAATCAAATTTAAATTATACCCAATCTTCCCTATACCGTCCTCATGACAAACGTTGGGAAAAATGATCCTCACATATTGAACAAATAATTCCTGAAGTCCCAACTACTTACTTTTTCACAATTTTGAAAACTACTACAATCCAATCATCCAGGGAGCCCATACACCCTATCGTACAACTTTCATTATAATAGCAAAGGTTATAAACTCATATCCTAAAGACCTATCTTATTTCGACTCCCACCGGTTATTAGTTTCATGCGTGGGGTGTCTCGCATGAGAAATCCAAACAAGGAACCCCCCCGATACACTACTACCTAAAGTAGTCGGTCATCGAAACTCCTCAGGTCTTTAGTCAATAGTTTATAACCTCTCTACTGGTTTTATTAATTCGAATAAAGTCTACTCATCTACTCTCTTATAAAAGACAAGATGCTAGCTATAGTAGTAGTACATACGCTCTCCTATACCACAAGTCAATGCATGCCGATAGTCACATCATGCTCGGACATGCCCAAAGGAAGTAATCCCATGATAAAAATCAAACCCATGTGATAACATGTAATATATAGGTGTCCCACACCCCTCAGTGAGTCTACGTAAATAACAATGCTATAGGCTAAGTTTAGCAACCCTTTTAGCCCCCACAGTATTAATCGCTACTAAAATCAATACGCCTCATAATTCCTTAGATAGGAAACATACCTTCATTTGCGGGTGGTGGTTATTAAATCCCACTATTATAACTTTTCTCCGATGAGTCAACAAAATTTTTACCCTAAATTTTCAGTTCTAGTTAACCACACTCCACTATATGTCTAAGCCTTTGAATATATTGCCTTCGTTAGGTAACATACACAATTCCCGCATTTCTAAACCTTCTACTGATGTCTCTCCTCAATTTTCCATAATAGGAGTGACCTCAACTACGGTCATCATACTCGAACATACTTCATAACCTCCTAAGTACGATCTCCGCTATCCGTCCAATGGACCTCATCTGCAATACTTCTTTGTTCGATCACTCTCGAACGTAAATAAGATTCACTGATATATACGGAATCTTACCAAAGAGATCAACAATCCTAAACATAGGGCTCTATATCAAAGAACACTAAGATGAAAACACAGTAAGTCGTACAGATCCTAAAGGACACTAGAACCTGATGCTCTGATACCATTTGTAACACCCCGCCCATCCGGGGAGAGCGAACGGAGCGCTAATGCGATAAAATTAAACTAAATCCACAAATAACAAGGTATATAGCATCTAAATAGACCCACAATAATATAAATCCACTAATCTCAATCTCTTCAATTACAACAAGTCTCTCGAATTAAAATTACAACTAACTCGAAAATAAAATACAAATCTCCAAAGCTCTATACATCAAAATAATACAAATCTTTCCCAAATAATCCTCGCTAAAAATCAATCTCCATAGCGACCCAAAATCCGCGCTAACCTGCCACTAAAAGAAAATATGGGGAAGTACACAATACGACAAGAAGGATGCTCAACAAATATATATTAGTGATGAATAAAACGTAACAACATGAGTACGAATATTCAAATCAAAATGCAAATCTCAAAGCATTTATCAATATAATTTCTCAACAACACATCAATGGGTAACCAGGCCTCACCCCATTCGCATATGCTTTATCAAGTCATAGCCCGGGAATAGGTATTTTGGCGGGTACTCAACATCCGTGCCATATTAAAATCTCATGACAATGTGCTCAACAACAATATAGTGATACCACATGAATCAAAATAATTTCAACAATTATTTTCCAGATTTCAATGAATTTATCTATTCAAATATGAGTTCAATTAAACATGAAAACAACGGAATAAACTCTCAAGAGATCTAAAGGAGCATATTGTGTAAAACCCCAAACCTCAAACCATGATGAGAAATCAACGATCACATCCTCAAGATCAACTCAAAAGATCTACAAAAGCTCCTCCAAGAATCTCCAACAAAATAGCCCCAAGAACACCTCTAATCTAAGGTTGGAACTCATAAATCTCAAGGGCCAATGTGTATATAAAAAGAAGAGGAATATAAAATATATTCGCTGCCAAAATTTGTGCTAAAAGTATGTTAAAAAGATTGCCTACGACTTCCTTTTATAATGCAAAGAAATGAAGAGTTGGAATCCAAAAGACTCATTTAAATAGGGCAAAAAAATGAAAAGTTGGAAGTCAAAACAACTCCAAGAGTTAAAAACATTTAAAAATCATTTTAAGATCCGTTTTAACTTCATTTTCGAAATCGTTTGAAATTCTCGCCTTTAAAAATAATAACCAACATATTTGAGCAATAAAAATAATTTTACCAAAAACTTTATTTTCCTCCATTTTACAGAAATTAATTAAAATATCCCAAAATTACGCGGGTTGTTACAAAACCATTCAAGATCTTATTCATGCTCTGATAATTATCAGGTAACATGTTCTTTTTTAGAAGAATATATTTCGCCCACTTTGGAATTCCAGTTATTCTATTGTTGGAAAAATTGAATTGACTCTTCAAATTCTACAAACCGATCATTGCATATTTTATCAAGTAATATTTTTCATAATTCTCATATAAATATCTAACTGCATCGGCTTTGAACTGTATGTATTTTTTATCTTGGGGTGATTCAGCATCAACTTGCTCATTGACTTGGTCATAATGTACATCATCCATATCCATAGGCTGGTGGTTTTGATGGTGGTGGACTCTATAAGGATCATCAATTAGTTCGGTCAAAAGATGATGTGATGGAAAATCATTCACCATTTCCACCCAGTGGGGTTTCGTTACGTGATCAATTACCGATAATTCTTCCAGAACATACATTATTTTTCCCATAGAATGTCCATATATTAGTTTTATAACATACTCTACATTAGTAATTGTAACTCAACGTCTTTCAAAGACTTAAATTTGTCATTCGTACAATTGGTGCACGTACACGATATCTTGTCCTGTTGATATTTCTTTAATCAAATCTAATAAATTCACAAATGCAATTTACATGACTATCAGGGACTCTATTACTCTCTCCCATACACTCTTTGTATTACAAGAAATCCATTAAATAGTCTTCAAAATTCAAGTCACCTATATAAATAGGTTAAAACGAAGGTCATGTTAGAAACAAGAACTCTCAGTTTATAATTCACTCAAATTTATTCAACCCAAGGAAATTCAAGAAAATTTATTCAACTCGAGCATATTCAATAAATATGAAGTAAAACCAAACAAATTAAGATGTCATTAAACACCGAAAAATTAAAATAACTTATAATGTCAATAGATGTCAACAAGTATCCCACATAATTAAAACTTTACAAACTTGTTTCCAAATAAAACGTTGTTCATTGCCTAATCCTGACCAATAAATAAACTCGCCAGATAATACAATAATTTTTATACGATTTTACTATAGGCCCTTCAGTGGAGTAAACTTTCACAGGCTCCTCTCTACAACCCTGGTATATTTATCAACCACTATCTGAGCCTCACCCACCTCCAAAGTGTGATCGTGGACAAGTGTTTTGGTATTCATGGAAACGAGCGTACATGTGACAATAACTCTGCTATTAGACAAGTCCCTTATATAATACTCTTCACAATAGTCACCGTGCATGGACGACGATGATCTATGGAATGTTGTAGGAGGAGACACTTTTTTTGGGGGGGGGGGGGGGGGACACTACACTAAAATACAAAAAAAGTCACAATTTTTCGTCGAGCCATTGTCACTGTCCTTGACCGTGAAAAAAATAGGCGCTCGTTGTCATAACAACCTGACAAGGCCCATAAGAAAAAATACGGATTTCAAGCCCTAAAAGACCCTTTTTCCCATCAAAAATACAACACTTTCCCTACTTTCTCCCATAAACTCGGTTGCTTCTCTCTCCTGGGTCAAAAATCCACCATTTTCTTTCACCCAACGGTATGATATATATATATATATATAAAAAGAGTCAGACTCTCTGACATACCTCTTAGCAACATACCTATGAACATATCCATTTTTAAAAAATAGTAAAAATATATTTTTCAATCAAATTTGGTATACATGATCTACATAATGAGGATATCATCTACAAAACAAGTCATTAAAAAATTCAACTCGGAAGTGGGTGAAATGAAAAATGGGCATATATGTGAAATTTCGACTTTTCAAATTTTTTCCATCATCTCACCCACTTTCGGGTTGAATATTTTGATGATTTTTTTACAAATAATCTCCTCATTATTTTGATCATATATACCAAATTTGGTTGAAAATACATTATTTTACTATTTTTAATAATTGGTATGTTCATAGATATGTTAAGTGAGGTATGCTAGAGAGCCTAACTCTGTGTGTGTGTGTACACATATATGTATATTCAAATGGTGTCTGTATATATAAACTCAATTTGGATATGATTTACACATTTTCCCCACTATTTTTAAGTTTTATTGTATGTATATTTATGAAATGGTTTGTATATATATACATATAGATGGTGTTTATATATATAAACTCAATTTGGATATGATTTACACATTTTCACCACTATTTTTAAGTTTTATTGTATGTATATTTATGAAATGGTTTGTATATATATATATATATATATGCAGTTCTACTTCTTAAATATAGTATTTGTTTGTAGCAAAATAGTTGTATTTATATGTATAGCTTGATATTGTTATAAAAGAACTTGTGCAAAACCTAGGTTTGAGAAATTTTACTTTGATATTTGTTAGGGCTTGAATATGTGTGTTTGTTTGTTGTGAAATAAGTGTATTTACATCTCTAGCTTAATATTGTTAGAAAATAACTTGTGCAAAACGTAAGTTTGAACAGTTTGACATTGATATTTGTTTAGGTTTAAATATATGTGTTAATTTATTGTAAACATAATCATTTTTGTTAAAAAAATAATATTTGGTTCATTGAACAATGTGATTTTTTTGGGATTTGTGGGTATGTATGGCTTAAGGTTTTAACCTAGGTTTTGAATGTTTTTGTAAATGTAATTAACTTAATTTTTTTTGTTTAGGTTTATAGATAAACTCTTGGTATGTAAAAAACTATGTACTTAATATATACCTTTTGTTTCCATTAAAAAAATGTTGCAATCATCCCCTTCAAAGTGAAATATAATCAAAATAAGAAAATCCTTGACTTTGTTAACTAAGTTGAAGGAATCAATTAATTATAATCAACTTAAAAGGTATGGAAGGGAATTTTATACCTAAATAGACAATTCAAGCAGTTATTTGAACATATTAGGGATTATTTACAAAAACCTTACAAGTTAAAGTAATATTTTTACACTTTTACCCTTAATTACTCATACACATAAACAATCAAATTTAGAAATGAATCACCATATGTATATTTCTCCTATAATTTAGTTTTAGTTTCACCATTTGGATAATTTTGTTCAAATTATAATTTATGAGTTAACTAATAATTCAACCATCCACATGGATAATCTAAGTTGTAGAAATACCCCATTTACTCACACATGGTAGTTAACGATTCCTATACGATGTTATGGGGTATACTCTATATAAATAGTGGTTGTATAAGACAAATAAGCTCGGGTATGTGTATCGTATAGGTGCTAACATGTTTGTAAAATTCGTAAAGAGGTGTCACAATGATGAAGTGTTCTCATGTCCTTGCGCACGATGTAGAATTGGGAAAATGTTTGAGTGGAAAACGGTTGAATTACATCTGCTTATATAGGGAATTCAAGATGATTACCAGGTGTGGATTTTTCACTCGAAACTACGTTGTCCCTTTGTCCTCGAACAACCTTCACTGCAACCATCGAGTAGGATAGTGATGGAAGTACATGAGGATCCCCCATATAGCATAATATGGTAAATGATATAATGGATGATGCTTACAGAGTTCATATGGTAGAAGACAATGAGGATTTTGATAGGGAAGGCAACGAATCTTATGGTGGAGGTCCTAGTCCTCATAACGTGTTGGGATAAACCTTGACGATTACTACCAAAGTTTGAAAGTCAAAGCGACCCAACCATTACATCCTAACTACGACAAAGATCAAATAACTTTGCTTTCCATGGTTGGGTTGCATAGTTTGAAGGGCCATTTTTGTTTGTCTTGAAATAGTGTGACTGAAATTCTAAATTAGGTGAAGGGTTTACTCCCCAAAGAAAATATGCTTCCAAATAACTATTCGAGTATGAAGAATATTTTGAAAGGTCAGGGAATGATTGCATACTATACTGGAAGGAGAATTAAAATTTTGATAATTTTTCGGTATGCAGGGAATATAAATATGTACCAAAGAATGGTTCTAATGATAAGAGTGGGGAAATTTTAAAAGTGCCTAAAAAGTATTAAAATATTTCCCTAATAGTCCCAGATTGAAGAGATTTTTCACAATACCATGGATAGAGGAGGCAATGACATGGCACGCTAGGTAATAATTATGGGATAACCCATGCGTCATCCTTGGACTCAACCGTTTGGAAAAGAATAAATTTTAATTACCCAAATTTTGCCAATAAATTGAATAATATTCATTTATCAATATCAATAGATGGGTTCAATCCATTTATCAATCTAAGAACCAATAAAAGTGTATGGATGGTGATATTAACACCCCTATATCCCTTCATTCGTTCTGCATGAGACCAAAATTTTCGATGATATCTTTGTTGATACATGGGCCAAAGGAACCAAATGATGATATTGATTTCTACTTGCCACCATTGGTAAAAGAATTGAATGATTTGTGGATAGTGGGTGTGAAATCATTTGACTCTTGAGATCACAAATAGTTTACATTAAAATCTATGTTGATATGGGAAATTCGTGATTTTATAGAGTTCGTGGTTACTTTGGGTCTCCAATTTGTGGAGAGAAATCTGCATCTCAATATTTTAATGATACTAGAAAAATTATATATCATTCTCAGAGGATATTCTTGCCTCCCGATCACAGATTTAGATTTGATAAATGTTTTAATTTTTTGTCGAGTGGGGTCGAACATAGGCTACATCCGAGAAAAATGTAAGTACAAATTTCCAATGGAGCCAATTTCTATGTATATTTTCTTAATTCTATATTTGGAAAAAATCGTTGAGTCATATGTTAGGACTTGAGTTAATGAGCTTTCAACCCTATGACGTGTTTATGGAAGATGTAGAGGCCAAGCTAAAGAGAACACATCATCATGCCATGTTTCTTCATCAACGTTCCAAGGATATCTCATGTATGAATGCATATTTATTTTGAGCTTTGGATATTTTATTATTGGGTGTTAGGATTATTTTATAATATTTTTTAAAAGTGTTTTGATATAAAATTATTTCTCAAGGTCGTTCCAATGACATTTCTTAGGTCATTCGAATGAGATCCTTAGCTCTTTCGAACGAGATATCAAACGAGGTTAATTTTCGAAAGCTTTACCTTCTATGAAATCTCATTAGATAACTCGTTTAAAGCTTGTTCCAACAAGATTGGTACTATTATAACCTAAAATAATAATACCACGAGGACCAATAAAAAGGTGACACCTATCACCATTCTTAGTGGACCCAAAACAGCAAATAAATGTAGTCGTCACAATTATCTTGTTGATCAGCTAACTAGTCGATAACCCCTAAGAATTTAAACAGTCAGTAATGTAAATAGACATACGTGAAACTCTTAACTGTCACCAAGCACTTTCACGTGAAGAATATGCATCTACTAATTATCATGTAAAGATGTAAATACCTAATGTATAAAGTATTCCATTTCTTCAACTCCCAATTACTATAAATAGATCATGACCTCTCTCATCTAAGGAAAACTAAAACACTTTATCAAAATCCTATATAAAGCTCTTGAGAGGATTGTATTAAATCCTTAGCTATAGTGGCATTGTACCCGTGGATTTAGGCACCTCATTGGGCTAAATCACATAAATATTTATGTCTCTCTCTAACACTCATCCATCTCTACCTGACTTCTTTATTTGTGGTTATAATTATTGGTTTACTTGAGATAAGATTATTCCAAATCAGCAAACTAAATTTAAACACCAACAAATTGGCCCCATTTGTGGGAAGCGAAAAGGAATTGTTATTTTCTACCTATTTTCTTTAAGTAATCATTTCTCAGTCATGCCGTCGAATAATGACAGACGTTCCAAAAGGTAACCACGGTACTGGAAACGCCTTTAGTCCTTCTACCCCTCCCGGTATAGGAGATCTTCAAGGAAATTTTTGAATATAGCTAAGGGTCAAGAGGCTATTCAACAAATAGTGAGACAACTTGCTCAAACACATCAAACCTGACCAACAATTAGCCCTACAACCCGGGGAGAAATGTTTCCCCTAGCACCAAGGCCAAAAAAGAGAAGATATAGGTATTCTAGATCTTCCAATGACAGATCTTATCATCTGGGCACAACCTCATCAATCATATTTACTGATTATTATATGGACATTCACTCTCTCAAGAGCCGCCAAACGCCTTGGATAGGCTAAGAAGAGGATCATTCTTTGATCATTTAGGTCCCCGCGATGCTAGGGGCCATAATCATAGAGAGCCCTACAAATTATGAGAGCATTGAGAAGGATCTGTCAGGTTAAGAACTAGCATGCGAGGAACCGTGCGTGCCGAACAAACTTCTCATGAAGAGAGATTGACACAAACTCATAGCCGAGTAACTAAAACTGATTCCAATAAAACTAATATTGAAGAGCGTCCCTGGAAATATTCTATTCAGTGGTTGGAACATTGTTAAGGAGAGATGGATAAATCCAAGAACCCCTTGCACAGGAGTTTTGTCAAGGGATCGCCTTTTATCCCGATAATTATGAAATTCCCTACACCTGCCAAGTTTAAGCCACATGTGGTCACTCCCAAGTATAATGGAAAAACTAATCCAATCCTTCATGTGAAACAGTATTAAGATGTTGTTGACATATACTTAGTTTTAGATGAGATGCATTGTCCGGCATTTTCCAACACTATTACTGGGTCAGCATAGATTTGGTACAATAACCTGCCGCGAGGACATATATTCATCTTTCAATAGCTCACAGAGTTGTTCATCAATAACTTATTCTTTGGTGCCAAACTAGTTGAAAGGGTAGACCATTTATTGGGTGTTCGTAGTGACCGAGAGAGACTACATGCGAATACATCACTCGCTGTAACAGCAAAAAACTAGAAGTTATAGACTATAAAGAAAAGAAAACAATCACTATACTGAGGAGCGGTCTAATACCTAAGAAGTTATATTATGCCCGAGCTAGATATCCCCTAAGATCATGATCGAATTGATTCCCAAAACAAGCAATATCATGAATGTCGAGGAAGCCATAACTTCAAAATAATCTCACGATACCAAGATCGACAATAACAAAGGCTTCGAGAAGAAAGAGCAGAAAGATACGAAAGTTGAGAAACCCTAGAAATATGATGAATCCTCTCAATATTGGCATGCATCACATTTTGGATGACATCCGAGTAAGTGGTGATTTAAAATGGCCCGAGAAGTTGAAGTAACCCCCAAATCAAAGGGATAAATCCAAGTATTATGAATTCCACAAATACCATGGGCATAACACAAAAAGAATGAAATAGAAAGGGTGATCCAAAGGACCAAACTCTCCAAATTCATTGACAAAGATGGTAGGTTAGAAGCGCGAAAAGCTCGAAGACGATCAAAATCTCCTTATAATGAAGGGAATGAAAGAAAAAAGATAGAGATGATTATGCTAAGGACGATCAGATCTTTCAAAATAGACCCAAGGAGGCTGCACACGAGCTGAAATGATTTATTTTTACACTCATTTCATTGCAAGTGGTAATACTGGTGGAGGCGATGAAATAGTCGAGAGAAAATCATACCAGAATGAAGACAAAGCGTGTTCCTGCATTCAGAAAACCAATTTGTCCAGTGATGTTGATAATCACCAAAGGAAAGTAAGAAAAGATATGTTGGTGATAGGATTCTCCAAATACGACCTCTCTGGGCTATTTTATCGCCACGGTGATCGTCTAGTCATCATAATGATGGTTCATGGAGCTAGAGTCGCCTGAATAATAGTGGATAATATAAGTTCAGTAGACGTCATATTTTATGACTGCTTCAAAGGACTGGGATTACATGACAGCAAAATAGATCCGTATCATAGGCCCCTCATATCCTTTGGGAACAATAAAATTAAAAGTCATAATTAAAACTTGACCAATCAGCCGAACTGAGAGGATTCATTGATTGGTCTTAGATAAGAATGTTTAGTCAGCTTACAACATCATCTTCGGCAGGGTTAACTTGAAAAAGTTTGAAGTTGTTCCATCCACCGTACACCAGTGCCTAAACTTCCCGGAACATTATGGATTTGGTGTTGTTACTAAAAATCCAATTGAGGCCAGGGAGTGCTATTACATTTTAGTCGAATTCAAAGAAGTGAAGAAACTTACAACTGCATACCACATTGAGACCATAGATCCATACGAGGAGGCTGACTTAGTCAACGGACAAGGTATAAAGATAGTGGATATTATAGTCCTTGATGATGAGAGGCCAGAAAGGACAACATAGGTCATCTCATACATTGATCCATTCCTTAAATACGAGTTAATAAATTTACTCAAATAGCAAAAGAATGTGTTCACTTGGAGCTATGAAGATATGTCAGGGATTGACCCGAGTTTCATATGCTACAGACTAAACATTGTCAAGGATGCCAAACTGATCAAACAAAAATGATGTGTATTCATCCCGGAGAAGAATATGACCATCCAAGAAGAAGTATAAAAAATACAGAAAGAAAGTTTCATTGAGGATGTTAAATACCTAGAATAGATAGCCAATGTAGTTATGGTAAAGAAGAAAAATAACAAATGGCGCATGTGTGTTGACTTCACAGGCCTCAACAAGGCTTTTTTGAAGGATCATTTCCCCTTCCTAAGATTGATTAGTTGGTCGATGTTGCTATCGGTAATGAATTACTATGTTTCATGGATGCCTAATCGGGGTATAACCAAATCAAGATGAAACTAGAAGACAAGGAGAAGACCTCATTCATCACTAACCAAGGTACATATTACTACAACGTTATGACCTTTGGGATCAAAAACACTGGAGTGAAATACTAAAGGTTGGTGAACAAGGTTTTTGAAGAGAAGATCGGTAAAAATATAGAGATAAATATGGATAACATGCTCACCAAGAGTAAGAAATCAGTCGACCACATCAAATATCTGAGTCTAATTTGATTAGTTGGAGAAGCACTAGATGAAGCTCAATTCGACCAAGTATGGGTTCAACATACAAGAAGGAATGTTCATGGGATTCACAGTAAACTAAAGGCATATTGAAGAAAATTCAGAAAAAATTCAACCGCTGATAGATATGAAATCTTTTACAAATGGGAAGGACGTGAAAAAGTTGATTGAAAGACTAGCAACCCTCAGTAGATTTATCTCCCAAACTACTGATAGATGCCTACCCTCCTTCAAGTTGTTAAAGAAATCTTTTGCGTGCAATGAAGAGTGTGAAAATTCCTTCCAAGAGATGAAAAAATATTAAGATCTCCATCATTGATTTCTTGACCATTCATGGGGGAGAAACTATACTTGTTGTTGATGTAAAAAATTAGATCACTCTAATAATTCAATCACAGATAAATAAATGAGAGGAAAGATTTTAAAGTGGTTCAGCCTTATAAGAATGGCCTACATCCATTGTTGTTTTATTGCTGAGTGTTTGGGAATTCTTGATTTGTGTTCTATCAAGAGATTCAGGTCTCGATTCCAGGGTTTGGATTCGGATACCCTCTACAATGAGGATTGTACAATGTATTTATAGCCCTGAGGCTGTAATGTGAAAGGGTAACACATTAAATGGTATACATATGAAAGGGTAATACATTTAATGCCCTTTTTGCGTGTGCGTCTGAATGATAAGCATTTAATGAGCAGTTAAACTGTTGGTATCCTGCTTCGAGGTGCACCTCGGACCGCCTGAGTTTCTCGGACCGCTTGAGCTTCTCTTTTCTAAAGAGTTCCTCGGAGAGGTATGTTCCTCGGAGCGTATGAGTTCCTCGGAGTAACATGGTTCCTCGGAGCGTGCGATCATCTCGGAAGTACTTGTTGTTGCCATGTAGATAGCCACGTGTCTTCATATGATTGGTCCATGTCAGCAGATTAAATTTGGTATCAACAGAAGCCCCCAATGTTTCATAGTTCGAAATTTAAGGAGTATGGAACATTCTTTCTCGGAATATGGTAGCTTTAAATAGTCTTCCTGATTTTTAGGAGCGTTTCCCTTGTATTTATTTCTCCTTCCCAATTCGTAGAATCATGCTTTTTTGGACTTTTCTATGTGCTTCGATTCTCGCGTCACTTTTTGTCTTTTTAGCCGCTGTTGTCCGCTTTGATTCCCGCGCCATTTTTCATCTTTTTAGCCGTTGTTGTCCGCTTTGATTCCCGCGCCACTTTTCATCTTTTTAGCCGTCGGTAACGTAATCATCCTTTTTTGTAATCATTACTTCACCATTTCCCAATGTAAGGTATTTAAACTTCACAGACACTCCTATTGTCTTCTACCTTTTCAAATTTTTATCTTTGAGTTTTACGTCGTCTCTTCCTACTCTCTTGTGCGTTCATCTTTTCCGTCGTTCGTTGTCAGCAGATCCATTCTTTTCCTATAAGATCTTCTTCCTTCTTCTTCATTTCTTTATTCACCATGGTTTACCCTGTTGAGTCTCTTGAGAAGTTTCGTTCTGATTTCTCCATTCCCTCATGGGTTGTTTTGGAAGAGCTTTTTGAGCCTTCTAATTACTTCCATTTGGCTGAGGGACATTGGTTCCCCAGTCTCTTTTTTGCTGAGTGTGGATTTTCTTTTCCACCAAATCCCTTGTGTCTGGAATTCTGTCAGTACTTTGACGTTGTTCCTGCACGAATAGCCCCCAACACATGGAGAATAGTTAATGGGGTGCATAGATTAAATCAAGTGCATGGAACTCGTATAGGAATTCTAGATATCATGTACTGCTATAGATGGGCAGTTAATGATAATATTTTTTATTTAAAAACTAGATTTTTAAATAGGGCCATCGTAGTCAACCTCCCTAATGCCAATAGGGATTATTTTGAGCATGGGGTTGTCATAAAAAATTGGCAACACCCTCCATTAACTGGAGATGAGGTTTACCAAGGTCCCATATGCCCTCCTTATGGCAATGGGATAGGTTATTTTTATTTCATTTTATTTATTTTGAAATCATGTTTCTTTTGTGTTTGATAAAATGTGCCACTTATAACAATGTTTATTTATTTGCAGTTGATAGCAAGAGAAAGTGACCAAAAGATGCAAATGTCAATATAAGGCATTTGAAACTTATCTGGAGTCTGAATCAAAGTGTTGCTGACAATCACATTAGATCGGCTTCGTATATGCTCCAGTACAAGAGCTATACCACTTCTTTCACTGCTCGTCCAGTGAAAAGTGAGTCAGAGCCAGTACCAGCTTCCACCAGCTCATCGCCTGAATCCCATATTCCTTTAAGTGAAAGGATGAAGAAGAGAAGACCTCCTACCCTATTTGAGAAAACTGCCTCCGGTTCTGGGGAGGCAAAAAGGAGTAGGATTGATGTCCCAAGGGAGGGGACAAAGAAGACTGATGCAGCTCCTCCAACTGCTCCTATTAAAGTTACCGAGAAGCCCGTAGTGGCTCCGAGCAGCTCTGCTGCTCCTGGAGAGGTGATTGTGATATCACCAACCAAGGGTTCTTTCTTGGTTGAATCTGTACCTGTTCCCCCGAGGAGGCTGAAGAAGAGCTCCTCGGTCAATTTGGCTGACACCATTACTCAGCCTCCAGCTGTTGGGGCTGGAATTCCCACTTTTATTCCCCCGAGCTCTTCCATGAGCTCGATAAAGTCCTGGATCATTCCCGAGGTCCAAGGTACTGAAGAAAAACTTACTCGAGATATGGTCACCTCGCTAGCTGCTCGTCACCTTGCTTCTGTAAGTCTCTTTGCTTTGAATTTTTCATATTTCCTTTGTCGTTTCTATTTCTGACCTGCTTTCTTTTTATTTTCATAGTTGACGAGCTGCTTCAATATAATTTTGAATAAGGATGAAGAAATAAAATCTTCTTGCTCCTCGTCTAGTGTGGAGGGAGCTCTGGAAGAAGCCACCAACTCTCTGGCAGATTCTCGCCAGAAATATGCTGATGACAAAGCTGTCTGAGAGAAGAATCTTGCCTCCACCGAGCAGGATAAAGCTCGAGCTTTTGAAGCCTCCAAGGAGTTGGAGAAGAAAAAGAATGCCTTGGAGAAGGCAAATAAAGAGCCCGAAGAGAAGCTCAAAGCTGCAGGAGAGCTTGAAGATAAGCTCAGGGTTGCTGAGGAAAGGTGTGACACCCCACCTAATTAAATACCGGGTGGCCAGTCCCATACCAAATTAAAACATAATATACAGTTGGCTCATTCTTAGCATCACTTTCGAAAAAATTTACAACTCACCCAATACTCAATTAAGCTGGTGTTAAAAACTTTTCAAATTTTAATTTAACAAAATCCATTTCCAGTTTAAGAATAACACAACACATTTTATTCTACAACACTGATAACCAATTAGATAACACAAAATAATTTGAATGCAATTGGAATAAACATTCTCAAATAATATTAATCCATTACAGTAATCCCAACAATATCAAATGTATTAAAATGACACGAATACCATAGTATTTGACCCCGATAGAAGAAGATAACTGAATCCTTTGGGCGACATGCCCTACTAAGAGAATACTGTGAATCAAATGATGATAGGCATCTAAGCAAAACTCAATAATCCATAGCCTGTCATAATTCGCTAAGGTTGGCGTCCCTGTTGCTGGACACCTGATATAGAAGATACAATAGAAAAGAAAATATCCAAGGAAACGGGTCAGATCCCGATTGTGAAAATGATTTTTAAAACAACAAGTATTTAACAAGTGCAATAAATCTTTTATTATATACATGTTAAACCCAACTCTCACTTGCCATTCTCACCTCTTAACTAGAGTGCACACTTAACGTTTCCTATTAACCTCCTAGTCAATGGTTCCTCTTTTCTAGTCTCCATATTATAATTCCATCCCAATATCATAATCCCCATATGTCCTATACCATATGTCACAATATTATTCATTTACATTTCTCATCATTTCTCATTAACATGAATCATTTCTCATTAATATGAATTAAGTTTTTCAATAAACATTCATTAACTTAATTCAATTATCTTTCTCTATTCACCGTTATCTACAATTATCACCGTAGATAGATTTAACCATAATAAATATCCATTCATTAATTTAATCCATTATATATATATATATATATATAATACGGCACCCCGAGTCACAGCTGCGGTGCAATGCATTACTCTGCTATCATGTCCCAATATCGCTGGTCGCCGAAAAGGGGACAAAAGGTTCGGTGAGGATACCTCGAACAATTAACAACAACACAATCATTAGAGGCGAACATAGTTCTCATACCCATGGGTCACGCACATACTTACGTACCCATAGTCAGCGGACTTATCAACTCCCCGATAAGTCTTTCATAGACCTATGTTCTCGAGCGACAAATCAAAGATCCCATGGATTCATCAGGATATGACTGCCCTCACGCGCAAATCTCCCACCGATAGCAAGTAAGCTAGGTATGTCATACACATAATCATTAATCAATCAAATAGGTATTATCATACCTATAGTATACTAACAACAAGGTACTCACATTAACCTTAGATTATTCCCTTACGTAGCATTATATCTCTTTAAATCCCACGTATTAAAATATCATATCTTTACTTCATAATTTAATTGTCCTCGCATCCTATAACATCTCTCCACTCCCGACGTCGTTAAGGTTCATGCGCGGAGCGTCTTGCAAAGCAAAATCCAAACAAGGAACCCCTCCAATACACTACTACTTAACTTTGTCGATCGAGGACGTTCGTCAACTTCAAATATGCGATCGGAATAACCTCATCCCCTGTTTCAACCAAATGTGTTCTAAACTCCCATCTCTATCCAGGAGCCATACCACTACGCTCTTGTACTACACTCATCCCTTGCGAAATCAATAATGAGCTTAAACTCAGTCCTTGATGTTTAAATTGTAACCCTAAGGCTACCCAGGTGTTATATTAAATCTCCCCTACTTGAACTATCCTTAATCCTCATACAAACAGATTAGAATCCAACACATGAATCTAGCAACCGAAATCTCTTTAACTTTAATTATCATAATTCTAATCAATTAAATCCTAATCAAATTAATTCAAATCTTATCAAGGGTCTACTGATATTTTCTAAGTCCCATAATATCCAATTAATAATCACCAAAGATCCACAAAAGTTTTGGGATAAGAACCAACATTAAAAAGAAACAACATCATGAATTCTCATATTTTAAATACTCAGAAAAATCAGATCCAAAAATTATTCAAATCATCAATCCGACTTCAGATTTGGATTCTACATGAAAAATTGAGTAAGGTATGTGTTTTGAGTTTTTCTTAAATCTCATCTAAATGCACTCAAAAAAAAGATCTAAACATTCCAAATTGGCTCTTCTTATTCCACTCGTTTTTGCCTCTTTTTCCAGAAAATTATCAACATATTATCTTCAAGAACACTAAATTATTTTCAGAATTTCTTTCACAGACTGATGAATATTTATTGGATTACTAACTACCTACAACATGAGTTTAATTCCTATATATTTTTAGATTCCAAAAATCCATTAACAACTATATCCTTTCATCTTTCAAGCATGAAAATCATCACTTTTTATAACTATCCTAACATGGACAATATACGAACTTAAATTGAAAATATCAAACACTTGCCTCTAATGAAGATCTGACCCTTTGGAGTTGAATAACACAGGTGGTGATGGTGGTGGTGACCTTTGGCCTTTGGTTCTCCTCCTTCTCAAGCAAACTTCTTTTTCTTTCCATGCAACCTTCCACTCTCTCTAAGAAGATGACTTTTCAATTTTGTGTAGAAGAGATGAAATGAACCTACATACACTAATCTCCAAATACTTATAATAAGACAAAACCCAAAATCACTATTCATCCCCCTTGTAAAAATAACAAAAATGCCCTTTTGGGTTGTCTTTTCATTTCCAAATGACCCGAGACTCAAAATTAACATCCAAATAGATATTTCTGACTATTTCGAACCTTTCGGACGCAACGACGCAGTCGAAATGACTATAAGGTCGATAGAAAATAAATTTCCTTTTTAATTTAATAAATTAGTTCCGACACGTCCCATACCGCGTCTGACTAAAAATTCAAATTATCGAATTTATATCATACCGTCATATCAATGACATTACATTCATATATTACCTAAACATCTTTAAGTAATATTCAATATCATACATTTTAATATCCACAATTCGGATAAAACCCAAATGAATTAATTTATAATAAGATCCAATTAATCCATTAATTTAAAATATAACCCATTTTAAAAGTCATTAAAGTTACGGGGTATTACAAAAGGTTGGGCCAGCTTCGAGAAGTAGGTCGGAAAAAGGAGGAAGCAGAAAATAAATTGAAGGCTGCTGAGAACCTCCTGTCTGAGAAACTTTCCTCGGAGAAGCTGAAGAGGAAAGCTGCTGTGAAGAAGTCCTTCAGCTTCGGCTGGGACAAGGGGTGGAACAAGGGGTTGGCTGCCATGGTGTCGCAAGTAGACTATGGCAGTCTCAAATACTTTAGGGATGGATTGTTGCTGCCCTTCAGGAAATGAAGGTTGACGAGTCTTTCGAGCTCTTCCAGAGACATATCCTTGGTCCCCCTCCAACTCCAGAAGAATTAGAAGAGGACGAAGCTACCTCTGAAGAGTCTTCGATGGTGATAGGAGATCGTGCCCTAACCATCCAGCCTGCTGCCAAGGAAAATCATCACATCGTTTCTTCCTCCGAGCAACTGCCTACTCTACCCGAGCAACTATCTCTTCCCTCCGAGCAACCTACCTCTTCATCCCAGCCTCCCGAGAAGGTTTTGGGAGATAAGGAAAAGGTTTAGTTTTGTTCGGGTTTCTCTTTATTTGGTTTCTCTTTATCAAATGTAACTCGAAAAATGTAACTCTGAATTATGATCTAATAAAACTTGAACTTTTTGCATACTGTTGTCTATCTTTCATTCATATTCTGCTTATTCTTCTTATTGATGATTACTCTTCTTTCTCTGCTAGTTTTTGGCCAGGATGGAACTGCTATCTGCCCATGATACAAAGTTATTGCGATAATGTAATGAGTACTTTAAGGCTGGTCACACAGACCTGAGTGCTGAACAAGTTATCGACATCCTTGGTCATGATGCTTCAGAACAGGCAGTGGAAGCATATCAATATCTGAAGTGTCTGCTTGATCGGGCTGTAGCCAATAACGTTGCCTATTATGAAATGATTGAGGATATTCAAAGCACCCTCGAAGACCTTCAGCTTCAATACAAAGAATCCACTTCCTTGTTGCATGAGGGGTACGAGAAGAAGTACCAGCAGATCATTGCCGACAAGGGCTACGAGAAGCTTTTTACTGGGTACGATGTAAGGGAGAGATACTTGAGAGGAGAGGTCGAAGAATGTAGACAGATTGCTGAGTTGCTGGAAAAGGAAAACAACAATCTGCAAAAGGAGTTGTCACAACTGAAGTCTGCAGCTTCCACTTCTAGTGCCTTGATCCCAGTGACCGACGAGGGATTTTGTTCTTAGAGGTTGAGAACGCTAAGTTAAGGGAAGAGTTGGACACCTTGAGGAGGTCGGGCCTTTCCACATCTTCTCAGGGACGAGCAAGAGCATCTCGGGTTCTTGTCGAGGAACAGAGGACCCAGTCTGCCTTAGAGAACCAGGCCTTCCAACTAATGGAGAAGAACTAGGCGTTGTCTGATATGTCAAAGAAGATTAGGGACCTGGAAAAATAGCTCTCTGCGCAGAAGTCAGTTTTGGAGAATAAGGAGCTTTTCATCAAGAATCTCCACGAGCAGCTAGAAAGGCTAACATATCAATTCCACAAACAGCCCAGGGAGTTCTGGATGGCTGGATACAACGAAGCACTATTCCACCTGGACGATCGTATCCAGAATGCCAACAATGAGGGCTACAAGCAAGGCTGGATGAATGCCTTAGGTGTGTTGAAGCTTGAACAAGGTCATTATCTGTGGGACTATCATGATCCTGGGTTGCTTGACTTGCCTGTACCACCATACAATTTGGACATGGATTGGATCCCTCCTCGGGCCATTCCTCGGAGCTTAATTTCAAAGTATCTCGGTGACTACAGTTTACATTCTCAAATCGAGGTATCTCGTCTCGAGCATCTTTTAGATCGACCATCCGTGATGAATACAAAGATGTTGAAAGATCTTAATTTCATCAATTCTCCTCTGTCTTTAAATGATCCGCCTGCTGGCGAGGAACCTGTGTCAAAAGCAGAGGGGAAGAGACCAGTAGAATAGGAATATTTTATGTAATAGTTAGTATACATTTCAATATCAATGTACTTGTAATTTATTTTGAATTCAATGAAAAACTTCTCATTTTGTTTGCAAATCTTGATTGCTATTGTCTTGTAGTTATCAAACACTTTATATTTGCGTATATCTTGTAAAAAAGATAACAATATTGTGTTGTTTGTCAACCAACTCAGTAATATTTAAAAAAATTACAAGTATCAGTACTGTTGCTCTATCACTTAATAATAAAGTAATGAGTATAAAAATGTTGTTTAAAATTTTTCCAACCAACCAAGGTTGTTAAATTATGCTTGTCGACCAACTACAGTTAGTGGGTTTTTATCCCCGACCAGCCATACTTGGTAGATTTTTCATAAAATGTGTCCGACCAACCAAGGTCGATAAATTCTTCTTGTCGACCAACTACAGTTAGTGGGTTTTTATCCCCGACCAGCCATACTTGGTAACTTTTGCACTTTCTGGAATAATCTTACCTCTCGACCAACATAAGTTGGCATTTTCGAGAATATATGTACCTCCCGACCAACATAAGTTGGCATTTGCGAGAATATTTTGTCTCCTAGCCAAACAGGTTGGCATTTTTAGGAATATTTCGTTTCCTAGCCAAACAGGTTGGCATTTTTAGGAATATTTTGTTTCCTAACCAACCGAAGTTGGCATTTTTAGGAATATTTTGTTTCCTAACCAACTGAAGTTGTCATTTTTAGGAATATTTCGTTTCCTAGCCAAACAGGTTGGCATTTTTAGGAATATTTTGCTGAGCTTTGCCGAGTAGTGTGTAGCACTAGTATTCCCCAAAAAATTCTCAATAAAAGGAGAGACTTTAGCAGAATATCTTCATTTTATTCATACTGATGGAACTGTGTTACATATACATCACTGATAATACTTACGCAGGTGCTCTGCGTTCCATGCATTCTTAAACTCCTCGCCTTCTAAAGTTGTTATTCGTTAAGTTCTTGGTCGAACAACTTATGTAATTCGGTATGGTCCATGCCAATTTGCCTCCAGTTTGTTGTGCTTTTGAATTACCTTCTTCAGCACGTAGTCTCCTTCTTTCAGGTCGCATTTCTTCATCCTCTTATTGTAAAACAAAGATGTTCGCTGCTGGTAAGCAGCATTTCTAATGGCTGCTTCTTCTCTAACTTCCTCGAGCATGTTTAAATCCAGCCTTCTCATTAAGTCGCTGACAGGGGAATTGAAATTCGGTACCCTGTGTGTTGGGAGACCCAACTCTACAGGTATAACGGCTTCACTTCCGAACGCCAGCATATATGGTGATTCTCCAGTTGCTATTCGGGGAGTAGTTCGGTAAGCCCAAAGTACTGATTGTAACTCGTTGATCCTGTTTGCTTTTGCATCATCCAATCTTTTCTTCAAGCCATTTAGAAGCATTTTGTTTGTCACTTCAGTTTGTCCATTGCTTTGAGGTTGGCCTGGTGCTGAGTGGACCTTCAAAATGTTTGACTGATGACAATAGGCGGCAAACTCCTCGTTATCAAATTGTGTTCCATGGTCTATGATGAAGGCATGAGGGAGACCATATCGGCAAATGATGTTCTTCCAAACAAATTGGTACACCTTCTCGTACGTCATGTCAATGAGTGGCTCAGCTTCTACCCACTTAGTAAAATAATCCACTACGACGACGAGATACTTGAACCTTCCTCGGGTCGTTGGCAGTGGCCCAACCAAATCAATTCCCCACATGGCAAATGGCCAAGGGGAAGTTATGGGTGTCAACAATGCTTAAGGAGTTCTTCGGATGGAGGAAAAGCGCTGGCACTTATCACATTTCTTTGCATAGGCTATACAATCAGCCCTCATCGTCGGCCAGTAGTATCCCTGCGTTATCACCCTTTGCAAAAGCGTCCGACCTGCTACATGTGCTCCACATGACCCTTCATGGATCTCTTCAATTAATTCTTTCACCTTGGGGGGGTGTACACATCTCTGTAAACTTGCTATAATTCCTCGTCAATATAAAACACCATTAGTTAATACATACCGAGCAGCTTTAAACTTTAATTTTTTGGCTGCGGGCTTGTCAATTGGCAATTCTCCCTCCTCGATATACGCCCTGATGGGATCCATCCAAGATGGTCCTGAATCAAGGGTGATAAAGTTCATCGTCAGATCTTCATCTATGCTTCGACCAGCTAACACTTTAATTGGGATTGTTCATCGTAGCTCGGTGAGAGTAGCTGATGCTAGTCGAGCTAGGGCGTCTGCTCTCGCATTCTCCATTCTTGGTATTCTGACCTGCTGAATAGCGGTAAATTCTGACACCAACTCCTTTGCCTTTGCATGATATCTGATCATTAATTCTCCTCTAACTGCATATACTCCCATCATTTGGTTTACGATGAATTGAGAGTCACTGAAGATCATAACCTGTTGAGCCTCCATAATTTTTGCCAAATTATGCCCTGCAATCACGGCCTCATATTCAGCCTCATTGTTGGAAGCTTTGAATTAGAAACGCAAGGCGTATTCCATGTCGACCTCGTCCGGAGTGCTCAAAACTATCCCCGCGCCACATCCTAAAGTGCAAGATGAGCCATCTACATATAGCCTCCATATAGGTAACTCGTTTTCTAATTTCTGATCAGTCAGAGTTCCTCGGTGAAATATTTGCTGCTTCGTTTCCTCCTCGGATTTTTCTTGCTCTTCGTCGATCATTTCTTCTTGCCCTTTTACCAACAGGAGTTGGTCTGAGCTCGAATTCAATGATCCTGTAACATCCACTTGCCCTTTTACCAACCGGAGTTGGTCTGAGCTTGTGTTTGTTGATCCTGTAACATCCACGGGTTGATAAGCGAGCAACTTTTGTTCCTCATCCGGAGTGTTCACAAATTTCCCTGCATCCCATCCTGTAACATCCACACGCCCTTTTACCAACCGGAGTTGGTCTGTGCTTGTTTTTGTTGATCCTGTAACATCCACAGGTTGATCAGCGAGCAACTTTTGTTCCTCGGCGGTATCAGGATAGGTGAACTCCGCTATAAAATCTGCTACAGCTTGCCCTTTTAATGATGATTTGGGTTCATAAATTATATTATATTCACCGAGCTCTATTGCCCAGTACATCAATCTCCCTGATTTTTCTGGCTTATGAAGGGCTTGTCTCAATGGCGCATCAGTATATACTACTATAGTGTGAGCCTGGAAGTATGGTCTCATTCTCCTACTCGCCTCAATCAGCGCCAGTGCTAATTTCTCCAACCTTGGATATCTGATCTCTGCTCCTCGGAAGGCCTTACTTGTGTAGTAAATTGGCTTTTGTACTCCATTCTCCACTATGATCAACGCCGAGCTAACTGCATTCTCGGACACTACAAGGTACAAATACAATTTTTCTCCCATCACCAGCCTGGACAACAGTGGAGGTGCTCCCAAGTATTTCTTCAAGGCTTGAAAAGCCTTCTCACATTCATCATTCCACTCAAAAGTCTTTCTGAGTGTCTTGAAGAATGGGAGACATCTATCAGTTGCTCGTGACACAAATCAATTGAGTGCCGCTACTCGTCCTGTGAGACTCTGTACTTTCTTCTTCGTCGTTGGAGATCGCAACCCTAATAGAGCTTTGATCTTTTCAGGATTTGCTTCAATGCCTCGTTGATTAACAATGTACCCGATAAACATACCTTCTCGTACTCCAAAGATGCACTTTGTCGGGATCAGCTTCATTTGATATTTATCTAGTTGATCAAAAGTCTGACTTAAGTCAACTAGATGATTGGCAGCTTTCTTTCTTTTCATTAGCATATCATCAACATAGACTTCCATATTGTCACTGATTTGTTCAGAAAAGACTTTGTTCATCAGCCTCTGATATGTCGCACCTGCATTTTTCAAACCAAAAGGCATAACATTATAACAATAAGTTCCCCTAGGGGTAATGAAAGAAGTACTCTCCCTGTCTTCAGGTTTCATTTTGATCTGATTATAACCAGAATAAGCATCCATGAAGCTCAGCAACTCGTGTCCCGAGGTAGCATCCACCAGTTGATCAATTCGGGGCAATGGAAAGTGATCCTTTGGGCATGCTTTGTTGAGGTCGGTAAAGTCTACACACATTCTCCACTTGTTGTTCTTCTTCTTTACCATCACCACATTAGCTAACCAATCTGGATAGTTAACATCTTCAATGAAACAAGCTTTCTGTAGCTTCTCGACTTCCTCCTGTATAGCTTGATTCTTCTCGGGACTGAATACTCTTCTTCTCTACTTCACAGGCTTGATCTCCTTATTCACATTGAGCTCGTGACATAAGAAGTTTGGGTCTATCCCAGGCATATCTTCATGACTCCACGCAAAAGTTTGTCTTCTGCTTCTAAGGAAAGTTATCAATTCCTATTTTAATGTGGCTTCCAACGATGAACCTATTTGAGTAGTTCGCTCAGGGTGCTCGTCGTCCAGAATGATGTTTTCAGTATCTTCCACCACTTGACCCTTCACGAGTTGCGACTCATCTCGAGGATCCAATGTTTCAATTTCTACACCTTCATCCACTTGATAGGTAGTAGTTTTTTTCTTTGATTCTTCTAGTTCTTCTTGCTCGGCGGATGAATAATAGCATTCCCGAGCTACTTTCTGATCACCTTTCACAACTCCTACTCCAAAGTTTGTTGGAAATTTTAGGCACTGATGCACTGTAGATGGCACAGCCTCAAACTTCTTCAATCCTACCCTTCCCATGATGACATTTTACGATGATTGGACATTCTTATCCATCACGAAGAAACGTATTCTTTCTGTCCGACAAGCAGGCCACGTACCAATGAATATATCCAACTTGATCGTCCCAAGTGGAAATAGTTTCTCGCCAGCAAAACCGATAAGGGGTCTGTGGTAAGGCTCCAGTTGAGATATCTTTAGATTTAAACTATCGAAACACGAGTAGAACATGATGTCCACCGAGCTACCATTGTCAACCAGCACTCTTGAAATCATTACCTCCTTCATTCTCATCTTGATCACCAGCGGGTCATCATGAGGATATAGAACACCTGCAAGGTCGTTCTTTGAGAACCCAATGACCAACTTCTCCTTGTTCACCTTTCTCGGGCGATCTTCCTCAGCTAGATTTATTCACTGAATATACGAGCAATCTTGAGCCTCACCGAGGTAAGCTTTCCTTTCTGCAGTAAGGTCTCCTCTGCCTGCATCTCCTCCTGTAATGACATTACAATCAAATGACCCAAAGCGTATTGAAAATACCTCTCGTTCTGGCTGCCTCGGTTTCTTGGGAAGATCGGGGTCATCCTCTGGATCAACTTCATGGTTTCTCTTCTTCTTTTCCTCTGCTCGACGAGGAGATCTAGACCTCTCTCTAGTTCGGTCATTGTTTCTTTTTTCGCCTCCCCGATCAATATACTTCGCCAGCTTTCCTCGTCGAATGAGTGTTTCAATCTCATTCTGAAGAGCTATGTAATTTTTGGTCATATGGTCATGATCCTTGTGGAACTCGTAATATTTTTCCCTATTCCTCGTGTCAGGGTCTGCCTTCATTTTCTTTGGCCAGTTTAACTCCTCGTTGTTCTTAATTTCTTCCAGGACGTGGTTGATATTTACATTCAAAGGTGTGTAATTATCAAATTTCCTCAAGACCTCCCATGACGACCTATTTTTGGATTGTTTGTCACCACCATTGTTCTTATGTTCTTTCTTCTTGGCTTTATCACCTTCCACCTTGGTTTCTTTGGCGTCCATATTCTTCTTCGCAGACATAGCCTCCTCGGCATTCATAATCTTGGACGCTTTTCCCATCAAGTCCGACAAGGTTCGAGGTGGATCTTTGGCCAAAGTGTAGTACAATTTGTTTGGCAGTAGTCCACTCATCAAAGCTGTAATCGATGTCTTCTCTTCATAATCAATGACTTCGAGTTTCTCGTTATTAAAATGAGTTATATAATCTCTGGTACTCTCACAAACTTTTTGTCTAACACTTAACAAATGTGCTACTCGTTTAACTGGCTTTGCTCCAAAGCAGAAATTTCCAATGAATAACTCGGCCAGTTGAAGAAAAGTTGAAATCTTACCCCGAGGAAGATTATTATACCATATTTGAGCAGATCCGATAAGTGTTCCCGAGAATGCTCTGCATCTCATCTCATCTGGGACAACATAGATGTCGGCTGCAGCTTGGTATTGTTCTATATGAAGGACAGGGTCAGTCTTCCCATCATACTTGGGAGTCACAATAGGTGCTTTGAACTTTGATGGTGTTGGAAAATCAATAATATCCTCGACAAAAGGTGTTCCTCGAACAAAGGTTTGTTGTAGAGGGTTCTTTGCCCTAGCCATTTCCCCTAATCTATCCTCCAGCCTCTGAATAGATCCTTTCCATGCATCATTTCTTTCCTCGGGCCTATTGGTTCGAGCAACTGATCACGTTGAAGTGGCTTTCTGGGATTTATCTTGACGAGCAGCTGGTCGGTCATAGGATTTATCTTGACGAGCAGCTGGTCGCGACTGGGAAGATCCTTCCCTTAAATCTGATGGTCGTCGAAAGCTCCTCGACGCTGCATTAAGAGTAATTTTGTTCCTCCTAGGTCCTAATCGATCGAAAGGAGAAACCCTAATTAATCTTTCCAATGCGCTGGTCCTTTCTGGGGAGAGGGTGACACGTTGTTCAGTATCTGTGGCTCGCACTGACGAAGTTCGTCCAGGTTGATAAGAAAAATCTTCAGATTCCTCATTGCGATATGAATTAGTACGCCTAGTACGCGAAGAAGATGCACGGGTATTTCTTTGAATGCTTCGTGGTCCGGAATGGGCTGATGCACCGCCATGGAGAGTTTGGATGAGTTTCCGCATTGTTTCTTGCATGACGGTCTGGCCCTGAGCCAAATTTTCCATTATTCCAGTCAGATCTGGAATAATTGGTGGAGCAGATGGATTTGGAGGGGTTCCAGCGTTTCGATTGTTGGATTCAGGAATATCAGCCATTGGTAATGGATTGTTTTTTATGAAAAACGATATTATCAATCGTTTCCCACAGACGGCGCCAATCTGTTGATGTAAAAAATTAGATCACTGTAATAATTCAATCACAAATAAATAAATGAGACAAAAGATTTTAAAGTGGTTCAGCCTTATAAGAATGGCCTACATCCACTGTTGTTTTATTGCTGAGTGTTTGGGAATTCTCGATTTGTGTTCTATCAAGAGATTCCGATCTCGATTCCAGGGTTTGGATTCGGATCCCCTCTACAATGAGGATTGTACAATGTATTTATAGCCCTGAGGCTGTAATGTGAAAGGGTAACACATTAAATGGTATACATATGAAAGGGTAATACATTTAATGCCCTTTTTGCGTGTGCGTCTGAATGATAAGCATTTAATGAGCAATTAAACTATTGGTATCCTGCTTCGAGGTGCAGCTTGGACCGCCTGAGTTGCTCAGACCGCTTGAGCTTCTCGGTGCTAAAGAGTTCCTCGGAGAGGTATGTTCCTCGGAGCGTATGAGTTCCTCGGAGTAACATGGTTCCTCGGAGCATGCGATCATCTCGGAAGTGCTTGTTGTTTCCATGTAGATAGCCACGTGTCTTCATATGATTGGTCCATGTCAGCAGATTAAATTTGGTATCAACACTTGTATTTGGTGATATCTGAGTCGACAATTAGCTCGGCACTTATTCGACTCGACAATGGGGTGAAAAAACCAGTCTACTATACCAGTAAGGACTTTCAGGGTGCAAAAATTCATTACCCACGTTTGGAAAATCTAGCTTTGGCTCTCAATGAAGCCTCACAAAGAATGAAACCATATTTTTAGGGCCATACTATTGTGATTTACACGAACTTGCCATTGTGCCAAGCCATTCACAAACTAGAGAAGTTAATGAGATTGATGGCATGGATTGTAGAGATTGGAGAATATGATATACACTATGAACTTAAAATAGCATTGAAAGTACAGGCGATAATAGTCTTCATAGATGAGCTTACTTATAAAGAAAAACCTTTTAAGGAGACTCCTACGGGAGAGATCTTAGTAGCAAAGCTAGTCGAGAAGACTTCTTCGAAAAAAAATTCAATAATGAATCCAATCGAGCAGACTTATCTAGAAGATAGCTCCATGACTGAGATGACTAATCATGAAGAAGACATACCAGACATATACTGCATGAGAAACTACTGCATGCTATCTAGAGAAAATCCAAAATATATTCAACTATGGATCCTTGGTTGAGGGTACTTTAAGGAGGATTCGCCCTTGTGAAAGACTTATATAGATAGATCATCATGAGCCAAAGGTAGCGGTGTCAAGATTATAATCAATACCTCATATGACATGTACGTGTATTATACACTTAGATTCCAATTCAAAGATTCCAACAATGAAGCAGAATATAAGGCGCTAATCACAGGATTTAAACTAGCAATATCCTTGGCTGCCGAGCAAGCACTGGCTCACAATGACTCCCAATTGATTGTTAATCAAGTGTTGGGACTATACGGGGTCAAAGGAAAATATATGATGCGGTACTTATCCATGGTGTAAGACATAACATCCAATCACCAGAGGTCAAAATGGTTAGAAATCCAAGGGTTGACAATGCCCGAGCAGATGCACTCACTCAACTGACTTCTGCAATGAGAACTGAATTGATGTGGACCATTTCAATAGAAGTACTCATGCATAGAAGCGTTTATAAAGAAAACATCAACTTGATTATATTGGATTTGGGTCCCTCATGGATGGATCTAACCAAGGAGTCTATTGAGAAAGGCATCCTACCAGCTGGCTCAAAGGAAGCTAGAAAACTGAGGTACAAAATAGCTAGCTACGTTATGAGAGTATTATAGAAGAGAGGATTCATTATCTCACGACGCAAATGTGTCCATCCTATCGAAGTACAAGATCTGATTAAAAAAGTACATGAGGTATCTTGTGGAGCCCATTAGACGGGAAGATCATTGATCAGATGAGTGGCCACCCGAAATAATACTGGCCAACTATGAAAGCATATTGTGTTGACTATGCGAGATGATGTGATGAATGCCATAAGTTTTTAACAATTCACAAAACACCTGGAGAAGTGCTTACGCCTATCACATCCCAATGGTCATTTTCTATCTAGGGAATTTACTTCGTCGGCCCACTTTAGAAGGCCAGAGGAATATTTAAGTACTCAGTCATTTCCATTGATTACTTCACTAAGTGGGTGGAGGCTATTGATATTCCCTACAAGAAAGTCCACATGTCGGTATTATACACCATATGCCTTTATCACAAACCACAACACACAGTTTGACAACTAAGAATTTGAAGATTATTGTATCTATCCCAAGATCCAAAAGTTGTATTATGCTACTGGACACCCTCAATACAACAGCCAAACCGAGGTGACAAATAAAAATTTGCTCGATGGGCTAAAGAAAAGGTTGGATGATGCCAAAGGGAACTAGATCAATGAGATACAAAGTGTACTCTGGGCTTATAGGACAACTACTGGCAAAACTCCTTATATGTTGGCATTTGGGACAAAAGTCGTGGTCCCCATAAAAATTGGTTTCCCCAATCACATAGTAATCAACTTTAACTCCTTTAAGAGATACCTCATTAGAAGGCTGGACTTAGACTTGATTAATGAAGTTACAAGAAATGCGACACTGCATGAGGTAGCCTACTAACAAAGAATTGCTCAGATCTACAACAGGAGGGTTAAGCCGAGCAATCTAAAAGAGGCGGACTATGTTTTAAAGAAAGTAATCCAAAAAGGAAACAAATTGGAGGAAAATTGCCATGGTCCATACCATATCTCTACAGTTGTTCGACCATGTACTTATCGTCTAGAAACCTTGAAATGAGAACAATTCAAAAGCCTATGGAATGCTCAGCACTTGAGAAAGTATTATCAATAATCATTAGGAATTTAAACTTTCAATATTTATGTAACTCATTTTTTTAGCATTAATAAAGAACAACCAATTCATTAAATGTTAATTTCCTTTCCATGTTTTATTTTCATTTTTTTGTAAATGGGAGATATACAATCCCAAATAATAAAGAAAGAAGCCAATGATTGACTTACTGTGTATTAGTCCCACAAATTCAAAACTTCGTGTATGGCTTCATCTTTGACAAGTCACGAAGGAGAAGTTCCAAACCTAAAACTTCGTGTATAACTCCTTAATGTCAAGAACAAGAAGTTTTACCAGACCGAATTAAGGAAAAATCCTAAAACATTTGGTCTCAAATGGTAACTAACATAAACGTGTTAGTAGAACCTAAGGATGGACAACTTATGTTCTTCCAAATTGATAAGCAATAAGGCAGATCAGCTGGCTAACTGTCGACCACCTAATCATATGGCTAAACTACTAGTAGGCCACAATCATACAAAGGAACAATTCAAGTTTCATTACGTGCAAAGTTTTTATTCCAATTTCTCATTACTATCATATAATTACAAGACAATGCTCATCAATATAGTTTATTACAAAAAAATAGTAAAAGATTCTCATTTTGTGTTACGTTTCCCAAGTGCCTTCTCCATCCCTCCAGGAGGAACATCTAAAGTTGAGGGAAGAACAGTGGACCCCAACTCTCTAAGTCTAGTTTGCCTGCTAGAAATGGGTTTATCTAATAAGTTCAGAGTCCGACTAAGTACATTATCCCCATAAAGTCCATAATCTCCCAGTTACTTTCCAACCATATTGATAAGGATTGCATCAGTAGTAATCCACTTAGTGTCCAGCTTGAATAGAGGATTAGGTTGGTCCAAGCACCATGAATCATGTTAATACCACAAAGGATCTTTCTCGAGCACCTTTAAGACAGAAGGGAATTGATCCATCCCCACTTACAACCCTCTCTTAGGGCTTGTTCCATATCTTCACCCATGTGTGCTAAAGCTTCATAATAACCAATTATCCAAACAGTGCGTGGATGCTTATGGAAATGATAGGTAAGATGGTCAACCTTCTCATTCAATCTCTTGATGGTTGAAGAATGGTTCTTTATCCGATTAACTTGGTTTTCCAAAGTCTTTTTTATTCTCTCTTCTTTAATGGACGGACGGACAAGCAATAATGGCTTGCCTAAATGACTGACAACCCTTTGATTTTTTAATTTCTCTATCTCCTCCTTCAGATGAGCATTTTCTTGCTCTAAAAAAAATGCACCCTTGCTTTCATAGGCATCAGGAGACTTCTTCAAACCCTTAAGTTAATCCATCAACATATTATTCTCTTGTTCTAATAGACCATCTACCTCTCGAGCACTTTTCACCTCGAATTTTAGAATAACCCCCCTTTTAGCAAATATCGAGGATATATCTTGCAGTTTCTTATCAAAACCACTATCACTACTGAGCAGGGAAAACTTCTTTTCATAATCGGCTGACAAACTAGAAATTACTTCTTTATGCTCTCTTTACAATTGGAGTATCATTTCATAGTATGAAGCATTGGTCGCCACTTCTTTGCAAAACATCCTGTGCAAATGGAGATACACCTCTTTAATTTGTACAGCAACACCTACGTCGAGCAGTTTTTCTAGCTCCTCTTCATCAAGTTCTTTACTGCCTGCACCAAAAAATGAACACTCTTTCTATAGAGTTTGATCACGATAACTTCCAAAATAACCTTCCTAGAGTTAAGTTGAAGGGAATAAAATAAGGCATTAGTATGGAAAGTTCAAGAGAAATGTTCATAATGGACAATAATGAAGAAAAATGGCATTTAATTATATTTGTAATGGATAGTTACAAGAAGAAATTGTTCGAATTCCAAAAACATAAAAAATACAAGCCAACCCCTACATAAAGGACCTTAAGCATATATAACTTCTATTTGTTCTGAGCGACTTCATCCTCGGGAAGAGTAACAACTATGGCCATTTCTTAGGGCACAGATGACTCGGCCATCCATTTTTCATCATCAACCTCCTTTTTAATCACCGGTGGAATGCTAGGGTTATGTTGGAGGAAGAGTTCAGAATCTAAGGCAGTACAGACCTGGGACAGAGCAGCATTCTATCCTTCTTTAAGGGAGGACATCTTTAAATACTCCACTTACACAGTTGTAATGGAGAATGATTTATCCCATCCCCGGGTGTAAGCATCTTCCTTCTCCTTCATCTTCTTGACCTTTAGCTCTTGAATGTTATTATTGGCATCATCAGCCATCTTTTTCGCATCCTGATCAACCTTTTTGGCCTGCTCAGCCTTCTTCACTGCATCACTGAAAGCCTTATCAGCATTGATATTTCCTTCCTCCAGTTTCCTCATATCTTCCCACTTCTTCTTATTTCTCTCCTGGTCTCTCTTCACAGCATCTAGAGACTCCTTTAGGCCTTGGAAGGAAGCCTCAACCTTCACAAAGGACTCCCTCAGTTGGTCGTCCCTCCTTAAAAGTTTATCATAATCAACCAAAAATGGTAAAAGTCTAAAAAATTATTAAAGTCAGTAAACGAATAGCAGTAATACATGTAGATAAAAGGGAACGGTTAAAGTAGTAGCTACCAAAGTTAAATTATTCTTGTCCCTCCAATAACCTAACTCTAGAGAGGGCAGCAGCAGCAACAGCAACAGCTTCATCAGTAGAAAGGACCCTTGAACCGATCTACCCATGAGCAAGTGTTTGAAACGTAGGAGGCCCCAAATTTTTAAACAAATAAAATTCTTTTATACTTCTAAAAGTAATAATTTCCTTTTTGTGATGGATATGTAGAGGCGTAAGATGATGGTTCAAATTAAACAAATTACAAATTTTAATTTCTTTTTCAAAATAAAATTCAACAAAGTGAAATAAGATTAAAACACACACTTATGTTAATTTCACTTAAACACAATTAATCCAAGTCCTAGAAAATTTGCCTAAGTCATATTTCTCAATTTTAACAAATTAGGCCAAACCAAATTTTAACACATTAAATTAATGACTTGAATTAATTAAACATTACCCAACTTAATTAGCACCAAATTAAACATGTAGTGATTAAAACAAAATTTTATCTTATGACCTAAGCATGCGTTCTAGGTGAGTTTGCAGAAGATAAAATAAGCAATGAAACCACTACGTCGCGATGTACGAGAAAAAACCCACAACGGGAAAAAACCTCGGACGGCCCTAGCCTTAAATCCACTAAGTACGGAATTTACAAATACAAGCAAGATGACTTACAACATTCTATTCGATCCCTCTCAAGCCCCGACGCATCTTCTTGTATCAACCTCTGCCTAGATAATAATCACGGAGCTCCACCGCAGTATCGAAATCCACCGATCGGACTTTATATGGTCACCGTCACCGGAACAAGGAGCCTTTCTCCAAGTGGGTAAATCAACACAAACATCTTCTTCTTTGTGGGATTTAGAAACAAACCCAAACGTCTCTTCAAAACGGTAGAGATGAAAAACCGGTGCCAAACTCCAAGCAATGTATATATATATAAAGAATACTTGGAATAAACAATATGGGTGAAAACTAAAGTGTAAATGAATTTTTCTTTGAAAAATAAACACTTTAAAACATGAACTTTTCCTTTTTCTCTTTTGCTCTCAAACTCTCTCTTGGAGATAGATGTGTATGAAAAAGTTAACTTTCCAAAGTTGGTTCCCGCACTTAGATATTCAGTCAAAAGTTAGTGGGGAAAGATAATGGGAAAGTGGGTGAAAACTGTCAAAAATTGCCATTTAACTGTTCCCGCCAAATCTCGTTCGAACGAGATTTATCGTTCGAATGAAGTCTCGTTCGAACGGCCTTCTAACGACATTCTAACAAAGTTTCAGTGTATTTAAAAAATGAAACCGTTAGAAATCTCGTTCGAACATCCATCTCATTCGAACGACATTTCGAACGAAGTTACAAAGGCCAAACTGGGAACTCGTTGGCAAACTCATTCGAACGACATTTGGTTCGAACGAAAAACTCGTTCGAACGACATATCAAACGAACTTCTAGAAAGTTGGAAATTTTCATTTTTATCCTAGAAACTTTCTAAACTTTATTTAATGTTTTAATAAAATCTTTCTGAAAATAAACAACAGTTTTAATTAAACCTAGACCCATTATACTGTTCCAAGCTCCTATATATATATATATATATATATATATATATATATATATATATATATATATATATGTAATGCATTCATACCTTGGGAGCATGGAACCACTGTTGATGACATAGAAACGAGGCACTTAAACTTGGCATTTTGATGAAGCTTTATACACTTGGCCACTACATCTTCAACAAACTCGTCATAGGCTTGAAATAGGTACATTAAACACTATCCTGTAACACAAACATTTTTGTCCGGAATTGAGCCAAAACTACAAGGGACTCAATTGGAAATTTGTGTCCTTACAAATCTCCCCCTTTGGCTATTCCGGGACAAAAATTAAACAAAAATCCTAAAGGGTCGTCAAGCTCTACTAGACTGACAAAAATTTTCCACCCAAACTAAAAATACAATGCTTGACTCAAACAACCCAAAGGATCACAATCTTTGCCGGTGAAAGTTGCCACTTATAATATAATTCCTGCACACTTAAGCAAACACATTACACGCATAGGGAATATCAAATCAAAATATTTAATGCAATTAAAGTAATTACTCCCCCTAAATTAATTCTCTCCCTTTATCAGCTAAACTTAGAAAGACGTCTCCCCCTATGATAAGTCTCCCCGAAACTAAGATATCATTATAATAGGTTTAGATACCTTTTCTCCCCCTATCATTCTCCCCCTTTTTTTTCAGGAATAGACAAAGGATAAAACTAATTTAAACATGACGCATAAAGTGATAAGAACATGAAAGCATATGGGTAACAAAAACATAACTAATCCATAAAAATGAATACCAACTATGATGCGACAACAAATGATACTAATGTGACAAATAAAATTCTAGGCATGTGATATCAAACAAACTACGCAACAAACAAGGTGTCAATTATGAATTGAAGCATAAATGGACTGGTTAAACATGGCAAAGACATAAACAAAATATCATATATATGTATACACAAGAGATACAAGCTAAGCATAAGTACACACATATAGATATAAACACACAAATGACACAAAATAAGATAAGCTTTTCACACTCATATGGAAAAAATGTGTCATATGAAAATGGAAGTGTTGGGGTGTGAACTAGCAACAATTAAATTTAGACCCAATCACTTAAAACATGTTCATGGAGTTATCAATTGATTGCAAACTTCATCACATTTGAATATAACCTCATGTGACAATATAGATTGAACTCAATGAACAAACATACACAATGCATACAAGCTTAGCATATTGATGATTCTACAAACCAATAGAGTCATGACAATGAAAACGCAACTAGGATAAACGGACATTGTGCAAACCGTTGATATACCATCCAATCTCCCTAAATAAGCATATATTAATTTTGAATGAATATATCAATCAAACATAGGCCTTAGCAAATATTTTCTTTTAATGCCATATTTTCTTTTAGACCTTTGGACCACGTATTTCTTTTAGGTCCAAACAAACGGTGGCTTACTATTTGCAAATGACAATAAATCCTTTCGGAGCCCTTCCCCGTGCACATTTATACATATTAATTTTATATCTCACAAATCTCACGTGCAACGGATTTTGACATGCACTAGTCCTCCTAGGTTACAAATATGTAGATGACTAGATTGGTAGGAGAACACCTCACAAAGCTCAAATATACATACATATGAAGTTAAAATTTCAAAAGAGCTCGTGCATGTGTGAATTGAGGCATATAAAAATAGAATCCATTATATCAACACAAAATCCAACTACTCCATGTAAGCATGGTAAATAACATAATAAGGATTGACAATCTAAACCAAATGTTCTAGCCACATGGGAGCGAAAAATATGGGATTCAAACACAAGTATATGCCACATAAAGTGTGTCAAACTAAAATACACCCAAAATAAAAAGTCTTTTTGAGTTTTTGAAATTTTTAACCAAAAATAAAAATGTATACTCAAAAGACAAACAAAAATCGTTTGAATATTTCATTAAGCTTAAATTGCTAATAAGATAAAATGTAAATGATAAACCAAAAATCTTTTTGTACTTTTCATTTAATGCAAACAAAAATGAAGGAAATATAATACAAAAGATAAACAAGAATCATAATTCTAGCATGTGATTAAGCACAGAGCATAGACTAGAAAATGATTAAACAAGCATACATTTAGCATGTGAATTTATCATGAAGTACAACGCTAAAGTATGCAAATAAAACTAACACATTCAACCTTTAGATTTTGCAAGGGAGGAAGCATGTGAAAGTAAATGAGAATCAAAAACCCTATCTTGTAAAGCTACCAAGTCGGATCTCCTAACCCAAACTAATGATGAATGACGATCTCGGGGTATAGGAATCTTGTCTACCTCGGTTTCCTTACCTTTCGATTTTCTAGGAACTCGTTTAAGATCAAAACAAAATTTCCTAAAATGACCTTTTCAACCACAATGTGAACACTTGAACTCACGGCGAAAATATTTACCTAAAGAGTGATCTCTAAAGGATTTCCTAGGCGATTCTCCTAAAACGTTGGTTTTGGCTTTATGTGTTGATTCACTAAAAGTATCGAAGCCTAAACCACACAAGTCATTTTTTATTTGGACCGTTCCTAAGATCTTATCAAGTTTTTCGGACCTACAATCCAAATAAAATTTGACTTTGCTAGAGTCTTTTATTTTAATTTCTAATTCTACAATTATAGACTCTAACAACACATTTCTCTCTTCAAACTCGAGAAGCTCCTTTTTCAAGAATTCCATTAAACCTCTAAGGCTATCTCTATCGCCTTCTATATATTCTAGCTTCTCTCGAAGAGATCTCTTTCGTGTCCTAAGGTCTTCCACTAACGCACTATCATCAATGACCTTGACACACTCTTTTAAACACGCTTCTAACTTCAAATTAGCTCTTTTCAATTTAATATATTCTTCATAAAGTTCTTGAAAAGCATTTTGAAGTTCACTCACATCAACGTCATCATTTTCATTCTCTCTCTCTCTTCTTCACTCTCACTACCATCAAAAATAAGGGAATCAAAAACTTTGATCTCGAAAGTGTCATGTGTTTGAATATCTTCATGAGAAGATTCACTATCGGTGCTCACATGACTAGACATAAAAGCCACAAAGTTGGTCTTAGTGAGGGAATCGGGTCCCTCTTCCTTATCACTATCACTGAGGGTCGCATTATATATAATGGGTCGCTTACCCTCTCTCCTTAGTTTAGTGGGGCACTCAGAAGCCCTATGGCCATAACCCTCACAACCAAAACACCTATTTGACTCGTCCCTACTTAAATTTTCATTAATAGCTTTAGAGTTCCTCTCGGCTTTGTCATGCTTAGAAGTTTCAAATTTCTTAAAGTCATTTTTAAATTTATCTTTTTTAATTTTAAGAAACTTTTGAAATTTCCAAGCAAACAAGGCCATATCTTCCGAGTCACTATCACTCTCGCTCTCTACTAGTTGTTTATCCTCTTTACGGGCTTTTAAAGCAAGGCCCTTTTCAATTTTATTTTTGGTTTTAGAGGGAAACATGTCCAGTTCTTAGTTTTGTAAATCACCTACGAGCTCTTCTAATTTCATAGAGGCTAAAGTTGGTAAAGAATTTAAAACGGTCACTTTTGGAATAAATCTATCGGGTAGGGAACTTAAAATTTTCTTTACTACTCGGTTGTCGGGTATTTTCTCTCCCAAATTAAAAGATGAATTAACATTATCGGAAAGTCTAGCATAAAATTCATCAAAAGTTTATTTTTCATTCATTTTGATGGTTTCAAATTGAGTGGTGAGGTTTTGGAGTTTTGAAGCTTTCACGATATCCCAAGCTTCTGTAGTGGTTTCACACGTCATAATGCATCGGAATTCATTCGGTGTGACCGCGCTAAACAAGGCATTTAAACCTCGGGAATTAAAATTAGAAAGTTTAAATTCACTCTCACTCCATCTATCGGACGGTTTGGGAACACGTTCATTATCCACTAAATGAGTTGGTGGGGACCACCAGTTAACTACAGATAACCAAACCCTCTCGTCGATAGATTTAAGTGTCGATTTCATACGCGCTTTCCAATACACGTAATTAGAACCATCGAAAATAGGAAATTTATAAAATGGGGAAAATTCCATTTTAGCCAAAAATAATTAAAGGATCTTAACGAAATAATTTATCGCTTTGGCTCTGATACCACTTGTTGGAACAAAAGGGCCCCAATTTTAAATTCTTTTACTTCAAAAAGATAATTTCCTTTTATGAGATGGATATGCGGAAGCGTAAGATGATGGTTCAAATTAAACAAATTACAAATTTTAATTTTTTTTCAAAACAAAATTAAACAAAGTGAAATAAGATTAAAACACACACTTATGTTAATTTCACTTACACACAATTAATCCAAGTCCTAGAAAATTTGCCTAAGTCATATTTCTCGATTTTAACAAATTAGGTCAAACCAAATTTTAACACAATAAATTAATGACTTGAATTAATCAAACATTACCCAACTTAATTAGCACCAAATTAAACATGTAGTGATTAAAACCAAATTTTATCTTATTACCTAAGCATGCGTTCTAGGTGAGTTTGCACAAGATAAAATAAGAAATTCAACCACTACGCCGCGATGTACGAGAAAAAACCCACAACGGAAAAAAAATCTCGGACGGCTCTAGCCTCAAATCCACTAAGTATGGAATTTACAAATACAAGCAAGATGAATTACAACACTCGACTCGATCCCTCTCAAGCCCCGATGCGTCTTCTTGTATCAACCTCTGCCTAGAGAATAATCACGGAGCTCCACCGCGGTCTCGAAATCCACCGATCGGACTGTATATGGTCACCGTCACCGGAACAAGGAGCCTTTCTCCAAGTGGGTAAATCAACGTAAACATCTTCTTCTTTGTGGGATTTAGAAGCAACCCCAAACATCTCTTGAAAACAGTAGAGATGAAAAACTGGTACCAAACTCCAAGCAATGTATATAGAGAGAGAGAATACTTGGAATAAACAATATGGGTGAAAACTAAAGTGTAAATGAATTTTTCTTTAAAAAATAGACACTTTAAAACATGAACTTTTCATTTTTCTCTTTTGCTCTCAAAATCTATCTTGGAGATAGATGTGTATGAAAAAGTTAACTTTCCAAAGTTGGTTCCCGCACTTATATATTCAGTCAAAAATTAGTGGGGAAAGATAATGAGAAAGTGGGTGAAAATTGTCATTTAACTATTCCCACCAAATCTCGTTCGAACGAGATTTATCGTTCGAATGAAGTCTCGTTCGAACGGCCTTCTAACGACATTCTAACGAATTTCCAGTGTCTTTGAAAAATGAACTCGTTAGAAATCTCGTTGGAAATCTCGTTCGAACGACATTTCGAACGAAGTTACAGAGGCCAAACTGGGAAGTCGTTGGCAAACTCATTCGAATGACATTTGGTTCGAACGAAAAAATCGTTCGAACGACATATCGAACGAACTTCCAGAAAGTTGGAAATTTTTATTTTTAGCCCAGAAACTTTATAAACTTTATTTAAAGTTTTAATTAAATCTTTCTAAAAATAAACAACAGTTTTAATTAAACCTACACCCATTATACTGTTCCAAGCTCCTATATATATATATATATATATATATATATATATGTAATGCATCGTACCTTGGTAGCATGGAACCACTGTTGATGACGTAGAAACGAGGCACTTAAACTCGGCATTTTGATGAAGCTTTATACACTTGGCCACTACGTCTTCAACAAACTCGTCATAGGCTTGAAATATGTATATTGAACACTATCCTATGACACAAACATTTTTGTCCAGAATTGAGCCAAAACTACAAGAGACTCAATTGGAAATTTGTGTCCTTACAGAAAGTCCTGGGTTCATTTCTACAAAAGGGGAACCACTATGACCTTAATTGAATTGGTCCTTCCTTGATAACTCCAGATGAGCAACATGACCTTTCTTAGCCTCTTCAAATGAGGCTCCTGGTTTTCATTTTGGCATGCTCTATAACCATAGGGTGTTTGGAGCCCTCAACGTCGATTTTTCTCTTCTCGCCAGAAAAAGGAGGAGACTTGGATCTATTAAGAATGTTTAGGATCTTACTCTTCACCATCTCTGGAGATCTAGTTATGGTTGGCACAAGGTTGATATCAAGGGATTCAAAGGAGGAAGATGTACCTCTAGTAGCAAAGTCTCCTTCCACGGGAGGAAAAAATTCTGAATCAATAGCCGAAGAGGGTAAGGTTGGCTCCTATAATCAATGGGGGATAAAGTAATATCCTCGGCTGGACGAGAAATTAAAGATGTGATAAAGCTCTGGTAATCCAACAAAATAAACAACGAGCGAGGGTGACTTTCCCCAATTGTTTGCTAAATGGCCCAAATAATTTTTAAGTCTGCAAAATTGACTTCAGATAGGTGGGGAATACTTTTGTTTCTATTTCGTGCCACACACAAAGACAAAAAGCACTGATTAGTAATAAAATGAGATGAAAGAATTAACAGAGAAAAATACACAAGAATTAACAAAGTGATGACATGTGTCATTTCCTTCCTGAGGGTAGCGGGGCACAGTGTATTCCTCACCCTTGGGAAGAGGGGCAAACTGACAATCCTTTACTATCAATCCATAATCCCAATAGTCCTTACTGGAATCAGGAAAATTTACTACTATATCCCTATTTAAGTGTTTGGTCTTCAAATAATAATTTCTTTTGGTTGTGGTCTCCCAATTGTAGTAACACATCAACTCTGTAATTCCTATGTAGGTTCCAATCTGCTCATTAATATGGTTGACCCCATTTACTAACCTCCGTATATTAGGTGCCACTTGGGCTAGGGTAACATCAAAATACTAGAAAATTTTGAGGAGTAAAAGATTGGGTGGTAAAGTAACTTTACACTCTGTAATAAATATAGTAGGGAGCCAGTGACCCCCTTTTAATGAACACGAGTCACAAGAACTTGTTACCAACTCCATTTTCACCCAATTAGGGATCTTGTGTTTTGTTCTAAGATTTCCAAAGAGCTCTCATCTACTGTATACACCATCGTGACAAAATAAAAAGGTAAATACAAGTAAAAAAGAGTTCTTATAGTGAAAGAAAGACACGGTAGTCGTTCTCTCAAATGGCAGAGCAAAAGCTCAAGAATGAAGAGATTAGTATGAAATTTAAGGAGAGAAGGAACTGAGATGGAAATGATGCTTTATAGGATTCATGACATATTTTGAACTATGAATTTTGAAATGATTAAGTGTACCACCGCGTCAGGTTTCAACGACGTCTCAGTTTTCCAGACATCAAAATAACCAGCGTACCCCTAAATGGTTTGCTATTTTCTCCACTATTTATAAAATTACCACTGCCTTAATATGATAGTATGAGATTTACAACTCTCAAAGGTTGATAGATGACTAGGCTCTTCAAAACTATCGAGCAACTCTTAAAAGATAATACTCCATCCTTTCACCCACTATATCAATCCAATCAAGAATGAAGTTTTAGGAGCTTTTGTTGTAGCCTAAAATAATAAGACCATGTGGACCAATAAAAAGGTTACATTTGTCATCATATTCAACACACTCAGAAATAACAAATAAATGTGGTTACCTAATTTATCTCGTTGATCGTCTAATTAGTCGACCATCCCCAATAATCTGAACAAGCACACATGGGACTCTTTACAGTCACCATCCACATGCACGTGAAGAATATCCAGCTGCTAATTATCTTGTAAAGATGTAAATACCTAATGTATATTGGTATTCCATCTCTTTAACTTCTAACTACTATAAATATATCATGAACTCTCGGCTAAGGCAACTTACAACACTTTATCAAAATCCTATAAAGAGCTCTTGAGAGGACTTTACTAAACACTAAAATATAGTGGCGTTGTACCATGGATGTAAGCACCTCATTGGGATGAACCATATAAACCATTGTGTCTCTCTCTAACTCGAATCCCACTTTAGCTTACTTCTTTATCTTTGGTTATAATTATTGGTTTACTTGAGCTAATATTATTCCAAATCAGCAAACCAAATTTATACACAAATAGGTACCCTAATTCGAATGAACTTTAAACGAGATATATCGAACCATTATCCCCTAATTCCATACCTCGTTAGATTCATGTTCGAACGAGATAGGGTACGTAATTTGAATGCGGTACCATTTCGTTCGAACAACCTAGAGAGTTATGAACAAAAATTAGTTTTCATCTGTTTTTTCCCACTACCACATTTTCTCAAAATTACCATATTTTTATGGAGTGCGGACACTACACCAAAAAGGCCAAATTGTCACCTTTGAGCCGGCCAGCCTTGTCGCAGTTATTGATCGTGACAAAAAAATACGCAATGTTTTTCACTGTCATTGACCGTGACAAGTCCGTGGCAATGGTTTGTCACGGTCAAAGACCTTGACAGGTCAGTGTCAACTTTGTCAATAAAAAACCCTAGACCTTCCTTTTTTCCCACCATTTCCAGTTCCCTCCTTTGTTTTCTCTCTTGCGCAGCTCCTCTCTCTCTCTTTAAGGTACATTTTTCTCTCCCTCTCTCTTTCCATTATATGTGTGTATATGTGGATGTAGATACCTCATTTTTATGTGGGTGTGTGTGCTGGTGTGTGTGTGCAGGTGGGTGTGGGAGGGGGGGAAGTTTGTGTGCATGTGTTCATTTATGTGTGTTGGTGTGTTTGTGTGCGCGTGTGGGGGGCAGGGGTTGGGGGGAGGGAAAAGTTTAGGGATGGCAATTATCCCCGAAATTTTGGGTCCCCACGGTTACCCGAAAAAAAATCCCCAACAAATCCCCAAAAATTCGGGGATCGAGTCGGGTTCGGGGATTAAAAAAATCCTCGAAAAATTTCGAGTCAGTTTCTATACCCACGGGTCTCCATGGGGATACCCGATTTATTAATATATATATATATATATATATATATATAATATATAAACATCTAAAAAAACTAAACTTTACTACTCACGCACGCTGCTCTCCTCTCACTTAGACTATGAGAGACGGCTGGAAATAGATCTCATGTTGTGCCCCCTGCTACGCCGCTCTCTCTCTCATGCATGCCCCTGTCGTTCCGCTCTTCCCTCACGCCTCTCACGACGAACACTGTCCTCCCTCACACCGGCACCTGTCATCTTCACGACGTCCTCCCTTACGCCGGCGCCTGTCATCTTCGGCTTTTCATGGTGTCCTGTCTCACGCCTGATATCTGATAGTAAGTATCAATGTAGAGAAAAGATTTAGATGTTTAAATGCTTTAGATGTTTAAATCCATATTTTTTTTTGTTTGGATTAGTAAATCAGATATCAAGCTTTAGATGTTTAAATCGATATTTTGTAGTTGTTTGGATTAGTAAATCAGATACTAAGCTTTAGATGTTTAAATCCATATTTTTTAGTTGTTTGGATTAGTAAATCAGATATCAAGCTTGACAGTGATGAAATAACCTAACATAAATTAGATATCAAGCTTGACAGTGATGATATAACCTAAAATAAAGCAAAGTCACGAATCAGGCATATTTTTTAGTTGTTTTTCAGATTTTAGTTGTTGTTTTCATCCCCTTAATGGGTTTTTTTCCAAGTCTTTTAGTTTTTTTTGTCTGATTGATTTTTTTTTGTGTTTAATCATTTTCTATTTGAGATGTAATTTAAAAGTAACTTTTACTTAGGTGCTTAAAGAGGAGTTAAAAAAAATCAAATCGGGTTCCCCGCGAGGAACCTGATACCCGTTTTAAATGGGGACGGGGATCCCCAGACCCATTATAATGGGGAACGGGGCGGGGATGGGGAATGGTTTGTCTAATGGGGACGGAAACGAGGAGTTAAAACTCGACCCCGAACCGACCCGTTGCCATCCCTAGAAGTGGTGGGGCAGTGGGTGTGTGCAAGTGGGTGTCTGCGTCAGGGGTAGGCAATCAAAATATAACATTAATTGCTTCGAGACCTTGTTTTAAATATAGGTGAATAGATTGGTAGATAAAGAAAAATTTGAAGTCTTGAGAATTTAAATTTAATTTGTACTCAATATATAATTCTTGTAGGAGTTGATTAGTTAATGGTTTTACATTTACGTGTTTGATTTACTAAATTTGCTTAATGTTCAATCTAAAAGGTCTGAAAACATAAATTTTCCAATATATTTGCAGTCATAAGGTTTTGTTGATTGTGTATATAATGTGTTATGATCCTTTTATAAAAATGGAAAGGGTCAATTTGGATTTGTCGCCCACTAGTTGTTATTAGGGGGTAGGGTTCATTAGTGTTGGTATTAGTTAGTTGTGATATTTAGAGAGAGAGATATGATTAAAACTAAATTTAATGGTATCTATTTTTTATTGACATGAGCCTAGTTTAGCTAAGCTCCGGCTCAATTCCTCTACCGACATTATTTTTCTTGCTTGAGTCTCATACTGACATTCTTTATGATTAGAATTCATGCATTAGAGTAATAAATATTCATTATGAATTATGCACAATTGTATGGTTTAATCATATATCTCCCTAATTAATAATAATAATTCATGGTTTAGGTATTTGTTTTAGTTCTTATGCGTACTTTAAATTAAATGTAATATACTTTAAATTACATAATTAAATAAAATCTCTCTAATTGTGATAAGATATAATTAAATGAAACATATTTTAAATTACTTATAGTGTGCATAGATACTAGCCTTCTAGTTCTTATGCGTACGCATTCAATAGCCCTTAGACCCGTTCGAGAGTTATTACCCCTGCAATGAGGTCTCTCGAATTGTTTCGTTTGGACTGTTTAGGACTACATAGTTTCTGTATAGTAATATTCTTCATGGCTTAAACTTGTTACTTTGGGACGAAGTTCTGCAGTCATATCTTAATGTTCTCTGGGTACGTACTAGATGATGTGATGTTAAGTGTTATTTTAATTGATAAATTGAAATAACACTCACACTTGCGAATCTATGTCGTGTAGTTGGAGAACTATGGGGATATGCTGTCAAATTTTCCTCAAATTGGAATAATGTACATGAGATGTTAAGTATATTATAGAAATATTCAATCTTGAATGGGATAGGACCGCTCACCCTTTAGAGGAGATGGAGGAAATAGGAATTAATATTATAAATTGACTTTTAATTTTAATTTCAATTTCAAATTAAAATTGAATTTGAATTTGAATTTGAATTTGAATTTGAATTTGAATTTGAATTTGAATTTGAATTTGAATTTGAATTTGAATTTGAATTTGAATTTGAATTTGAATTTGAATTTGAATTTGAATTTGAATTTGAATTTGAATTTGAATTTGAATGCACGAATAAATTTACCCATCGAACCTAGCCTTTTAGTTATGTGTACGCATTAAATAGGTGATTGTTTATACTAATGGTAACTAAATATTAACACTTTTGTTTATGTTATTTTACCGATAATAGATGATTGTTTATAGTAGCTGTGATGGGATATCATAAATACAAAGAGTGGATGGGTGAGACAAATAGATTAGGGGATGTGTTTTGTAGAGGTGCTAATAAATTTGTCAAATACACAAAGAGATTCCACTATAATGAAAAGTTTTTGTGTCCGTGTGCTAAGTGTACGAATGGTGAGGTGTTTGAGTGGAAAACAGTTAAACTACATTTGTTAAGATGGGTATGTAAGATAGTTATCAAAGTTGGGTTTTCACGAGGAATCGAAAGTTCCTTTTATCCCCGAGTAACCTTCACGACAACCTTCAACAAGTAGGATATATGTTCAAGGGGAGGGTGAAAATGTAGATCATAATATGCTAGAGGATTTAGTTGATAGCGCATATGGATTTCATGAAGTGGAAGAGAATGAGGTCACTGACGATGTACAAGGAGCAGGCGCTTATGAAGATATCATAAAAAAAACCTTGATGATGACTACCAAAGTTTAAAATTTAAGGCGAACCAGCCGTTATACTCTAGTTGTGAGAAAGATCAAACAACTTTACATGCCATAGTTGGTTTGCATAATTTGAAGACTCAATATGGTTTGTCTGGCACTAGAGTGACAGGAATTTTGAATTGGGTGAAGGTCTTGCAATTCAAGCTTCCAAACAGCTATCTTACTATGAAAAATAGTTTAAAAGGTTTGGGAATGAAGTATAAATCAATTCATGTTTGTGTGTATGATTGCATACTATACCGAAAGGAGTATGAAAATCTCGATCGGTGTCAGGTATGCGATGAACCTAGATATGTCCAATCAACTGGAAAAGAAGGCGCAAACTCAAAAGTTCCTCAAAAAGTGTTAAAATATCTTCCCGTTGGGCCTAGATTAAAGTGGTTTTTCATAGTACCATGGATAGCGGAGGCAATGACTTGGCATGCTAGGGAAGAAGCAGGAGAAAATCTCATTCGCCATCCTATTGATTCTACCGTTTGGAAGAGGATGAATTTTGAGTATCCCGATTTTGCTCGAGAACAGCGTTACATTCGTTTGGAAATATCAACAAATGGTTTCAATCCATTTGGAAATCTAAGCACCAATCAGAGTGTATGGCAGTGATCCTAGCCCCACTAAACCTCCCTCCTTCACAATATATCAATCTGAATTTTTGATGATGCCTTTGTTGATCCCTGGACCAAAGGCACCAAGTGAGGACATTGATGTCTACCTGGATCCTTTAATAGAAGAATTAAATGAGTTATGGGAAGACGGTGTGAAAGCATTTGACTCTTTTAGAAAAAAAGAGTTTACGCTGAAACCTATGTTGATGTGGGCAATTCATGATTTTCCAGGTATTGGATGTGCGCCATGTATTAGATGTGATGCACGCAGAGAAGAACATCACTGAACATATTGTGGGCACATGCCTTGGGGGGGAATTCTAAGGATGGATAAAATACACGAAAAGACCTTAAAACTTTGAAACTTAAGCCATAACAATGGCTGAAAGAAGATAGTAGGGGAACGAAAATAATTCCCCCTGGTGCGTTTACTTTGACGAGTGAGGAAAGGAAGGTGCTTTTAGACACGATATATAATTTGAAAGTTCCATCTAATTTTTTGACCAACTTGCAAAGGATTGTGAATTATGCAAGTGTAAGTCCCACGATTGGCATGTGATCATGAAATTAGTTCCTCGATTGTTTAAGCACTGTTTCTCCAAGCACAAGGATTTGTGGAGGGATATTATACAAATTAGTGTCTGCTTCTCACTGTTATGTGCGAAGGTAGTCAATTGAGATCACATAGTGGCCATAAAATTGGCGATGAATGAAGCAGTTTGTGTCTTGGAGAAGTACTTTCCCCCATCTTTTTTGACATGAGTGTTCACTTGTTGGTAGATCTATGCGACGAGGCACTTGTTTGCGGCCTAGTAAGATTTCGGTGGATGTATCCGTTTGAAAGATTGATGAAAGTTTTCAAACATTATGTCAAGAATAGACGATACATTGAAGGTTCAACTTCAGAGGAATACATTATCGTGGAGTAATCAATATACACTCGGGAATATATGCCTGACTCGACCAGCGTGGATGACAATGATGAGTTCATCGATAAGGGTGGCCATGTGATGGGAAAACGAGTGAAATTAACGAGTTTGCAACATGAACAAGAAGCTCGTTATCTTCTTGAGACACATAAAGATGTCGAAGAATGGAAAAAGTAAGTTTAAAATATTTTAAATTTTAAATTATTTTAATTTTTACGTGATTAATTTTGTAATACTTTCGTCACGATTTATGTAGAAAATATGAAGCGTGTGAGAACAATAAAAGACGGAAAACAATGGCACAATCAGACAGCGAGTTTAGGCTGTGATTGTCACGCGAGGTAATTATAATTAATATAGACTGTTATCAAATGTCACATTACAAGAAAGCTTTACAACTAACCTAATTAATTTATCTATATACTCAGCTCTTAAAAACGAGTGATGCAACATCTAGGCTTTCTCGTCTAGCAACTGGACCCTTGTTCAATGCACAAGAGTACAAAAAGTATCGATTGAACGGTTACGTATTTGGTGCAAGGGTGTACGAGGAAAATATAAATGTACAGAACTTGGGAATTTCATACAAGGCTCTTACTTTTTTTTTAGCGAGCGCGAAAGATAAAAAACTCATTGAAGTTGAAAATAACTTACTAGGGTGTAATTCAAAACATATTTGAATTGGATTATGTAAACTTAAAAGAGGTTGTATTTTAATGTGATTGGGTAAGAGTTGAGGATAAAAATGCTTGTAAAGTAGATCCTCGCACGAATTTGATCATAGTTGACTTGTCCAAGTTGAAGAACAACAAACACGTGAGCGATGAGTAGTTTGTTTGTTCTTTTCAAAAGGTCAAGCAAGTGTTTTACTCGTAGTATATCAACACGTGATCGATCATTAGTGGATGTATTATTCTAGTGCTCTATTATTATCGGACGACAATTTAATGTTTTTTTATTAATTTGTACTTGATCATTTTTATGCTTGTAATAACCAAGTGAATATGTTAATTAGAATTTTCATTAATTTAAACATTAATTCAAAGTCCATGACCCAAGAGTGTGTGTGCAAATTGAAATTGGTATATATTGGTATTGGTATAAATTGAAATTGGTATAAATTGATATTGGTATAAATTGATATTGGTATTGGTATTAGTATTGGTATTGGTCTGTAATGTTATTATCGGATTTGAGCATTAATTCAAAGTTCATATACATCATTGTACTAATAATAACAATTTTTGAAGAAAATGACTTCATCAAGACGCGGTAGCGAAGGCGATGAGGGTTCCTCGGATAGTAGGCCCCCAAAATGGGGCAAATTAGGGGACGCCGTCGAAAATAAGATGGCATTATTAGCTAGAGCGCTAGAGTTGTTGAAGGTGATTATCGGCCCAAGGTACACTGATTGGAGGGTTGTGCCTAATGACCTCAAGATGAACATCTGGAGGGCTCTACAGGTTGTGTATTTTATATTTATAACTATAATAATTACTTATAGGATGGTTTGTATTTGTTTCACAAGAACAATTAGGCCTACCGGCACGTTGGAGCAATTGAGGGATCAATATAAAATGTGGAAGAGGAATTTATGGGCACGGTACTTTGGGAAGACCCGGGAGTCCATTCTGAGACTCCGTGAAACCGTCCCCCCAAGGAGACAATCTCATTGGCACGGTGGTAGAAATTTATCGACAATGAGACCAATGAGAGAAAATTGGCATGTCACTAATCGGGGAAGGATAACCGGGCGAAAAATTTGGATGTGCACTACTCCGGGCGGACGTCTTATGCCGAGGTGGAGCACTAGATGGTAAGTTTTTAATTTTCTTTAATTTTAGTTAGTATAATTTAGCATTAATTTGCGTTACATAATAATTATGTATTATTTTATTTTAGAAGACAGGGAGTGGCCCTGGGGAGGCCACATAGGCTTGATGCCTATGTGAAAATTCGAAAGAAAAAGGGGAAGGACAAGGAGGCGGCCCCGAGCCTCGCAGTCACCATTATAAGTTATAAATGTTTAATTTTTTCAATTATGGTATGATTTTTTATTTACTTAATTGACTAATCGTATACGTTTTGTTTTTTCAGGCAAAGCTTAAAGAAGTGCATGAGTCGCGGTCTGATGCCGACAAAGCATCTTTGGCTAGGGACGCACTCAGCCAAGTGCTCGGGTCAGATCGCAAGGGGAGGACTAGGAGGTGAGCTTGTGGTGGGGAAGTCCAGGATCATTGGCATGAAGATGAGCAACACCGGGTTGAAACATAAGGTTGAATCCCATGATGATAAGCTATCAAGGTTGGAGCCGAAAGTCCTAGATATGTATGCCTTTATGAAGTGTCAATTAGGCCAGTGAAAGGGCAAGGGGAAGGGGAAGGGGAAGGTGGTAGAGGAGGACGAGGACAAGGATTCTGACATTGACGACATTTCTTCATCATTGATATGTACAGACTCAGCACCATATGATGATCCATTTCCCATCGTGACCCCCATCGAGCGGCTAATGACAACACTTGATTGGTTAAGCGTGCATCTACTCAACATATATTATGGGCTTCCGATAGTGAGGGAATTGATGGATCCAAACTTCTACCCGGGTATGTTGCTTCATGGACGTCCCCTCCAAGACATTGAGGTAAGAGTGCGTGTCATGCATATGGTGGAGGAAAAGGAGAACTCACATGTGTGGTTAAGCAAACAATGAGTCGCTCAGCATATTGCGGGGTGCGTCAATTCATATGTTGTGTGGCCTTCCTTCCTTTTCCGACCTGCTGAAGATTGACATTATTTCTATCTCTTTTTATTTTTAAAATTGGATTGTATTTATATTCTTTTGATTTTGGTACAATTTGGTTTGGATATGATCGATATTTGCATTTATATTTTATTTGGATATGGATTTTAAATGCCTCGATTTGTATTTTATTTGGATATATGTTGTTTGAATAGGTACAATTTAGTTATAACGGGTACAAATATACTGTTGGGCATTGGCAGTGGCCATACTGCCCAACATTTTTTTAAATTCTGCCCAGAATTGTCACGGTCAAAGATTGTGACAAGTTCTCGATAAAGAAACTTGTCACAGTCTTTGACCATGATAATTTTTTTTGTTTTGTCACAGGTTTGTCACGGTCTTTGACCGTGACAAAAACTTAGCACAGCCAAAGACCTTGATAGGACCGTGACAAGTCTAATGAACTTGTCACAGTCATTGACCTTAACAAGTTTGACTTATCATGGTCAATGATCGTGACAATCCAACAGTTTTGGTGTAGTGATAGCAACAATTATGGGAGATGATTTTGAGTTCTAAAACTCTTCCAAAAAGTTCTCCAAGTTTTCCTTAATCCTTTATGATTAAGTTTTCAAAACGCAAATCCTAGTTTACACCCAGCTAGTTTAATATCTCAGATTTTATCTCATATATACATTGAGATAGGTTTTTGCACCATTTTTTATTATCTACATCTTGTTGAGAATTCTTTCATGTGGTGGATTCTGGTCCTTTTAGTTTACATCCAGTGGACTCCATGTGCGTGATGATTGCTGAGACTTATCTATTGATTCTAAGGCGTGTGTGGACTCACATATTTTTGCATCTATGCGGATGGGATCCTTCATGTCACTGAGCAGAGGTTGAAAGAACGAAGAGCATCAAATCTTGCGAGGGCATCGAGTCTACGTTTTAAGTCTTGTGTCGTGTCCTTTTGTAATTCCGTACTTAATGGATTTTGTGTAACTAGGTCAGCAACGGGGATTGTGGTTGATTTACTTTATCTTATAATACTCACCTAGATGCATGCTTAGGTTTATGATAAAATTGGTTAATCTCAAAACTATCCAATTAATATTTAATTAATTTGAATTTATTTTGTTTAAAGAAAAATTTAAATTATAAAATTCTAAATAAAAACTGGTTTGTGAGTATTTTAACCATCCCATCCATTATTATTCCACATTTCCTAATTTTCTACTTCAAATTGGTATCAATTCCGGTTCATTGAGCTATCGTGTTAGATCTTGTTTAGGCTTGAGTATGGAAAGTCAGTCATTTTTAAGGTTTCCATTTTTTTATGGTTCTAACTACGCGTATTGAAAAGCGCGTATGAAATAAGCACTTAAGTCATTATACGAGTGGGTATGTTAAGCAGTAGCTAAGGGTTGGTCCCACAACCTTATCTAGTGATTAGAAGATTCCAAAACCCGTAGAAACCTGAAGTGAGGTTGAGCTTAAACGGTATAACTATAATTCGCGTGGTCTCAATAAATTTGTTTTATGACGTCACACAAGAGAAGTTCCATTTTATTATGACATGTAAAATATCTAAAGAGGCTTAGGACATACTCCAACTCACTCATGAGGGTACTAGTGTTGTTAAGGCTTCCAAACTCCAAAACCTCACCACTCTATTCGAAACCATTAGAATGAAGGAGAGTTATACCTTCGAGGAGTTTAATACTAGACTGCCTGATAGTGTGAACTCATCCTTTAACATAAAAGAGAGAATACCTGAAACCCTTGTAGGTAAGAAAATCTTAAGGTCCATACCTAAAATATTTAATTCAAAAGTGACAGTTTTGAATTCCTTAGGTACTTTAGACTCTACAAAATTTGAAGAGCTTGTGGTTGATCTTCAAACTTTTGAGATCGACATGTTTTCCTCTAAAAAGCCTAAGAAATATAAGGGCATTGCTTTAAAAGCTCGAAAGGAGGAAACACGTGTTTCAGTAGATTTATTTGACATCAAGTCTGATGATATATCTATGTTTGCTAAGAAGTTAAGAAACTTTCTTAAGCTTAATCAAGTAAATCTAAATATGATGATAACAAATTTGAGAAGTATAAGTATAATAAGGCAAATAATTTTCTTAAAAAACATAATGATAATTTTAAAAGGGATGAGTCGGATTGGTATTATGGGTGCGAGGGGTGTGGCCATAGGGCAATTGAGTGTCCCAGTAAAACATAAGGAGGGCAAGAAAATGATTGGATACAATGCCATCCTTAGTCATAGTGAACCAAAAGAGGGAGATGATTCCCTGATTAAGCACAACTTTAATGCATTCATGGCTAGTCATAGGAGCCTTAGTGAAAAATCTTTCGATGACGATAATAGTGTGCATGACAATTCCAAGGCCATTTTAGTAGAAACCCAAGTGAGTGGTAATGAGGATGAAGAATAAGAGGAGGAGGAGGAGGAGGAGGAGGAGGAGGAGGAGGAGAGTGAACTTTAGGTTTTGTTTATATAATTGTACGATGATTCGATTAAATTTAGAAAGGTAAATGATAGGGCCGGGTCTCACCACGGCGCGAGCGTCACATGCACGCCGGTCATTTTATCTTCAGCCCACCGACTCTATACAAAAACCTAAACTTATGACTACACTCAATAAAATGGAGTATAGCGGCCAAGTCCGGGTATTGAAAATCCACATACACGAGTTGCTAGAATTTAATTGATTTAATACTTCTAAAATAAAATTGTAAAAGATAATTATAAACAAAAGGAAAAGATGAAAAAAGGGAAGGATTAATCTAGTCATGTATTTAAACTAGTATAATAAAAACAGTAAAACCTATAGCTTGTGTCGGATATCCCTCTGCTCAGCTTAACGCCTATAAATGGTTACATGGTTCTACAAATTCATTTCGATTGCGTCTCGTTTCGACAGTTAATTAAATCGAGAGTTGTCACACCCCTAAATTTGCAAAAAAGTCTAATAAGTTTTTGGCGTCAATAAATACCCCAAAAGTTACGCACGCAAGGTCATAAATACGGAGCATACATGATATACTCCGTTAAATCTCCTATACTTAATAATTAGGACAACCCAATCGAAATAAACATGTATCTTCCATCACCATAGCAAACCAACACGCTAAACACGAGTCAAGTTCGATTCAACACAACATAGGCTAAATTAACCTAGAAAGCATGATAAAAACTTGGTAAATAAACGCAATGAAATTACACTAGAAAGCATGTAAATAAACGAACTAAATCTAAACTAGAAAGCGAGTAAAAATGCGATAAATAAAGAAATACAAACATTGGAAACTCGGATTGATAGAGAAGATGGGGGATAGTGTTCAACACAACCTCGACGGACAAATCCCTCTATATGAGCAAACCCTCGGAGGGAGAAAATGGCACACTCCCCAAACCCTCCAAACCCTAGCTTCTCTCTCTAACCCTAACTATGGAAAATGATCTATTATTACAAGATAACTAACAAAAATGAGATAAGGATTCTATTTATACTAAGTTGAGAAAAGGAAAGAAAGAAATAAAGGAAAAATAAATGAAAAGAACAAAGGGAAATTGTCGGGTAACTGCGATACCCAGTGGACAGGCAATAGGGGCGCGGTCGATCGGTCCCTGAAGTTTAAGCCCACTTGTTACTTCGTAAGGCAAAATCCCAAAACATGGTCTACCGGCAGTAGGGGCGCGGTCGACCGGTACCCTGTTTTCTAGTGCTCTTTGGTGTTCACAGAAATGGCCATAACTTCTTCATCCGAACTCGAAACGACGCGTCATTTTTTGCCATGCGATGCTAACTCAACGAACTGTGCATCCGTGGAAATTCTATGAGCCGTAGATGAAGTGTGAATTGACTAAAATGCCCTTAAAGTAGCATCCGGTGATAGAACTTCTCCAAAATATAATCAATCCTCACTTTTAGCGTTCCAATACCTACAAAAGCACAATTAACCCCAACAAAACATATATATGAATAAATCATAGGTTGTTTGGTTAAAGAGCTTAAATATAGGAATTAAGAACATAAAAATGCTATAATGAACAAAGATAAGGGGCGCAAATATGCAATATTTGTGACGTATCACACCCCCTAACTAAGACATTGCTAGTCCCTAGCGATGAAACAAACAAAACCTGTCCACAAAAGGCGATACAAAAATGTATATATGCATCGAAATATAAATGCCACTTTTGTAGGGAACACGATTGCATTTAGCATATGCAATAAGTCATTAAACCCCTAGGTTACCCTAGGGGACGAGTGTCGTCTCGTGAGGGTTTTCAGGGATGAAACCCACAAACATCATATGGTTTCCTCAAAATATTCCCAATCACATGTGACGCACCCAACAATAGCGAAAAAGATTTCATTCACATTATTAGCAAAGTGAATGAATTCACATAGAATTCCGTATTATTCACATTATAGAATGAACTTCATTGAATCAAAACCTTAAAATGTGGGAGGGGAGCGAGCACACGCAAAGTATGATTTGGCAAAAACTTATATAAACTGAAAAAAAATAAAACAAGCATATAGTCAATCCTCACGGGCATTACACTCATCAAGTGAATTCACTCGAAACTGGGATTTAACACACGAAATATGCGGGCATAAAGAGTAAATGTAAATGGAAACTAAGTCGCGCACATGTCACAAATGAATAACGCTTTATAGGAAATTAAAATTTGTGATCTCAATGAATGATACCGATCATTAAAGGAGGCGAAATGTATTTTCACAGATTATCAAAACTATTATGACTTTTAAATTAAATTCACCCTAAGATCACATAGGACTTGAATAGGGTTGTAATGTAGGTTAGGCTAGGGTACGAAACGAAAGATATATGTACGGATTCAAAGTGTTCGGAGATGAAAACTTAGAATAATGAAAAAAATGTGAGTAAAAACAAAAATGGAAAGCAAATTCCACAACAAGCATTAGATATGAATTGGAGAGTAACAAGTATTATTCGACCACTATACAGAACATATACAACTTTATCTTTCTTTTCTTTTCTTTTTTTCTCACGTTTTCTTTTCTTTTCTTTTAATTTTTGCTTTTTCTCTTCTTTTTCACTACTTTCTTTTCTTTTTTTTCTCACTCTCACATGCCTAAATTGCACACACAAGACAATAACATCATTCAATCCCAAGTAGCATTCCAAACAAAGGTATGGAAGGTAATATCTATTGTTTAAAACTCCAATGTGGAGATGGTTATGGGATTTTGGGTAATGAAATGAAAGGTTATATTTAGGCTCAAAGGGGTTGATGAGGGAAAACATATAAGGTGAGATCAAGGCGAATATGGGTGATATAACAAAGATGGCCTACGATCATTTCCTAATGCTTATGCAATTCTCTAGTCAAAACAAACTTTGAAAATCATGCTCAAGTAATACATTTAATAAATGAAATCAATTAATGAATGATCAAGTGAAAGAATAGTGAGATTACCGACGAATTCAATTTTTCAATGAGGAAAGAATAGTTTATACACTCACAAATGACAAAAGGTACAAAGATTACTCGGTGTAAGTATATACAATGCAACAAAAGATTACCGAGTTATAAAAATCTTAAACCAAATCAATAGAACAAGAAATTGCATGTGCTCATGGGATAAAGTTTAATTCATGAAGTTATTCATGATCTCAATAATTGAGGACTAAAGTCTAATAACTTCTCAAATTAAGAACATGCATCGTTCAGTTGTCTATTGGATTGGGAAATTATTAAAATTTATCATCGAAAACAAAGGCAAAATGCCCAAAAAAAAAGAGAAAAAAAGAAAGAAAATATTTTAGAAAATTTTAAATTTTTCTAAGAAAAGCAAACTTAGAAACTAACATGTGATAAACTCAATGGACAAAACAAAGAAATGGATAGAATATCCCACACCCGCTAACTTAAATGTTGCATTGTCCTCAATGAGTCCATTAAGAACACAACACAAAGAGAGGAAAAGAACGATATTACGCAAAATTGGAGCGATCTCCATAAGCACAAGTCCAAGCGAATCTACAAAACAAGTTAGCACCAAGTGTAGCAAGAAAAAATAACAAAAACTTAACTAATTAAACTAGACTAAATAAAAAGGAAAGAAAAAACTAAAGAAAGAAGGAAAGACAAAAGCTAACTATTTACAACATGCCTCCCGGAAGATATGGATTCCATTTGAACAACGGAAGGCATGTCGGAGGTGGAAAAAGTGAGCCATCGCCAATTTGAAATTTTGGGCGGACGATGGGGGATTTGGATAACAAGTGGAAAGATACACTTGAGGTCCAAGAAAAATCGACTCATCTCCTAAAGGTTTTTTAATTGGAATCGGACATGGTGCACACGAGGGGATAACATCCATCGTGGAAAACAAGAGCGGCAAAGAGTCCTCATCGAAAAAAGGTTTAAAAGTTTTAAATAATTTCTACCGACTCATAAGAACACCCCGGTAATTCTAATGGTTCAAGATTCGAGAACAGATCCCAAATGAAACATTCGTAGGGCCAGATTCAAGAACATATCCCACATGAAACATTAGAATTACCGATAAAGATATAAAATAGTACATGGTTACCGAATTTTTTGTAGATGGAGAATCCGAGAAAGACGATGCGCGACCGAGAATCCATGTTTCTTAGCGCTCAAATGTGTCATCCTGCAAAAAAATTAAAACAAATAATACAAATACAAAAGAAAACATACTACGAAATAATAAATAAAATAAATTCTAAAACAATCTCAACCCCGGCAACGGCTCCATTTGATAGGGCTGGGTCTTATCACGGCGCGAGCGTCACTTGCGCGCTAGTCGTTTTATTTCGGCTCACCAACTTTATACAAAAACCTAAACTTATGACTACACTCAACAAAAGGGAGTATAGAGGCCAAGTTCGGGTATCGAAAATCCATTGAGACGAGTTGCTAGAATTTAATTGGTTTAATAATTCTAAAATAAAAGTGTAAAAGATAATTATAAACAAAAGGAAAAGATGCAAAAAAGGAAGGATTAATCTCGGCATGTATTTAAACTAGTCTAACAAAAATAGTAAGGACTATAGATTGTGTCAGATATCCATCAGCTCAACTTAACCCGTATAAATGGTTACATGGTTCTACAGATTCATTACTAATGCGTCTCATTTCAACAGTTAATTAAATCAAGAGTTGTCACACCCCTAAATTCGCATAAAAGTCTAATAAGATTTTGGCGTCAACAAATACCCCAGAAATTACGCACGCAAGGTTGTAAGTACATAGCATACATGATATACCCCATTAAATCTCCTAGGCGTAATAACTAGGACAACCCAATCGAAATAAACACGTATCTTCCATCACCATATCAAAGCAACACGCTAAACACGAGTCAATTTTGATCCAACACAACCTAGGCTAAATTAACCTAGAAAGCAAGATAAAAATGTGGTAAATAAACACAATAAAACTACACTAGAAAGCATGTAAATAAACGCAATAAATCTAAACTAGAAAGCGAGTAAAAACGCGGTAAATAAAGAAATACAAACATTGGAAACTCGGATTGATAGAGAAGATGGGGGATAGTGTTTTACATAACCTCGACGGGCAAACCCCTCTATACGAGCAAACCCTCGGAGGGAGAAAATGGCACACTCCCCAGACCCTTCAAACCCTAGATTCCCTCTCTAACCCCAACTATGGAAAATAATCTATTATTATAAGATAACTAATAAAAATGAGATAAGGATTCTATTTATACTAAGTTGAGAAAAGGAAAGAAAGAAATAAAGGAAAAAGAAATGAAAAAAACAAAGGGAAATTATCGGGTAACTGCAATACCCGATCGACCGGTAACAGGGGTGCAGTCGACTGGTCCCTTAAGTTAAAGCCCACTGGTTACTTCGTAAAGAAAAATCACAAAATGCGATCTACCAGCAGCAAGGGAGCGGTCCATCGGTGTCTATTTTCTGGTGCTCTTTGGTCTTCACATGGGAGAAAAGGTTCATAACAAAAATGACCATAACTTCTTCATCCGAACTCGAAACGATGCGCCATTTACGGCCACACAATGCTAACTCAATGAACTGCACATTCATGGAAATTACATAAGCCATAGATGAAGTGTGAATTGACTAAAATTCCCTTGAAGTAGCGTCCGGTGACAAAAGTTCTCCAAAATGTAATCGATCCTCACTTTTAGCGTTCCAATGCCTATAAAAGCACAATTAACCCATGTAAACATAGTGTCCAAATACGAGGTTGTCTGGTTAATAAGCATAAATATAGGAATTAAGAACGTAAAAGTGATACAATGCACAAAGATAACGGGCGCAAATATGCAATATTTGTGATGTATCAGTAAACTTAAAGTTGTAAGCTATGTTAAAATAATGTGCCATAGGTAATGATGATTCTAAATTGATTGAGAATCTTAAGGCACGTAAGAAAATCTTAGGGAGAAGCTTGTAATAGTTGAGAGGGAGAGATATAACCTTTGGAGATTAATAGAGATTATGAAGAAGGACTCCCTTATTTTTTATGAGTCTCATCATTTTCTTGAGTCTAATATTGAGGAGTTAGACGAGAGATTAATAAAATCGAGTAACGTCAAGTTTAATTTGGAATCTAGGTCCGAGATGTTGGATAAGATGTTAGACATCGTCCAAATCAAACGTAACAATGGTGGGATTGGCTTCGAAAATTCTAATTCTTTTGCTGCTAAAGACAAGTCCAACTTTTTAAGAGGGTAAACCCTAGCTAAGGACTTTAGAAAATTTCAACCTTTAGGTAACATTCCTCGTATCATTACATGCCTACAGTATCATAGGAAAGGTCTTGGGCATTTTTGATTTGATCTTAGAAAAGTCCTAGGAAGTCTAAGTCTAGTGTCGTCATGGTTTTCCAAAACCAAGATTGTTATGTTAAACCTAACTGGGTCAGGAAATTAGATTTAGAGGTGCTTAACATTAGGCTTTTTTATTCTCGCGTGCTTTCACATGATACTTCTCTTACTATATTTAATAGTTGATTGTGTCTGCATGTTTACATACAATAGCTTTTCTACTTCATGATATACTTGTTTGCTAGTTGTACGTGGTTTGAGTATTTTGTATTTTGATTTTTCTTTTAGTGGGTCATGTTGAGAAAAATACATAAATATTTTGTTTGTATTTTGAGTTGTCTTCGTTTTAAATTTGGTTTAAAAAGTTTTAAAACTCAAAAATATATTTTTTTTGTTTATGTGAAGTTTTGTTTTATACATTTTGTGTGGAATATCCTTGGGTTTGAATCCACTTTATTGCATGTATCCATGTGTTTAACACTTTTTATTATGATGTTCAATTCTTAGATTGTTCTTAATCATGCTTACATGAAAAAGTTTGACATTGATTTGCTTAATAGATTCACTTTGTACATGCCTCTGCACACACTTTATATAAGCACTTTTGGATTTTATCTTCATATGTTACATGAGCTAAGTCAGGTGTTCTCCTATCAATCTTATCATTCTGTATATCTTTTGACTTTGGGTAAGTTGTGCATGAAATAGCCATTGCCCGTCAGTTTTATTTTTGTTTTTAACAATATGAGTGTGTACTGGAAAGGGATACAAAAGCCTAAAAGAAAACAGAGGCAAATAAAATAATAGAAATATTGCAAAGGTCAAAATTTTATTTCATTGATATTTTATTAAAATTGAATATATTTAGTACTTTCAAAATGAGAGAGAAAAAGAAAAGTTTATATAACTTTATTTCGAAGGAGTTATATATTAAAGACCAATGGATTTGCACAATGAGTTCTAGTTAATTCATGTTAGACACTGTTTATTTGAGAATCATCAATATTTTCTATCCTAGTGTACATTTTGTTTGTTTCTCCATTTATGATTTCTCTTTATTTATCAATATGAGGCTAAATCATTAGTTGATATAATTAATACAGTCAAATAGAACTCTTTGGACATGTTTAGGTGATTGGGCCATAATTCTTTTATATCTAGTCATCCCCCTTCATTTTGCTTACCACATGTTTGTTTAGACACATTTATGCCATACGTGTATAACAAGCTTATTGTTTTTAGTGTCTTGTGTGGTTTTAGACCTAGTGATATATTCCTATGCCTCATTGATGTCATTTGCATATTTACATATATGGTAGTGTTTGTTTTGAGTCTTTTCAATTGAGTCTAGTCCATGTATGCCATAAGTTTAATCATATATTTCAAATTGGTGTGATGTATTTCACTTTGATATCTCTGTTATTTCCTGTTTAAATTGGTATCATATGCTTCACTTAGTGCCTTCTAGTTAGTACCACTTGTTGTTGCATCAAAATTAGTATATATTGTTCATTGTTTGGATTACTAGTGCTTGTTTTGTCAAGTTGACTTATTGCTACTTGTTTCACTATACATCATTGCATGATTAAATTGTTTTTACTTTATTCTTATCCCTTGTTTCATTTAGGTGGAGAATTGGTTTAAATGGAGAGAAAATATTTATTTCATACACTTTAATATTTTTTTATTCCCAAATAAAAAGAGGGAGAAATGGTATCTCATTTTTCTAGTCTGGGTGGAAATTTCTGCCTTAGGGGACACATCCCATCTTATGTATAGATTATTAGACAAATAGGTGGGGTGGTTTATTCAAATAAGGATTTATATTTTTATAGTTTACCCTTGCATTTGATGATGTGTTTAAGTGTGTAGGTTTGCATCAATGCAGCAAAGTTTACACAAGAGCAAAATATAACATGTGGATAAAACCACTTCTCCCCACATCGACAAAGGTAAACCAGAATTGATTAACATTGCATTTATGATTTCAACTAAAGTCCTATTTTTCCTTTGGCTGGGCTCCTAAAATAATGGAACAATAGAAAGATATACAGAAAAACAGGTCGGAGCCCGAGTTGAAAACAATTTAATATAGCAAGTGCTTAAATTGATTTCAGTTAGCACAATTATTAATCAAGTTAACTTAGCATACTCACTTGAGATACTTACCCCTCGATCTAGTGTGCACGCCTCATGAGGCTAGCTACCCATACTAGTTATAATACCTTGACTGGCTACTAGGTACATACTATTATGCTGGAAAGTCTACCTAAATAATCTCCAAGACGACGTACTTAAGATCTCAATTTAGGTTTAGAATTACTTTAGTTTATTCACATATTTTCTAATTGCCCAACTGATAATACCACAAGCACACGTCTAAAAATAGAGTCAACAACATAAGACACCAAATAGGATTTCGGTACACACACATTATTCTCTTCATGGATACATATCAATTTATATATAAATATAGCAATATCACACCCCTGGTTGAGAAACCCTTAGTGCTACGCATACTCGGCTATCTAGTCCCATTGCAATGCTCACGCATAGAGGAGAACTGGTTCAATCTCTCGAGAACCAATAAAAACACAAACACCTATTGGAGGCGAACATAGTCCCAATACGATGGACTACGCACATACATATGCACCCATACAACCGTCATCACTATCATTCTCACGGATAGCCTGTACCTAGATTCCATGCACTAGTGGTACGACTCTAAATCCCCGAAGGCACACAAGATCCGATCGTCCACAACGCGTTAACCTCCGTTCAATAGCCAGTAGTTAGGTATGTCATGCACATAATATTTTAAACAATAAGTATACACACAACTTATATAAATTCATTGGCTTTCCCGCAGCCTAGTATTCGCAGTATGCATAATATCCCCTATTACACCCCGTACCTTATTCATATATATTCTCCCTTGAATTTTTGCATCTCTCAAATTCTATGAATTTCATACCTTCTGAGGGTCGACATATTCTCCGCTCACTAAATTTTAAGTCACTCGAAATCCAAACACGTCTAACACTCATATAAATAAGCTTACGGGACGTTCCAAATAAAATCGGGCCTTAAAAGTCATTCTATAATCTCGTTAGAAGACCCAGGGAATATCGTTCGAACGAAGTTCCCCCCACCTCGAACGAACTACCAAACTCATTAGAAGGGCCACTGAAAACTCGTTTGAATGAGGTCGTTCGAACGACCTGGGCTGGACTTATAATGAAAATTCTGCAGTTGCCCAGTTCATCTCCAAAGTTCGTTTTTCCAGATTTTCTACTCTTCAATATCAACCAAAACCCATTCCAACCCAAGTACAAGGTTTCTAAACTACTCTATGTCACTATAGAACATTTCTTAACATAGTTTAGGGTTCAAATCCTTTTAATCATCAAATAAATTCAACAAACTCCTAAATTTTTCCTTTGAATCATATTAACATAAACCCAGAATTATAAATCCATAAAAGTCCCATTTTTATTTTGTGATTAGCATCTAATTTACCTAATTTCACACTCCTATAACGGGGAAAATCCTCTACATGCAAACCCCCATCAAATTTCTAAGATTCCTACACAATCTCCTCATACGTAAATCAAATTTGGTATTAAAAGTTCTAAAACCTCAACATATGTTAGCAAGAATAATAATTGCTAAGAGAAAGAGCAAGATAATCACTTGCCTTAAAATGAATTTCTGATTCGCAGGTTGAAATTGGTATGGGAACGATCCTCTTGACACGATCTATGCGCTAGTGTACTTTTTGGTGTGAAAGCTTATGTTCTTGGCTTAGGGCTCTAATGGAGTTTTCTCCTTCTTCCTTGGTTTTTTATCTCTTTTCCTCTATTTCTCATGTAGGTTGAAACTAACTGGCCACTAACCCTAAAAGATTTTAATTAAACCCAATTTTCGTCCATTTAATTACCCAAAAATTCGAAAAGGCCAAATTACCCCTCCGGGGTATCGTTTTGAGCTAAATTATCCCGGACTCCAATTTAAATATCCGAGTAGTGTTTTCTGACTATTTTGAACCTTACGGACACTCTGGCGCACTCAAAATAGTCATTCGAGCTATAAAAAAATAATTTACCTTTTAAACCCCCAAATACATACTAGTGACACGACTCATACGCGTCCCAAATATTTATAACATAACTATCGTGTATCTCATCCCCGGCCATAATATTATTTCAATAACTACTAATTCTCATCACGCTAGCGACTTATACGCATCTCAAATATTTATAACATAACTGACGTGTATCTCATCCCCGGCCATAATATTATTTCAATAACATCTAATTCTCATCACGCTAGTAATTTTTATCATAAAATCGGACTAATGACAATTTAAATTTTCTTTCTTAAATTAATTAATCCAAATTTTCAAATTTTCATAATAAAAATAAATACACGTAAAAATACGGGGTATTACATACTTCCCACCTAATAACAGAATTTCATCCCGAAATTTGGAAAAGTAAGGCGTACCTGGTAAAACCGGTATCCTCCAGTACACAAAACCAACTTAACAGTATGGCTCGATCAGTATAGTTCCCGCTTCACAGTAAGCTTGTTTAACACTTCTGACACTTTATCAGTTATAGGGTTACCCCTCAGTAATGACACCTCACCTTGTGATCCTACCAAACAACATTCAAATAAGACTAGCCTTTACATCATTGGCCCCATTTTATCAATATGTTTGGGAGGTCGCACCTCACTTCTTATTAACTCCGTATTCAACTAAACACAAAACTCCCATCCCAAAAGAATCCATGTGAATGTCTGACTACTCTTGTCTGTTCTTCTAATCTCGGTTCCCGACGACATGACTCTTACGATAGTCAAAAGCCTTCTCAGACAGTTTATGGTTATTTCACTATAGCCATCAGACTCTAACTTTAGACCAATCCGAAATTCTGATTATCCGCTCATTTCTAAGAATCCAGAGGAATAATCGTTAGGGACTTTCCACACAAAACCTCAATAAGCACCTTGTACATAATAACCAGGTGCGATTTCTTTCACACAACTCTATCATTAGGTAATATCTTCTCCTGATTATCGTACTATCTTAATTAGTAGCCATATCCGTTGTGGAAATGAAATGGTCACAATGAGTCTAAAATTTCTTTCATACCGCTCCACTAGTCGTCAATCACCATCCGTCTACTCCTCAACCATAGGTGATACAGCTGACTCAAAATGAAACATCATCCCCACAGTTTCCTAAAATCCCGTATTTAAGGTGGGGTTCAAGTATCTCATCCTAGTTAACAACAACACTGGGTAGGACCACGTACCGGCGCGATCCTTCTGTCAAAGAAAAGTCGGGGCACACTATCTAATAGTGTACTCAACCCGAAGTAATAACAATTACCGTTTCTTTTGGTCAACTTGTTCCACCCATTTGAAGGAAATTGTGACCTTATCTTGAAGTTGGCAATCCATCTAAGAAATTTGCCAACTTGACTGCCCTATTCCATGACTGGAACCATCGGCTTGATACAAATTTTTTGGTTGATCCTCTTGATCCTATCGATTTCTATCTACGAGTGTTACATGCGGAGACAACTCACTATTTCTCACTCAACACCGACTTCCCCTTAATGCCTTTCACATTAAGTGGTACTTAGAACTCCTCTTCTTCCCTCGGCATATACCAAAAGTTACGACCCGTGCACCTTTCACCACGTTGCGCACATCTGGACTCTTTATCTCTATTTACGCGTAAGCCACCCTCAACATTCGATTAGGTGGGACTCCGCTACAAATTTGTCCATAATAGTTAAATATTTGTCTTCTCAATGGATACCCCCTTTTTAAATGGCTTCCCACTGCCCTTCAACTAAATTCGAATGTGCTACTTGGATCGTACATGAATATACTGATTATCATCCTTATCTTACGACGTTTAATCCATTCTACCTCTACTATTTTGTAATATCAGTCTCACAAGTATAAATCTCACTCATCTCTATGTCTCTTCTTCTGGCGATTATCACATCAGTAATCCAGGGTGTCTACATCCATGCATACGGGTTTAAACATCGCATACGCTTCGTAAGCACTCCAAACTCTTTATTGTTCCTTCATTTGAAAAATGGCTATACCACTTGGGCGTTCTCAATCACCCCCAAATTTGAAATGCTAAATCCTCCTAACATTATTTCATCCTTAGATACGCCAAAATAAAACAAAACTATCAGCACTTCTTTACTAACCACTGGCTCTACTGGCCTTATCTCGTAATTTACCCCTTTAACTTCTAGTTATAACTACTTACTTCCATAACGATCGAGGTACTCAAATTATGTATAAATGACCAAACATATCCTTACTACCAACCTTTCGCTAAGTTTCATGCGTGGGATATCTCGCAAAGTGAAATCCAAATAAGAACCCCCCCCCCCCCGATACACTACTTCCTAGCATTATCGGTCATCGGAATTCGTTAGGCCCTCGGTCCATAATATGTACCCCTATATTCCCGTCTCTTGACAACAAAGTTACATCTCCTTTCACAATTTCACTTAAACAAGGAACTTTTTTCTGAAATACACTGTCTCTTAACGTTGTTGGTAATCACATTCCATGGACATCATACAAATATAATCGGGACTCTCAAAATCCCCTCCCTAGACATACAACTATGAGTATTAACTTCCACGTCTCTAAAGGGTGATATAAAAATGTACTCTTCTTATTATCACATCCTGAGCGTTAATTATAAGTATCAGCTAAATCTTTCCATTGAACAGTAAACCAAATACACTCCGAATCATATTAATGAAGTCCCTTCACATACCGAAAACAAATATCCGAGACCATTATACTTTTTAAAGTCTCAACAATATATATATATATATATATATATATATATATATATATATATATATACATACAAATATATAAACGCGAGCCCGGACCTCTAGCAGATGGGGCCTCGCCAGAACAAAACATTTTACCCCAAGGTAGTAACCCCGATAGACTTGCAACACCCTCACACTGTCGGTTTAAGCATATAATAAAAACCATAATTAGGATAATATCATAATCATATAACACAGCACTAAAACGAGAAATTTCAATAAGGTATGTACCACTTGCGACACACCCATTCATCCTCCGCGGATCACACAAAAGGTGACCCCACTATACCAGGAAAATATTCACATAAACAATAACATTGTCGATATACGCACTAAACTCGACTCTCATGCAGATATAGCCATAAAAATGTAGTAACTCATTCCTGACACATACAACACGCAAACTCATCTGAGGATATACTCATATTTCTATCTTAGGACTCGCCCTGGCTGTTCAAATGGTTCCTAGACTTAACACACCTATCTGTACCAAACCAGATTTTAATAAGTATTGCCCTTTCTAGGCACCATACTCTTATCCCTATACTTGCTTCGGGAAAAATTTTACGAACGGGTTTCACTCCCCACAAAATACCTCTACACATACTCCACTTATCTCCGGTCACACTGACCATGTTAGGGTTATCCTTCTTTCGAACGTTTGTAGTCTCGACTCTGATGACTACTTCTGTTGTTCCTTTAGCTTTAATGGCCCTAAGGAACACGATACTGGCTTCGATAACTCTTACTGAAATCACTATCGCTCGGTGAATAGTTAGGCTATCCAAATCATTTAAATGTGTTCCCTAATGGGTCTCCCCCTTCGGGTGCTTCACTAATACCATTTCCCCTGGCCTTACATTGTCTAAATTCTTCGACCCTTGTAGCTACCCACACAAGGAACCGTTTACCTCCATATTAACAAAACGCGACATTATTACCATTTGCATTGATTGTCCAAGCAGAATTCCCCAGAAGTGCAAACAATTCTTATTGTAAATTAACTTTTCCCATTCAACGTCCTCTTCTCCATTTCACCCACTTCATCCGGTGAAAGGTTTGTTAATTAATTAAATTTATTTTCACAAAGTGACCTCTGTCCGACCCTCATGTGTGGGCTCAGAACAACATCCCATCTTATCCTGAACATCTGATGAAGAAACTTATGGTCAAATCATACGTATGCTCCTTCTTTTGATAAAAGATTTCACTTCTAAGTGTGGTGGTTGCCTCTCACCATCGTAACTCTGCTCTTGCGAGCCAAGAAAAATTTTATCAAAAATTTTCACTCTCGATTTGCCGTATTCCGACATATTCCCAAACCTTTGGATATTTTACCTTCGTTGGCTAACACACGCCATTTTCGCATTTCTAGAATTTTCATTGCTGAGTGGTTTCTGGAAGTCATATGTTGTGCCTTAACCGTCTTTACCGTTCTAGCATTCAATACCATAATAGGGGTGACCTCAACTACGGTCATCCTTCTTCAATATACTTTATAACCTCAACTGGGCTTTGCCTCCTGCTATCCGCCCAACTGTACTCGCCTGACATACTGCATCGCTCGGCACACGAACACACCCGAATGCAAATAAGATTCACTATCATATACATTATAGCAGGAGAATAAAACCTCGCTAAAAAAATAAACAGTCCTAAATATAGGGCTTTATATCAAAGAAATCTACGCTGCAAGCATAATAAGCCGCATAAATCCTAAAGGACACTAGAACCTAATGCTCTGATACCACCTGTGACACCCCACCTAATTAATTACCGGGTGATCAGCCCTTAATTAATTTCATAATATCAAATTGGTACAGATAATGCATCACAGCCGAAGTCTCATAATTTTAATTTAATAAAACTAACCACCTAGTATTTAAAAAGGGTGATGTCCAAATTTTATCTTATTACTAACCACTATCAAAAGAATATCAACAAATACCATACGTCACAGTAATATAAATAAAGTCTAACTGAAGTAAAATAAATGACTGGAGTAAAACACATCCAGATACAATCCCATATAAGAAATCCAATAAAAGGGAAATCAAATTGAAGATAGAATTTAAAACAACTAAATCTCTTAACGTAGACACAAGAAAGGACGACATGTCCAACATAATAGATAACTAAAAAAGGAGAATATGCTGAGTCGTCTACTAGCAATTATCCTGCAGCTTTCACAGCATCTACAGCATGGCAACTGCATAGAGTCTCCTAAGGCTGGTGTCCCTGTGGATGGGCACCTAAAATAATGGAATAATAGAAAGATTTACAGAAAAACGGGTCAGAGCCCAAGTTGAAAATAGTTTAAAATAGCAAGTGCTTAAATTGATTTCAGTTAGAGCAATTATTAATCAAGTTAACTTAGTGTACTCACTTGAGATACTTACCTCTCGATCTAGTGTGCACGCTTAATGAGGCTAGCTACCCATACTAGTTACGATACGCTGACTGGCTACTAGGTACATACTATTATGCTGGAAAGTCTCCTTAAATAATCTCCAAGAAGACGTACTTAAGATCTCAATTTAGGTTTAGAATTACTTTAGTTTATTCACATATTTTCTAATTGCCCAGTTGATAATACCACAAGCACACGTCTAAAAATAGAGTCAACAACATAAGACACCAAACAGGATTTCGGTATACACACATTATTCTCTTTATGTATACATATCAATTTATGTATAAATATAGCAATATCGCACCCCTGGTTGAGAAACCCTTAGTGCTACGCATACTCGGCTATCTAGGCCCATTGCAATGCTCACGCATAGAGTACAACTGGTTCAATCTCTCGAGAACTAATAAAAACCCAAACACCTATTGGAGGCGAACATAGTCCCAAGACGATGGGCTATGCACATACCTACGCACACATACGACCATCATCACTATCATTCTCACGGATAGCCCATACTTAGGTTCCATGCTCTAGTGGTATGACTCTAAATCCCCCGAAGGCACACAAGATCCGGTCGTCCACAACGCGTTAACCTCCGTTCGATAGCCAGTATCTAGGTATGTCATACACATAATATTTTAAACAATAAGCATACACACAACTTATATAAATTCATTGGCTTTCCCGCAGCCTAGTATTCGCAGTATGCATAATATCCCCTATTATACCCCGTACCTTATTCGTATATATTCTCCCTTGTATTTTTGCATCTCTCAAATTCTATAAATTTCATACCTTCTGAGGTTCGAAATATTCTCCTCTCACTAAATTTTAAGTCACTCAAAATCCAAACACGTCTAACACTCACATTAATAAGCTTACGGGATGTTCGAAATAAAATCGGGCCTTAAAAGTCATTATGGAATCTCGTTAGAAGACCCAGGGAATCTCGTTCAAATGAAGTCATTCGAATGAGGGTCATTCGAACGAAGGTCCCCACACTTCGAATGAACTACCAAAATCGTTAGAAGGACCACTGGAAACTGGTTAGAAGTCTCGTTCGAACAAGGTCGTTCGAACGACCTGGGCTGGACTTCTAACAAAAATTCTGCAGTTGCCCAGTTCATCTTCAAAGTTAATTTTTCCAGATTTTCTCCTCTTTAATATCAACCTAAACCCATTCCAACCGAAGTACAAAGTTTCAAAACTACTCTATGTCACTCTAAAACATTTCTTAACATAGTTTAGGGTTTAAATCCTACTAATCATCAAATAAATTCAACAAACTCCTAAATTTTTCCTTTGAATCATATTAACATAAACCCAGAATTATAAATCCATAAAAGTCCCATTTTTATTTTGTGATTAGCATCTAATTTACCTAATTTCACACTCCTTTAACGGGGAAAATCCTCTACATGCAAACCCCCAGCAAATTTTTAAGATTCCTACAAAATCTCCTCATAGGTAAATGAAATTTGGTATTAAAAGTTCTAAAACCTAAACATATGTTAACAAGAATAATAATTGCTACGGAAAAGAGCAAGATAATCACTTGCCTTAAAATGAACTTCTGATTCGCGGGTTGAAATTGGTATGGGAACGATCCTCTTGACACGATCTACGCGCTGTTGTATTTTTTGGTGTGAAAACTTAAGTTCTTGGCTTAGGGATCTAATGGAGTTTTCTCCTTCTTCCTTGGTTCTCTCTCTCTTTTCCTCTCTTTCTCACGTAGGTTGAAACTAACTGTCCACTAACCTTTAAAGCTTTTAATTAAACCCAATTTTCGTCCATTTAATTACCCAAAAATTCCAAAAGGCCAAAATACCCCTCCGGGGTGTCGTTTTGGGCTAAATTGTCCCGGACTCCAATTTAAATACCCGAGTAGTGTTTTCTTACTATTTTGACCCTTACGAACACTCTAGTGCACTCAAAATAGTCATCCGAGCTATAAAAAAAATAATTTATCTTTTAAACCCCCAAATACATACTAGTGACGCGACTCATACGCGTCCCAAATATTTATAACATAACTGTCGTGTATCTCATCCCCGACCATAATATTATTTCAATAACTACTAATTTTCATCACACTAGAGACTCATACGTGTCCCAAATGTTTATAACATAACTGTCGTGTATCTCATCCCCGGCCATAATATTATTTCAATAACTACTAATTCTCATCACGCTAGTGATTATTATCATAAAATCGGATTAATGACAATTTAAATTTTCTTTCTTAAATTAATTAATCCAAATTTTCAAAATATCATAATAAAAATAAGTACACATAAAAATACGGGGTATTACATCAAGTCCATGATGAGGGAACGAAGTGATTAACTCATTATAACGCTCGTAACATCGATCGAACGACTCATTTTCTAGTTGTCAAAATGTTTGAATTTGAGCCTTGATGGAGTTCGTTCGATGTGTGGGAAAGAATTTCTTAAGAAATTTAGATTGTAACTCGTTCCATGATGAAATCGAGTTTGGAGGTAAAGACCATAGCCAGGTCTTAGCCTTATCCTTTAGCGAGAATGGGAAGAGTTTGAAGTGGATTACATCTTTTATGCAAGTTTGATCGCTGAGGGTCTCGCACGCCTCATCAAATTCCATGATGTGGAGATATGGCTTTTCTAAATCCATTCCATGGTAAGTAGGAAGTATCTGGATCATCCCATTCCTAAAGATAAATTGCCCTGTATTATACGGGAGTAAAATGCATCCCGAAGTGACAGTGCGCTCGGGATATAAGAGTTCTCTTAACGGGCGGTACGGGGCCTCTTCCTCACCGGCGGCTGCACTACCGTGTTGTGACATTTCTCTCTCGCTCAAAGACTCTGTGTCCTTACTGGGTATGCTTGGAGCGTTCTCTGAAGTGTGTCCTAAGAGGTAAAACATAGTACTATTTGCGATTGAGTGTGACGGTGTGGGAGGTGGAACCCAGAATTGTGTAGGAGTGTGAGGACTATCGGGGTCGTACTCAACTATCGGGTTTTCGTGAATGTGGGTTGGAGTATTGTGGGGAGTTGGAGTGAGTTCAGAATTTTGCATTAACACGCTTATGAGAGATGATGAGGAATATTTTTATGCTTTTAAATTTTTTTTTATGTTTTGGAATTTTTATCAAATTTTTGGTCAAATCTTGAGATTAACTTGATCTAATCCTAAGTCTACCTAATTCCCCGGCAACGGTGCCAAATACTTGACGCGACTAAGAATGTGTCTCAGAAGTACGTACTCTCTAGGCTCAAGTGCAAGCCTATCGCTCAAGTAATAATCCGATAAGTCGGGTATCGATCCTCAGGGAAATAGGACAAACGAGTTGTAACGACGTTGGACAGACAAAGGAACCCTAACTCTGACTCTAAAGAAAAGGGAAAGGTGATTTGATTGTTGGAATAACTACAAATATATGCAGTTTTGAAAAGGGTTAACTAATGAACTAAAGTATGAATGGAATGCAACTATTCTAAATTACTTGAAATACTGATGATGATTTAATTAAAACTTGAACTATATGATGAGGAAAACAGGACAGGAATACAATCCTCAACCCTAGAGTATTGATGGTATAAAACTAATCGTAAATTTAAGTGATTAATTAGACCCAGAATTTATTACTCCCAAGCATTACATATATGAGGTTCAAGTCCGCACCATACATAATCAGAGGACGAGTAAATCGGTATTGCGATAGTGACACTCGAATTGCATTCTGAAGCATCCCGATTAGCCTGAAGCAAATGAGATCCAAAGATCTACAATTTTCGCGTATCTACGCAATACGATCGTAATAAATCATTAAATTTAGAGGATTAATTTTATACACATGCAACTACCACATCAGGTTGAGTTCATGCATCCCGACCTTAAAAATCTAGCCGAACATTTGAAAACTTGAAGACAACACGTTTGGAATGAAAGAAAACATTTTTAATACGGAATGAAGATGAAGAGAAAAAAATACTTACTAACAAAAGAATTACTGCAACAATAAAAGAAGGAATTGGAAGAAATTTACTTGAATTGCAACTGAAATCAAAACCAGGGTTTATATGTTATTCTCTTCTAAAATTGATTACAATTGCTTCCTTCATGAAGTAGAAGCCTCCCCTAATGAATCAAAAGCAACCTGGATGTTTGGAGGAGTTTACAATTTATTCTCTACAAAATAAAAGAGTTTGAACCAAGTAGGATTCTATTTTTTACAAATGGATAAGTTTGGATAATCGAGAACATAATCGATCCTGTTAAGGGGTTCGATTCGATTCTGTCTTTGACAACCTTTACATATAATTCTTCGAGCACCGGATCGGTTCTTTATTTCTTCCCTTTGGTTCAGTTCTGTCTTGACAGTCTTTACAGGGACTTTCCCTATATGGAATCGATTCTTTTTCTTTCCACTTAGGTTCGGTCCCATATTGTCAGTTTTTGCAGAAACCTTTCCTTCTTGTACTTCTTTGAAGCTTTTGGTATGGAACTCGGATTAAAACACTGAACACCTGCGAAATATATGAAGAACACACGAAACTCGGTGTACTCATTAGAAACTTGTAAATAGTAATGATATGATATAAATACACTTGAATTACACTTTGCTGAGTGATAAAAGCCACTAAATTAAGAGGATAAATGGGAAGAATTTATGCCTAATCACTGCTCCCAGATAGAAAAGTTTGTACTCTAGGTGTCAGCTCACGAGTGCCTCCTATTTCAGTAACAGTGGGTTTTCCTCCAAGTTTGACATATACAAATCAGACACGAACTCAAAATGGGAAAGTATCCAACAAATAATTAACTACGTGTTTGAATGTATCAAATGTGTAGTCACGGATAATGGGAAGGGGAAGGGGAAGATGAACGATATAGAAAAGGGAGAGGATAATGTGGGTGAACCAACCTGAAAAGCGATAACTTTTCTGACTCAATGCTCTGATCCACTTGAAAAGGATAGGGCCCCCAAATTTTAAAATCGCTACTAAAAAAAGTATTTTCAATCTCCTTTTAAATAATGCGGAAGTGAGATGGTTCAATTAAATACACACAAATACCAAATTTTAATTTCTTTTCAAATTAAAATTAAACCAAGTGAAATTAAATTAAACACAAACTAATGTTAATTTCACTTAAACCAAATTGATTCAATTCAAGTCCAAGAAATTTGCCTAAGTCATATTTTCAATATTCCCAAATTAGGCCAAACCAATTTTATCAAATTAAGTGATGACTTGAATTAAATTAACATAAACATTACCCAAATTAATTTAGCACCAAATTACACAAGTAGTGATTTAAACCAATTTTTATCTTTTTACCTAAGCATGCTTTCTAGGTGATTTTTCAAAAGATAAAAATAAACAATTAACCACTACGCCGCGATGTACGAGTACAAACCCACAACGGAAAAAATCTCGGACGGCCCTAGCCTTATGTCCACTAAGTATGGTTTTACAATTACAAGACAGATGACTTACTTCCTTGACTTGACCCCTTTTAAGACTTGACGTGTCTTCTTATAAACACCTCTACCTAGTCGACAACCCCGGAGCTCCACCAGAATCTTGGAATTCATAAATGAGACTTTAGGTACACCGTCAACCACACATGGTGCCTTTCACCATGTGAGAATGCTGTAGCAAAACAACAAGACTTCTTCTTTGAGGGATGTAAAAGTAAACCCAAACTTCTCTTCTTCAAGGTGTAGAGATAAACCAGTGCCAAACACTCCAAGCAAGATATTTATATGGAAGCTTAGATTAAACCAACTATGGGTGTAAAATAGAAGTGTTTTAAAGATTTTTCTTTGAAAAATAAACAATCAAACTTGAACTTTTTCCTTTTGGAATTTTGCTCTCAAACTCTCTCTTAGAGATGGAAGGATGTGAAAAAGTTGATCCAAAAATGTTAGTTCCCTCAGTCATAAAATCTAGCGAGAGGTAGTGGGGTAAAGTAGTGGGAAAAATGGGAAAAACTATCAAAAACTGCCCAAAACTGCCATTTTAATTTCCCGCCGGAAATCTCATTCGAACGAGATTTTCGTTCGAACGAAGTCTTGTTCGAACGACCCTTCTAACGAAGTTCCAGTGGCCTGATGGGAAATCTCGTTGCCAAACTCGTTCAAACGACATTCTCGTTTGAACAAACCAACTCGTTCGAACGACAATATCAAACAAAGTTCCAGAGCCAAGATCGTTGGCAAACCTCGTTCGAACGACATTATCGTTCAAATGAAAAACTCGTTCGAACGACAATATCGAACGACTTTCCAGAATATATAAAAATTCAGTTTTAGCCCAAAAACTTTGTTTTAAAGTTTTAAAGAAACTTTATGAAAATAAACAACAGTTTAAATAAAAACTTACACCCATTACAAATTGTTCCAAGCTCCTATATAAATATGTAATGCATTCATATCTTAGGAGTAAAACGGAACAAATGTTGTTGACGTAGAAACGAGGCACTATAAACACGGCATTTTATGAAGCTTTAAGAACTTGGCAGCTACGTCTTCAACGTTAGTATGTCATAGGCTTGAAAGATGGTCAATAACTCTAGCCTATGACTCAAACGTTTTTGTCCAGAATTGAGCCAAAACAACAAAGGACTCAATTGAAAATTTGTGTCCTTACAAATCTCCCCCTTTGGCTATTCCGGGACAAAAACCAACAAAAATCTTAAAGGGCCGTCAAGCTCTACTAGACTTATAAAAATTCTCCAACCCAAAATAAAAAAATACATAGCTTGACTCAAATAACCCAAGGATCAATATCTTTGCCGACGATGAAAGTTGTCACTTAGAAGAATGACTGCACACTTAAGCAAACTATCAAACGCATAGGGAATATTAAGAATATTAAATGCATATAATTTAAATACTCCCCCTAAATTAATTCTCCCATTTATCAACTATGATCAACCTAAGAAGATAGCGACTCCCCCTAAGTTAAATCACCCAAACTAAGATACGATTACAATAGGATTAGATACCATTTCACCCTTATCATTCTCCCCCCTTTTTTATCAGGAATAGACGAATGATAAAGAATAAAAAAATTAACTTATCTCCCCCAATTAAAACACATACTCCCCCTAAACTAAGCAAGGGATGAAAAGAATTCGATAACAAGCTAAACATGCAATTGTGCATAAAGTGATGAGAACATTAAAGCACATGGGCAACACAATCATAACTCATCCAAAAAATAATAATGGATACAAACTAAGATGAAAGAAAATGATACCAATATGATACATAAAGTTTTAAGCATGTGATATCAATAAAGAGTGCAAAAAGATGGATACCAATTATGAAGAAAGGCATAGATGGACTAGGAAGCAAGGCAAAGACAAAAAATAATATCATATATATACATAGACTAATATACCAATAATGCACATACACGTATATATAGATCTAAACACACAAATAATACAAAATAAAATAAGCTTTTCACACTCGTATGGCAAAAAAGTGTCATATGGAAACGGAAGTGTTGGTTTGTGAACTAGTAACGATTAAATTTAGACCCAATCACTTAAAACATTTTCACGGAGTTCTCAATTGATTGCAGACTTCATCACATTTGAATATAACCTCAATTGACAATATAGATTGAACTCAATGAACAAACATACACAATGCACATACACGACATTCTCATTATAACGACAATATCGAACGACTTTTCAGAATGTATAAAAATTCAGTTTTAGCCCAAAAACTTTATTTTAAAGTTTTAAAGAAACTTTCTGAAAATAAATTACAGTTTAAACAAAAACTTACACCCATTACAAATTGTTCCAAGCTCCTATATAAATATGTAATGCATTCATACCTTAGGAGTAAAAATGGAAAAAATTTGTTAACGTAGAAACGAGGCACTACAAACACGGAATTTGATGAAGCTTTAAGAACTTGGCCGCTATGTCTTAAACTTTAGTATGTCATAGGCTTGAAAGATGGTCAATAACTCTATCCTATGACTCAAACGTTTTTGTCCGAAATTGAGCCAAAATAACAAAGGACTCGATTGGAGATTTGTGTCCTTACAGAACCACTACTCCATTCCCCTTACCGACTTCGACTGACTCATCATCCATGTAAAAATGTACTCTAACCCCAACCTAACTATCCCACTCCATTTGAGATAGCTTGGAGAGAGTATATATCCCTGGCATACATGAAGGTGACTGAAATACCAAGATAATGAAGAACATGACCATCACTCCGTGCATCATGGTGCACAACCGTCCATTGCAGCATTTTAAATCCTGGTTTCGGGTCACTAAAATTATGATGGGGAAAGATGACAAGCTATTATGGATGGACAAGTAAGGCGATGTCTAGCATAATGACGGTATGATGGGGCCATACATGGTTTGGCTGACTTTTCTCTTCCATCCTTATTAATCTTTTATAAGATGTTACATTTGTTAAAACTTAGGGTATGTAATTAAACTTGTGATGTGTCGATGCAATTAACTTAAAATATTAACTTGGGTTGATATATGATGTTGGTGCATTTTGGTTTTTATTTCGTTGCTATATCGAATTATATTGTTGATTGAGTTTATGTTGGTTTAAAAAAATAGGACTTTTTTTAGACAAGTCTAATGTTGGGAAGTAGTTACTGCCCAACAATTTTTTTATTTCATTTTCTACAATTCTTTCACTGTCCTTCACCGTGACAAAATAGAGTTGTCACTGTCAAGGACCATGACAAAACTATAGAAAAATAAGGGTCGTGCACACTGATTTAATTTGTACCCGTGTGCATAGCTTGGTATACATTTCATAATACCTAGAAATTGTGTGCGCAGACAAAGGTAATGGTGTGCATGGGTATGTTTGGTCTTGTCATAATCCAGGACCGTGATACGACTATGACAATACTAATATGACCATGATAAGGATTAGGCACCCCACTATTCTAACTAATTACATAGTGTAAAAAGGACCGTGATAAGGGGATGTTGCCATCGTCATGGACCATGACACAATTTATTGTTTCTCCAATACTTGTCACGGACCTTGATTGTGATAGCAGGTCCCAAATGTTATAGTGGGAATTTTGTAAGAGGAGGCACTTAGGAGAAGAAACCTTGACGCATAGGAAAGGGTAATGTTTGAAGAGGCATTTGAGAGGGTTAACCATGTTTTTGACTAATTAATTAGGCCAAACCCTTGATTTCATGTGTTTGTAGTCCCAAGGTATTGGTAACTTGGCCTGTGTTCTTTTTAAGCTCTAACACTTCCTCTTTTGCCCTATCCTATTCTTCCACCTGGCTCATATGAGAATCTTCGCTGAAGACATCTCGTCTAATAGAGGTGCAGTATGATGCAATTTAGTACGTAGAATATGTGAACCCGCATCACTTGTACCCCCTGTTAGGGAAAATATTTTAGCTAAGGCTTTAAATTATATTTTGGTGCATCCAGTTACAAACCGTCACAACGAATCGAACTCTGGCATCTCTAATATTGAAGACATATCTACATATCATGAAGGTATAAGACTTTGGGATGTTCTCAATTATTCATAATCGTAGATGTATTTTTATAAAAAACAAAGGCTGAATTTTAAAGGATTTAAAATTAAAATTTTATTTTTTAAAATTAAAAATTCAAATGAGATAGAGTCTCGTTCGAACGAACTAGTCGGTTCATTATATCTCCTTTTGAACGGCTATCTAACGAAGTAAAGACCGCTTGGCAAAAATTTCTTGTTAAAAGTTTGTTAGATGTAGACTTCGAACGAAATGCCTTTTCATTTGAACGAAATTCTTCCTTATTTGAATGAATGTATGTTCTCGTTTGAACGAATTTGATTATCGTTCGAACAAGCCACCGCCTCGAATTTCATATCGGACCTATAAATACCTATTTTGAACCCTTTTTGCATGGGCCTTTTGAAAGAATGAAAACTGGATATCTTTATCGAAGCTTTTCATCTTTTGTGTTACAAAACACCTTTTGATTCACAATCTTTACATCCCCAATATGATTTGTGAATCTTTGTGAAACTCTATAAGTTTTGATATTTTTCATAAACTTGTGGAGAGGATTATCTACGACTGAACTTATGAACTAAGGGTTCACTACTGAAGAATGAGGAAGGTTGATCGGTGGATATCGATGGCAGACTGCTACCTGTTGATAACTATGGACTGAGCCATTTTCTTTAGAAGGTTTTGGAAACTCTACGCGCCATACTTAGTTGGTCTAAGTGATTTGTAAGTTGACTGTCTGTAAAGAATTCTAAAGTGTTGAATATAGGTTTTGCCCTGTAAAGGGATTTTTTCCCATCTCTGTGTTTTTGCATGTTTGGATTGATACTTGCAATTATATATTTGGACACTATTTGCACGAAAAAAATAATTTATTAAGGTCAAAATTGAACTTGTGTGCTGGGACATTTAATTATATAAATTAATCCATCAGTTCACAATGCACACTCTCAAATTAGTATCAGAGCGGGTAACACTAAAATATTTTCTGATCCTATTTTTTGAATTTTCTTTTGAGATACCAATTTACTCAAATTGGTATTAGAGACGATTACACTAATTATATTTTAATCCTTTTTGAAATTTCTATTCCATATCAATCTCTTTTAAAATAAATTATTGATATTTAAAAAGCCAAAATTTAATGGATAATTTGTATAATCGAATTCCTATTTTTTATGGTTCCAATTATGCTTACTGGAAAGCTAGGATGAGGTCTGCTTTAAAATCCATTGATGAACGTGTTTGGTTCATTTATGAAATAGGTTGGACTCCACCCACAGTGACTGTAGATAATGTCGTTGGCCCTAAACATGTCTCTTCATGGACACAGGGCGACTTTAAATGGAGTAATTTTAATTCTCGTAGTTTAAGTGTTATTTTTGGAGCCGTCACACCTTACGACTTCTGCTGCATTATAACGTGCACCATGTCTAGGGACACCCTCCAGCTCATATACGAGAGTATCAATGTTGTAAAGGCATCTAAGCTATAAAAATTGACGACCCAATTCGAGATCAAATGCTAGAGTCCGAGTCTTTAATGAATTTTATGCGCATTTTTCGAATATAGTTAATTCTAGTTTTAATTTGGGTGGGAATACTGCTAAGATGAGATTTGTTAAGAAAATTTTGAGGTCGCTCCCTACCCACTTTATTCCTAAGGCCACCGTGCTAAACTCGTTAGGAATCCTAGATACTCTTAGGTTAGAAGACCTTGTAGGAGATCTTCAAACGTATGAGATAGATATGTTTTCTAAAACTATTAAGCCTACTCAAACTAAAAAACAAGAAAGAAATAGTTTGTGAGTCTGAATTTGAAGTTGATTTTGATTTTAATGACTTGGACCTATTTGCAAAAAATTTCAAAACGTTTTTCAAATTTTCAAAAGAAAATTCTTCCAAAGAGAAGTTTTTTGATAAAAAAAAAGTGTGAGGGCACGAACGGGGGAGAGAAAGAGTAAGAGATAAGGTGTTATGAGTGCGAGGGTAAAGGGCACAAGGCACATGAATGTCCTACTAGGCTTAAGAGACAGGGAAAGAAAGTTGCATATAAAGCCACTCTTAGCAATAGTGATACCGTGTCAGTTGATTCAGGGGGAGAATCACTATATGAACCATGTGTTGTGTTCATGGCTACTCACGTTAGAACTTTTATTTTATCCCATGCCGATGAGGACATACCTAAACGTGAAAGCCTCAATAAGGTTTTGATCCATTCTGGAGAGAGTGAGGATGAGATTTTGTGTAAGGGAGAAGGTGATCTCCAAAAGGCATTTAACAATATTTACACTGAGACTTTAAAAATGAAAAAGGTTAATAAATATTTATCTCTTGGGGTGATACATTTGGAGAAGGATGTGAAATTTTTGAGAGAGTGTGAGGCGTTAGTGAGTCAAATCGAGAAGGTGAAGATTTCTTTATGTAAGCAGTTGATCATTTTAGGTAGGAAAAAGACCGATTTGACCAACACCATTTCTAGTCTTACGGGATATCTTCAATCTTCATTGGAGACTCTTGAAAAACTTGAAGCCCGTGTATCCCAACTCGAGAGTGATCTCGAGCATGCCTACGTTGTCAAGGTAACTTCAGAGGACACATCTAGGAAGGTTGTAAAGATGTTCCTCAGTCCCGCATTAGGTAATATTGAGAATCAAGAAATAGGTTATGACAGTGCATCCACTTTCAAAGCAACACCCGAGTTGGTTCCCAAGTTTGGGATGGATCCTTATGGCCCTCAACCTCACCCACCTAGGAAACCTAACCCCAGTAGGAAAGCTCATCCTAGACATTTTGAGCAAGGTGGACCCAAACCCATTTATGTTTGTTCCCATTGCAAACAAAGAGGTCACCTTAGAGAGTTTTGTTTTAAGCTAGGGAGAGTTTATCATATGCGTATTCCTCAATATGATACCCCACGAGTTCCTACACATGTTCTCCAGTGCACTCCCACTCACATTACTTTGTATGCTCCCGCACATCACTTGAGATATTTTGAGAGTTTTCAAGAGCAAGTAGAGTAATTAGTCAAGACTTCACAAAATTTGAAGGAGGAATTTCTTAGGATGTCATCTCCGTTTGGGAACTCCTCCGAGCCTAATGATTGAGGTTGAGACCTGTTTTTAGAATAGAGTGCTTATTATGATCATATCTTACATTTGATGGCTAGATTGTATCACTATTGTGTTATCATAATATTTTCATTTTCATTTTGATATATTGTTTTTAAATCCAAATTGAGTTTTGTTTTTTTGAAACTTTTTTTGAAAAACACAAAAAGATTTTTGGTTTTTAAAAAAAATGTGAAAAGGTAAAAAGATTTTCTTTTGATAAAATTTTAAAAAAGACAAAAAGAGTTTTGTGTTTTTTTGTCACCATATATGAATGAACACTTAAGATGTCCAGATCACCTATTCATTCCATATTTCTATGTGACTGTCCGTAGTGTTTTTGAGACAAGATGTCGTTTTATTTATGTGCTTAATAATGTGTGGAGTCATTACGTTGATTTTTTATGATTATTTGCTATATGTTTGACTCCAAGTCACCTTTAGGGCACATGTATACGAATTTGTTTGAACGTTGCACTTATCTGTCACTTGTCGAACACCGTATTCTTATTAGAGAAGTAGACTAAAATCATGCTTTATGTAATAGTTTTAGTTATGGATTTATTGTTAAAATAAAATCATTTTTTCCTGCTTTAATGAGAATCATGTATGGACATAATATTAGCGTTATTTTATATATTGTCGATGTCTTTTATTATGCCCAGTAGGTGTTCTTGCTTGTAGAGTACGACTTACACACAGAGGATCTGATCACCAGTTCTTGTAGAATATAAGTCATATCGTTCATAGTCTTATATGGAACTTGACACACCATCATTAGGGTTATAGCACAATATTTTAGTAGGTCTATCTTGATTACGGAAAACAGTATAGTTTCAACTTATTGTACTAGTACACTTTATGTTTATTGAATGGGACCACCTTGAGGTCATTGTCTTTATACTGATTTTATAAGACAATGTACACCTCATGATTATTAAGTTTACGTAAGGCTCTTAATCCAGATATGATTGATGGACACATGCACTAGTTATTTATTACTTTGACTAGTCGATTGAGATTCATTATTGGATCAATAATCTTGATAGATTGGGTAATGGTGATTAATGTATAGTGAAAGTCTTTTATGGACAGAATCCACGTCTCGGTATAAAGACTGGTGATACCCCCTTGAGATGCTTATAGGTTTTGTATGTGTCAAACTCTGCAGGTGGATTATGTTAATCCAATACACAAATAAATTAAGTTGGACCGCTCAAGGACTTATAAAAGTTAATCGAATAAATTATTAGTGATTTATTTTATTAAAGGATATTTGTAACCTTAACGTGAGGAGAATTAAGTAATTAATAATAAGGAGGTCGAAATATAATTTTGAGTTAAGGAGTGGAGTTACAATTATAATTATTTAGTGGTATTAATTATAATTAAGGGACTGAGATTAGAATTCTGGAAGGATTAGTTCTTCTCAGGCCCATTAGGAGCTGAATCCTTATCTCTCCTTAGGGTCCCTACTGTAGCCTATATATATCCACCTAAATCTCATTTTTTTCTTAAGCCAGACATCATTCTTTTATACTCAAAAGACACATGAGAAGATTAGGTGGTCATGGAGATAGAGTCAACAATCTGCTCGTGATTGTGCATATCACGAATACAGTAAAAGATCATGAGGTGCATCGGGCCTGCGTTCTTGATCAATTGTCATCACATATGGTTTCTGCTAACACGAGATCAAATTAAACAGATCTCGAAAGGTAAATTCTAATTCTTCCTTGTAGGAATTCACGTATATGTACTTTTTTTTGTAGTTCAATCTATACGAGTATTCAATAGATCCTTGGACTAGTGCTCCAATAGTTGGTATCAGAAACCTGTTGATACCGCGTATAGGTTGAAATCATCCATGTTCTACAATTAAAACAATCATATATGTGAATGGATGTTGGGTAGAATATAGATATGTGTGTAATACCCCGTATTTTTAATGATTTTTAAAATGAGATTAATTAGAATTAAAACTGATATAATTGAAAATTAATCTGGATTTTAATATTACTCGAGAATAAAGTAATTATGACTTATGTTAAATATTACTTAGTGATTAAAGTAATATAAATGATTACGAATTTACAATTGATTATAACTTTATAAAATTATCGCGAATTATGTGTACGACAATTACGGTAATTAAGTCGGGACGCGTATTTGAGTCGTGTCGGGATTATAATTTAATGTAATAAAAGTAAATTATTTTTATGTCATCCGAATGGTTATTTTGACTGAGACAAAGTGTCTAGAAGGGCTCAATTAATAAAAAAAGTCTACTCGGACGTTTGTATAGGGTTTCGGGGCACTTTGGAACGGAATAGTCACCTCGGAGGGGTAATATGGTCATTTCACTTGGAAGGTGAATAGTGTACACGAATTTGGGAGGTTACTTATAATTCTGAATGGTTTAGATTATTCATTTCATTCTACAAACTTAGAGAGAAAGGAATTGAGAGAGAGTGAAGAGTTTCTCTGGGAAAAGGAAGAGTCAGTGAGGGAGAAGAAGACACTTCTCTAGGAAACCAAAGGACAACCACCTTGCACCACCAAGAACCACCTCCACCATTGCCGAAAGTTGGCCCGAAAAAGAGAGGACGACCAGTAGAGTATCATCCCCAACAGACCAGACCTACAATCTAAAGGCAAGTGATTAATTATTGCCAATTTAGCTTGTATATTGTCCATGTTAGGTTGTTTAGAAAATTCTGAAAAGATGCATAATCAAAGATGAATTATGGTGATGTTAATTGAATATTTAAAAGGAGAATAATATAGGATTAATTTTTTTTTTAGTATAGAATTTAACCTACGAAATTTGAGAAGTATTGGTGAAGAAAATCTTAGTTTATATGATGTTTTTGGAGAAATAATAAACTATGAGTTTTCTAAAAAATTATGAGAAATTACATGTTTTGGAGATAATCTAGTTAGATGTTAATTCATTTTTGGAAATTAGAAAATATGTAGGATTAATCTCATGTTGTTGGTAGATATTAATCCACAAAATAAGCATCACATGTTTGGAGAAATTATGAGAGTTGTAGGATTGTTCTTGAAATATTCACATATTTAGTTTTCTGGAAAAATATGAGATAAATGCTTTTAATCCAATCTCTTGATGATTCTAGGTTGTTTAGATCAGTAAGAATCTTTTACATAGGTTGCTATATCATGTGGTATGGATTATAAGAAATTTGGGAAGTTAAAATAGAGATTTGAATGATCAAAAGTTATGAAACCCGTAGGATAAAAGTTGCAGAAATTTGGGATGATATATGAGCGATCGATCGATTGAACCATGAAGCTCGATCGATCGACCCCTGACTATCGATCGATCGACCTTCCCAAAATTGATGAACTTGTCCCGCCTTAATTCTTGATTTAATCCCAAAACTTTTAGAAATCTTTAGAGATTATTATTTGAATATAATTGGACTTAAAGAATGGCAGTAGGATATACCTAAGACCGAAAAATATTATTTTGGGATTGTGAATGAGGGGAAATTAACGAGTGTTTAATTACACGAGTTATTTTGGAGAATTATAATACTTGGAGTTTAACTCGGGTATAGGATAATTCAAGGTTAGGATCAGTGGTAATAGATTCATAAATTACCGGTATAACCTTAGGTATAATTGGGATTAACCTTAAGAGAAGGGATAAAGGGTTAAGAATGAATTAAGGATTATTGAGGAATAAACCTAATTAAAGTGAATTTAATTCGTAGAAATTTGTGGGTCGTGATGACATGGATTTGTAGGACGGGATGTTTACCTACTGAATTTATTTGAGGATTAAATGATCACCATCGTGCGGGAAGATAAGTTCGAAAATATATATACTTTGAGAATTATAGTCATAATCGAAAATACACATAGGATATTCGGGTTATAATTATACTACTTATGGTATTTATTATATTGGTTGTGCGTATGTCCTATGGTTATATACAGGTATGATGAATACCTATTATTATTAATATTATTATTATTATTATTATTATTATTATTATATATTATAAATATATATATATATATATATATATATATATATATATATATATATATATATATATATATATATATATATATATATATATATATATATATATATAGGTGAGATGATTACCTATTATTATCATATGGTGGTGTGAATACCTTATTGCTGTTATATTTATATAGGTGGGATGTATACCTATATTATAGTTTGTAATGTGTATGACATACCTACGCTGTTTGCTATTGGAGTGGAGGTTTCGCATTCTGGACGGTCTTATCCTTGTGCGCCTAATTGGGAGGGATTTTAGATTCCTACCCTGAGCATAGGACCTTGGAAATGTGTTATCCGAGATATGATAGTTCGACAGTTGAATGGGAGCGTAGGTATATGCATGACCCATTTGGCTGGGGAGTATGCTCGCCTCCAATATATTTGTGTTATTATATGATTCGTGAGAGACGCCAAATCAATAGTCCTCTATACATTGAAATTATGTATCAGGACATGATAGCAGAATATGCATGCACCGCAGCTGTGACTGGGGAGGTGTCGTATTAGTATATATATAATTAGTGTGATATTATATATATAACTTGTGATGTAATCTACTGTGTGACATTGTAGATATGGAGATATACCCTTCTATGTGATATTGTAGATTAAAAATATAAATTGTGATTTAATCTACTGAAAGGTTGCAGATAGAAGTACATAATAAAATCTGAATTAAATTAAGTAAGTGAACACTTAATTCCAAGGTTGTAATAAGACTAATTCATATTAAAGAGAAATGAATATGAATAATTATATTTCATATGGTATGGGACATACGGGTTTATGATATGGGTTAGAATTATGTTACTAGTTAGAAGGGAACCTTAACTAGGAAGATAATAAGATACGATAGGTGTGCACTCTAGATGAGAGGTGATAATTCTCAAGAGAGAGCCTGAGAAACTAACATGTACATAATAAATGCTTAATTGTAATTGTTAAGCACTTGTTATTTTTAAAATCATTTATAATTGGGCTCTGACCTGTTTCCTTGCATATTCTCTTCTCTACTATATCTTGTACATCAGGTATCCAGTAGCACGGATGCCTAGGATTATAGAGGTTGTAATTACTTATGTAAGCATTGTGGATATCAGTTTTAATTAGTGTAAATGCTATAATTGAACTGGAGAGTTAGTCCAGTCACATTTATTCTTATTATCGTTAATTTAGTTGTGATGTGTTGTTGCATATTATTATTCAGTGTTGTGGAATGGTTTTCTTTAATTAAAATTAGCAAGTTTTTAGCACCAACTTAATTAAGTATTAGGTGATAGAAAAATGTTTTCGACAGTGATTCTAAGAATGAACCAACTGTATATTCTGGTTTAATTGGGTGTGGGACTGATCACCCGGTATTTAATTAGGTAGGGTGTTACAATGTGCTCATTTATATTTTGCAGCAAGTTAGTCCCACTATTATGGTCACGTATTTATGTGTATATTTTATATGATTGGACCCCATGATGATTTATTCGTGTTTATTTTTTTCGCTGGATTAATGTAATATTGATGTAGAATGTGAACTCCTTCATGGAAGCATAGGACATCTGTAAATTGTTATTGTTTTGATCATAATTTTCAATAGGGGAGTGTGAAACCAGATCTCTGATCGGAGGCAATTTTTAGCACAAAAATCTGCATGGACAGTGTAAAACAAGGCATCGTGGAACCCCGTGTCGTCCCATATTAGTGGCAACATGAAGTGTTTGGGTTCAAGGATGACTGTTCAGAACTCCAATCTACGATAGAGTTGTATCTTGACAATAATAGTCGAGAATCCTTATTCATCTCAATTTTTTTATTTATGTTGATTTATGCCTTTATTATTCATATTTGAATTATTGGGTTGTTAATATGTGTTAACAGTTCCCTTAGAATTATGGACAATATGGAATATCGACCAGACTTAAATCATGTAGATGCTAAAGGTGAATAATTCATAATTATTTTGAATTGCGGACATAAATATGTGTGGTTAGAGAATACAAAAATTGAGTATTCTTTTTTTTATAACGATCAAGGGTGTTTGAAATTTTTTATCTATCACACATTTGCTTGATGTATTAAAATAGGGATATCCCGGTATTTTTGAAAATATGTCAAATGTCCTAAATTTTCAAATTAATTAAAAATTGGACATATATTTTTATAAACCTCACAAAGATTTTAAATTACTAAGTGGGAGAGGGAATTTTCTAAGAGAAAATCTCATGGTCTCCATCAACGATTTGTAAACTTTCAATAATAAGTAGGTCCTCCAATGAGGAATACTAATTATTGTGGTAGTCGGTATAAATTTCCTTAATGGTTATTTCGAATTCATTATTCACATAAGAAGCCCCAAAGAAGGAGTCTAAGATAATCTAAATTAGTTGGTGGTATACACTTTGACGTACAATAATGGTAGGTTCTCCAAATAGGAATGCTATGATTTTTTGGGGCCAAAGTGTCTGCTATTTAATTTTATTTGACATAGGTTTTGTCTAGATAATAAAATTAAAAGGAATAAGTCTGCCTAACTTTTTTTGGCAAATAAGTTCTTTAAAGAGGAATACTATTCGAATGGTAATCGGGATGCCGACAGATTCTTTTAAAATTGATAGAGGAAAGATTAATTTTAATTTAGAATTCAAGAAGTTTTATGCCCTATAATAATTCATTTTATTATTTGATTCTCAATATTAATATGGGAAGCTCTTTCAATCCACTTGTTATCATTCTCAAGGAAAATAAATTAACTGGACGTAATCACATTGACTGGAAAAGGAATTTGGATACTGTGTTGAATGCTGAAGGATATAAGTGTATGCTCTATGAGATCTGTCCTGAAAAACCTGATGAGGGGGAGACCAAAAAGGAAACCTAGGATTACCTAAAATGGATCAAGGCTGATGATATGGTGCGTTGTTACATTTTGGCATCTATGTCAAATATTCTGCAACATCAGCATAAGTCGATGGACCATGCCTATGACATGATGCTGAACCTCAAAGATATGTTTAGGGATCAGAATCGTGATGCAAAGCAGGTTGCCATGAAAGAACTCATGGACACAAACATGACTGAAGGGACCCCAGTGAGGGAACACGTTTTTAGGATAATATCTCTTCTCTATGAGCTTCAAATCCTTGGAGCAGAAATTGATGGGGAAACTAAGGTCAATATTGTTCTCAAGTCACTACTTGAGTCCTTTAAGCAATTCCACCTAAATTACATTATGGACAAACTTTCTTACTCTTTAGCGGAACTGCTTAAAGGACTACGAGCAGCTGAGGGTTTCATCAAGAAGTTATTAAGTTCTTTTATTGCTGAGAAAGGTTCTACTTCTAAGCCTATAGGAAAGAATAAAAAGTAGAAGAAGAAGACTAAAAAATAGGTTATGGTCCCTCAGGCAGCTCGTGGGCCTCAAAGAGTTATAAAAAAAGCAAGGGCAATTATTTCCACTGTAAGCAGCCAGGACACTAGAAGAACAATGTCCGGTTTTTCACAATAAATAAAATAACGCAGGTAAATGCTATATATCATTGAATCATGTTTTATGGTTCGTACTACCGGTACCTGGTGTATAGATACGAAAGCCACTAATCATTTATGCAATTTCTTGCAGGGCTAGGAAATCAGGCAACTAAGTGATTGAGAGATTTATTTGACTATGGGAGATGCTACGAGAGTAGCGATAGTTGTTGTGGGAGACGTTCATTTAAGCATTAATAACGATTGGAGTTTACTTTTAAAAGATTGTCTTTATGCACCTTCAATTAGAAGTAATTTGATTTCAGTTTCTTATTTATCCTTTTATGGATATTCAGTTTCTTTTAATAAACTCGTGGTAATTAAGAAAAATAAATCTTTTATTTTTCTGGTACATTAGTTGATAATCTTTATATTGTTAATCCTACCTCTCCCATAAAAAAATTAATATTTTGCAAAATTCAATTGGACTAAATTTAAAGAGAAAGGAACCCTCCTTAATGAACCAAACGTATCTTTGGCACTTACGCCTAGGTCGTATTAATCTAAAAAGGGGTATTTGAGTATTTTATGACCTTCATAGATGATTACTCAAGGTATGGGCACATTTACCTAATGAACCATAAGTCTAAAGCCTTTGAGAAATTCAAAGTTTATAGGGCAGAAGTGGAGAAGCATCAAGATAAAAGTATTATGACACTATGATTCGATCGTGATGGCGAGTACCTCTTAGGGGAGTTTAGGTAATATCTGTAAGATCAAGGGATCAGATCCCAATTGTGTGCACCTAGTATGCCTCATCAAAATGGTGTACTAGAAATGAGGAACATAACTCTTTTGGATATGATTAGGTCCATGTTGGGTTATACAGATCTCCCATATTCCTTTTGGGGACATACTTTAGAAACAACCATTTATTTACTGAACTTGGTACCTACAAAGGCGGTCTCTACTACACCCAAGGAATTGTGGATTGGGCACATGCCTAGTATGAAATATATTCTGATTTAGGGTAGTCCAACACATGTGTTAAAGAGAGATCCTAGTAAGTTGGAATCAAGATCAAAAGTTTTTTTCTTTATAAGATATCCTAAGGAAATTATGGGTTATTTATTCTATGATCCTAAGGATCAGAAGGTCATTGTTAGCACCAATGCCTGATTCTTGGAAGAGGATTATATGATGGATTATAAACCCAGAAGTAAAATTGTTCTTGAAGAGTTGCGAAGGAACCAACAAGATTTTTTAACACCACTAGTACATAATGAAATAACACAGCGTGGTGACTCTTATACACTAGTGCACGGATTACCTCGTCGTAGTGGGAGAGTTGTACATCAACATGAACGGTTTATGTTCTTGGGAGTCTTATAAAAAGGTCCCAGATGAACTTGAAGCCGATCCCTATAACTACGACGAGGCTATATAAGATAAAGATGCAAAAGTTTAGATGAAAGCTATGAATTATGAAATAGAATCTATGTATTCCAATTAGGTCTCGAATCTTGTAGATCCAATCGAAGGGATAAGGCCCATAGGACGTTAGTGGGTCTATAAAAGGAAAAGAGGGGTGGGCAGAAAGGTTGAGACCTTCAAGGCACGGCTTGTTACGAAAGGATTTACTCAGAAAGAGGGCATCGATTATGAGGAAACCTTCTCATCAATAACTATAATGAAGTCCATTCGAATTCTTTTATCCATTATTGCTCATTTTGATTATGAAATTTGTCAAATGGACATCAAGACTGCATTTATTAATGGGAATCTTGACGAGTGTATCTATATGGTGCGACCAGATGGTTTTATTGCCCAAGGCCAATAGCATAAATTATGTAAGCTTAAGAAGTCCATTTATGGACTTAATAAAGCATCTAAAACTTGGAACAATTGTTTTGATCAGGCAATTAAATATTTTGGTTTTGATCAATGTCCAAATGAGTTTTGTGTGTATAAGAAGCGGAATGGAAACGTAGTGGTGTTTTAGTATTATATGTGGATGACATTCTTCTCATTATAAACGATATTAAAGTGTTGTCTTTAAATAGAGTGTGGTTATTAAGCCAATTCGATAAAAAAGACTTAGGATAAGATAATCACATCCTTAGGATCAAGCTTATGCGTGATCGCAAGAATAGGATGTTGGGTTTATCAAAAGCAACTTATATCGATCCCATTCTTTCCAGAGTTAGGCATGAAAGACTCCAAGATACGGTTCCTCCCTTTCAGACATGTAATATCTCTTCCTAAGGATCAATGTCCTAAGACACCTAATGCAATAGAGAAGATGAAAGTCATCCTTAATGCTTCGATAATTAGGAGCCTTATGTATGCTATGACATGCACTAAACCTGATATCTACTTTGATGTTGGCCTTGTTATTAGATATCAGTCTAACCCTGGGTTAGAACAATGGACTGCGGTGAAGCATATACTCAAGTACCTGAAAAGAACATGAGATTATATGCTAGTTTACCAGGTAGAGAGTCTAGTACCTCTCGGGTACACCGACTTAAATTTTCAGTCTGATAGGGATTTTAAAAAGTCCACCTCTGGATATGTGTTTACCCTAGGAGGTAGAGCCATTATCTGGAGGAGTATCGAACAATCTTACATTGATGATTCAACTATGGAAGCTGAATATGTGGAGGCGTTTGAGGTAGCCAAGGACGCGGTATGGCTTAGAAACTTCGTAATGGATCTAGGAGTGGTACCTTTAGTTCAATCGATTATTACACTTTATTGTGATAATAGTAGTGCGTTTGCTAACTCAAAGGAACCCAGGATCCATAAAAGACGTAAACACATCGAGCGTAAGTATCATCTCATTCGAGAAATTGTGTAGCGAGGTGATGTCAAAGTATGAAGATTACATCAGAGAACAAAATAGCAGACCTTTTCACAAAGAGCTTACCAGCTAAGACTTTTGATAGTCACGTAAAGGGGATGGGCATAAGATGCATTGCAGCATGGCTTTGATTCTAAGTGGGAGATTTTAGAGAAGTAGACTAAAACCATGCTTTATGTAATAGTTTTAGTTATGGATTTATTGTTAAAATAAAATCTGTTTTTCCTATTTTAATGACAATCATGTATGGACATAATGTTTACATTATTTTATATATTATCGATGTCTTTTATTCTGCTCAGTAGGTGTTTTGGTGTGTAGAGTACGACTTGCACGCAGAGGATCAAATCACCAGTTATTATAGAATATAAGTTTTATCGCTCACAGTCTTAGATGGAACTGGACACACTATCAGTAGGGTTGTAGCACAATATTTTAGTAGGTCTATCTTGATTACGGAAAACTTTATAGTTTCAACTTATTATGCCAGTACACCTTATGTGTATTGAATGGGACCACCTTGTGGTAATTGTCTTTATGATATTTTTATAAGACAATGCGAACCTCGTGATTATTAGGTTTATGTAAGGCTCTTAATCTGAAAATGATTGATGGACACATGCACTAATTATTTATTACTTTGACCTATCGGTTGAGATTCATTATTGAATCAATAATCTTGATAGATTGGGTAATGATGATTAATGTATAATGAAAGTATTTTATGGATGGAATCCACGTCTAGGTATAGTGACTGTTGATACCCTCTTGAGATGCTTGTAGGTTTTGTATGTGTCAAACCATGTAGGTGGATTATTTTATTCCGATACTACAAATAAGTTAAGGTGGACCTCTTAAGGACTTAAAGAAGTTAATCAAATAAATTATCAGTAATTTATTTTATTAATGAGTATCTATAACGTTAACGAGGGAGAATTAAGTAATTAATAATGAGGGGTTGAAATATAATTTTGAGTTAAGGAGTGGAGTTGCAATTATAATTAATTAGTGATATTAATTATAACTAAGAGACTGAGATTAGGATCCGATAAGGATTATGTTTTCTCAGGCCCATTAGGAGCCATATCCTTATCTTTTCTTAGGGTCCCTATTGTGTCCTATATATATATGCACCTAAAGCTCATTTTTCTTAACCCATTCGTCACTCATTGATATTCAAAAGACACAAATTAGTATTTGTGAGAAACAAAGATAACAGAGAGGAAAAGTGAGAAGAGTATGTGATTACAGAGATAGATCCCATGCTCTACTCGTGACTGTGCATATCAGGAATATAGTGGAAGATCGTGAGGTGCATCGGGCGTGCGTTCTTCATCAATTTTCATCATATACATTTTGTGCTAATACGAGATCAAATCAAACATATCTTGAAAGGTAAATCCTAATTATGCCTTATAGGATTTCACGTATGTATATTTTTTTATAGTTCATTCTATATGCGTATTCAATAGATCCTTGGAATGGCACTCCAACAGTTCTCATCTCAAGTTTGCTTTAAAACAAACCAAATGTAAAAACGAGATAAAAGTTGTGCACGTAAGAACCATTGCCCAGATTTAAATATTTCTTTCGAAATTTCTTCTAAATGTTAAGCAATGGAAAGGGGCTACGAAAGATAACATCTTTGCGTTAAAAGCCACCATTTGTAATAAAAGAGCCTAAAAATATTAGAGGCACATGAAAACAGAAATATCAGGCTAATGTTTAATCATTGATGCTTCAGTACATATGAGCATTAATTTTTTCAAAAATAATTGAGAGTATTCTTAGTTATGTGAGATTTCGGGGAAGTTAAGTTGAAGATCAATGAGTTTGTCGAAAAATATTAAATAGCTTTGGCGTCATTGGTGCAATAATCACTTTTGATCTTGACATGTTGATAAGGTTAGTCAATTTCACATGAGTTTACCATTTTTACACCATTTTTACACTGATGAAAGTAAATCCTCTCCACTCTCAACTGAAATAAAATAAATAGCATTCCACCTACACCTACATCTCAGAATCCTTCACTGGTGATGACCCAGAAGGAAATGAATGAGTTTGTTCTAGGTTTGGAAGAAAACTAAGACTGAGGTCCATCTTGAGCACCTTAAAATGTCTAACAAGAGAAATGGGTCAAAGCCACATCGAGATAATGAAGATACAAAAATCAAAGCAGTTATATACAAAAAGGATAACTTCATAATTGTCTATCCTATAACTAAACTCAATAAATATAATATGGCAATAAGATCTCACATTCCGTTTTAGTTACTTTAGATTCCATAATTAATTAATTAAATTATACCGTCATCTAGTCTCGTCTTATCAAACCAATACCACCTTCACACGATACGCACACGTAAGAACTGTCACTATATTTAGTCTTGCCATCAACAACATAGATCTACCATCAAATGTAATGTAAAAATAAAATTACCACCTCTATATCCAGTCCTTCCATCAATATCATGGGGATACCATCACATAAGGTGCATAAATAAAACTATCATTAATGCAATCTTGTCATATATCAGACCAGGGCCACTATCACAGGGTACACACAAGTAGAACTGCTACACATCCAATCTAGTCCTGATAAGAGGATCGGGGTCATCATCACGTGTAAATCGCACATAATGCGTCCTCTCTTGATACACACTACTATGATACTCTAGTTCTTTCAGCTCATTCCTAATTTATTTATTCTCCTTTAAAAACCTTCTTTCTATGACGATCCTAGTATCATATTAATTATCTCTTATTAGGACTATCTCTTATTAGGACCTTAATTCATTCCAGATATATTTTTTATTTATTAATTATCATTACACGATAGTCTACACTTATACTATTCATGTTTTCCTAATTTGATAAATATCTATAATCTAAGACTAAAGTCTTCCAACTTAAATTTAGCTACATATATTACTAGTGCCTTTATTATCTCATTTTGCAATATTTATTTAGACATTATAAGAACTTTATTAACCTATTGCATTATTTGACTTTAGACAATTTCCCCATATTCAAGTATACCAATCTCGTAGTGTTTTTCTTAACAATCACTTAAGTTTCACAGTCTACTTATATCAAAATAATAATTCTATTTTATCGTATTAGAGGAAAAGATCTAATGAATTCTTAACTAATTATTTATGTCTTCTAATATGCGGTATGTTTAGGGAAAATATGTGACTTCCTAAACCATATTAATTAACAACAAGCTATTTTTTTAATGTAAGTATCATGAATTTACGGTAAGAAGACTAATAGCTTATTCTTCACAAATTTCTACCTAAAGGCATTGGGATAACTTGTTCATATGTATTCACTTATATCACTACACCAAAATGGGTAAATTGTCACCCTTCCAGCGCTTAGCCTTGTCACGGTCAATGACCATGACACAAAACACGTGTTTTGTGTCACGGTCATTGACCGTGACAAGCCGTGACAAAGCATTATCACGGTCATTGACCGTGACAATTCTAATACTGTTGTCACGGTCATTGACCGTGACAAATGTCGCAGTAAAAAACCCTTTCCCTTCTTTTTTCCCTTGCCGTTCTTCCCTCCTTTTTTCTCTCTCTCTCTCTCTCTTCCATTTATATATATATATATATATATATATACACACACACATATGTGTGTGTGTGTATATATGTGCGTGTGTGTGTGTGCATGTGTGGTGGGTGGGGGCGGGGAGGGGGTGGGGCATGGTGGGGGACTGCGTGTGTGTGTGTGTGTATGTTTGTGTGTGCATGTGTGGTGGGTGGGGGTGGGGTGGGGTGGGGGAGGGGGATGGGGCAGGGTGGGGGTAGGGGGTGGGGCAGGGTGGGGGGTGGGGAGGGGCAGGGTGGGGGTGGGTATTAAATAATAACTATCTAATGTTGTTGTTATTTAAGTTATGAAGGTGTGTTAGATTGACTTCAATATTATTATTGTTATTATTTAATATCCATATAGTCCGAGAGATTTTAATTAATTATAAATATGAATTTGAAATTTGAAAAAATCTCTATTTTAATTGTAATAAAATTAAAATATGAAAAAATGTCATTAAAATTACATTAGATAGTGATTTATGTAAAATTGTCCCCTAAAGTTGGTTCAGTCTTAATTAGGTTCCTAACATGAGTGACATGTGCCAAGTTCATTAGAGGAGTTAATTTTATGTTAAAATTGGGACAAAATTAAAACAATATGATAATTGGAGGGCTCGATTGGGAAAATTAAAACATCAGGGACCCACCACCAAACTTAAGTGACACATATTTTATTAACCCTAAAAATAAATATTCCTTTTGCATAACTTTACATACACTCTTAAGGATTCCGATTATGATGCTAACTCATGTAAGATGTTAATTGTGGAGAAAATATACTCTCCTCTATATTATCATGAGACATGTATACATTGTGCATCAATAAGTACAAGACAATTATGAAAGAAGTGACATGTTACTCTTAATAATAACCAATAATGATTCACTATTACTTCACATTACTTGCACTGTTAGTAATGACATTGGTACAATATTTTTATCATTTATTAAGCCTTTAAGAAAGATTTTTAAACCAAATTTATCTAATGATCATTTGGTGTGTCAATTAAATATAAGTTATGAATAATGTACAGTTATGATTAGCATACTATGGTTGCCCATTACTTTGTCATTTAATTTTGCTACGAAAGGAATGGCTACAAGAGGTCGTTTGTGGGAATTTATGACAACCTTGATTGTTTGAAGTTAGTGATGGGTGGGGTGGGGTGGGGGTGGGGAGGGGGGGCAGGGGGTGGGGCAGGAATGGGTGGGTGGGGGGGAGGTGTTTAACAGTAACAATTCATTTTTATTTGTAGTAATTGTACATATTTGCATGTCTTCTTTTAATTCATTTTGATATGTACTAATAATATTTTTTTACAGCAAATGTCTCCTTCAGGTATTAAGGCGAGGATGATGATGCTAGTTATGATGATGTCGTCTGGGCTCGGTGGTAGCGGAGGCGACGAGGGCTCCTCGGCCCCTAGTTTCCCCAAATATGGCAAATTAGGGATGCCCCTTGAGAACAAGTCGGGGCTATTAGCGATATCCCTCGAGCTAGTAAAGATGATCATTGGCCCGGGATACATTAGTTGGAAGGAGGATCCATATGAGCTCAAGTTAGCTGTTTGGGAGGCACTACAGGTAATATAATTATATTTATATTTATATGAATATTTCAATTTCAATTTCGATTTCAATTTCATTTTATATTTATATTTATATTTATTTGAAACTAATATTGTATTTGCTGGACAGGAACAATTCAACCTGGATCCAAAGCTACGCGATTCCGTCTTGGAGCAGTTGAGGGAGCAACACAAGACGTGAAAAAAAAATATGCGGACCCGGTACTTTGGGAAGACACGAGAGTCCATTATTAAATGGCGTGAATCCGTCCCGCCGAAGGAACAGATCTCATTGGCACAATGGCAAAGGTTCATTGACAATGAGACTGGGGAGCGACAATTGGCATCTCGCCAATAGGGAAGGAAAAACCGGGCAAAAAAGACGGATGTGCACTACTCCGGCCGGACGTCTTATGCCGAGGTGGAGCATAGGATGATGGTAAGATTTAATTTTTCTATAATTACATAAAATATATTATTCTGCATTATTTTACTTTGCGGGTCCGATACTAATTTTACTTTATTTTATTTCAGGGGACAGGGAGTGGCCCTGGGGGTAGGCCACATAGGCTCGATACTTATGTGGCTCTTCGAACGAAGAAGGGGAAGGACAAGGAGGTGTCCCCAAGCGTCGCGACCACGATTGTAAGTAATCCGGCAGTTTACTTTTTGTTAATTACGTTATAATTTTTTAATTTACTTATTTTACTAATCATGTGCTTTTTGTCGTTTCAGGCAAAGCTTAATGAAGTGCTTGAGTCGCAGTCTGATGCCGACAAGGCATCTTTGTCCATAGACTCACTCAGCCAAGTGCTTGGCTCTGATCGCAAGGGGAGGACAAGGGGGTGAGCTCACGTGTGGCCAAATCTAGGATCATCGGATTGGAGACGAGCGACACCGGGTTGGCTCGAACGATGGATTCACATGACGCGAAGCTGTTTCGTTTGGAGGCGACGATCCAGGATATGTACTCATTCGTGAAGCATTCGCTGGGAGGAAACCGTAAGGGTAAAGGGAAGGAGAAGGAGGTCCGTAAGGAGGTGCGGGAGGAGGAGGTGTGAGAGGACGAGGACGAGGATGTGGACCTCGCTGCTTCATCGCCGACACGTGCGGACTTTGATGATCCACTTCCTTATTTGGCTCCCTTCAACAGACTGATGTCGACACTTGGTTGGTCGAGCGTGTTTATAATATACATATTTGATGGCCAACAGATAGGGCGGGGTTGAGAGACCCTAATATCGTCCAGAGTGCACTAGTTCATGGACGTGAGCTTCAAGACATCGAGTCCAGAGTGCTCCTCATGCATGTGATGCCCGGGAAGAAGAACTCCCAATTGTGGTTGCGGGAACAATGCAGCACGGCGTATATTAGTGGATGTGTTAATTCATATATCGTGTGGCCTACTCACCTCCTCAGCGTTAACCATACCCCAGACATTTAGTGACGTTGATTTAAGTTTGAATTGAATTATTTTAAATTATTACATTTGAATTATATTTGGATTATATGGTGATGCATATTCTCTCTATTTTGAATGTATATTTGCACTATATCTATTTTATCTGGATATATAATGTTTGAACAGGTATAAAGTTTCTATAATAAGTACATATATACTGCTGGGCAGTGGTAGTGGCCATACTGCCCAGCAGTTTTTTTTTCAATTCTGTTCAGAATTCTCATGGTCATTGACCGTGATAATTTTTTAAACATTGTCACGGTTTTGTCACAATCCTTAACCATGAAAAAGCTTATCACGGTCAAGGCCCGTGACATGAATATATATACAAGAGAGAGAGAGAGAGAGAGAGAGAGAGAGAGAGAGAGAGAGAGAGAGAGAGAGAGAGAAACGGGTCAGAGCCCGATAGTGTATATGATTTAAAAATTGTTTAGCAAGTATTTAAATTGATACAGGCCAATGCAACAACATATTAGTGCGACACTCTCTTAAGAAATTCTCACCTCTCTTATAATGTGCACTCCTATCGCACTAACCCTCCTAATGGTCTATCTCATCATATATCACGCTATCCTTTCCCAATGGTTTAACTTATCTTAGGTTATTCGCAGGATTCAAAATTTAACGATTCAATTGTTTGAAAAGAATATTTCAATTAGTAACCAAAGTTCTCATTTTAACTTTATTAATCAACAAAATTTTCCAGTGTCATATTATACTTTCTCAAAATAAGTATTTACAATTTGAGTCATCAACCATGTCCTACATATCAAATCACAGCAGGCAGTTCCAGATTTCAGAATTTTATATATATATTAACTACTCGTAAAATATATATATCATAACAGCACCCCAAATATAAACTATGGTGTGGGCATACTCTACTATCCAAATCCCATATCACTCATATTAAGGGGAATACAAATTCGGAATCACTCTCGAATTGTATTAACATATACTCAAACAATATTGAGGCGAAGTATAGATTCCAAGTCTCTAAGAGGATGGCATATGTCTGCGTCTCTTAGGACCGTCCGAACTATCACTGCGATAGCCTGTACCAAGGATATCTACACAAACAATATGAGGCGAAGCATAGATTCCAAGTCTCTAAGAGGAAAGCACATACCCGCGTCTCTTAGGACCGCCCGAACTATCATTCCGATAACCTGTACCAAGGATATCTATCTTCTAGGGTACGAGTCAATATCCCCCATAAGGCAACACAGGATAAGATCGCCCCAGCGCGGCAACCTCAGGGATAGCAAGTAGCGTGGGCATGATTTTCACACATAGATAGTATATGCATACACAATCATATAACTATACTAATATTACCATATCAATAATGGGTATATTCTCAATTCCCATAATTACGACATTTGTATTTATTTCTCATTATTTAGTTATCACGTATAACCATTCACATCTTACTTTAATTTGACGAACTTTTCCACTTACTACATAACCCTCATGGATTCTATCCTCCCAAGTATAAAATTCAGTAGGTATACACATTTGTCCCAAAGTAACTCTCTTACGTGTCTCTCTCTTTAAATCATAAGTTCACCGACCCTTATGTAATTATCCCAAAATACAATCTTTGCCCGACATCAAGGGTCCCAAAATCTATTCACATGTCCTACTGGTCTTCCTTATCTCCCGAAACATTCTATTAAGGATGCCCAAGAATTATCTCACAATAAATTGAATTTAACTCATCTAAAAAGGAAATAGGAGTCTGGCAGGAGGGGTCGATCGATAGAGGTCTGGGGCTCGATTGAGCGAACCTTCGATCGATCGAAGCTCTGGGCTCAATCGATCGATCAAGAAGGTCGGCGAAATCTACAGAATTTCAGTTACGGGTTTCATCTTCTAACTTACACCAAATCCATATTTTACAATCCCAAACGTCTCAAAATTTGTACTACTACCATCCTAACATGAGATCATACATTTCCTACGTAAAGCATGTCAATTTACATCACTAAACATGGATTAATAATGCCATAATTCATTTAAATATTCAAGAACCCTAGAAATCTCTAAATCATGGTTCCAATCTGTTTTTCCAGAAATTTCTTCTTATAAACATCATAATTTCATGGGTAAATTCCACTACATGGCAAGGGTTTCCAGAATTATCATTTAAACCATAACTACATGCGATTCCTATCTCAAATCTTAGGTTTTCTTCCATAAAACTCACCCTAATCATTCCTACACTAATATGAAAGATGCATCAACGAAATAAGCAAGATAAACACTTGCCTGGGATTTTTTTGGTGTTCTGATTTGCAGATGATTTTGGTGTGGTTGCGTAGCCCGTTGCGCGATCTACGCGTTGGTGGTGGTGGCGGTGCAAACGGATGGATTTTGGGCCTTGAATTTGCCTTGAGAGCTCTCTCCTTCCTCTCCTATGGCCGTTCTTGTGTTTGTGTTTTCTAACCCTAGCTGACTAACCTAAAAGGCTGATATAGATTACTGATTTTCGTGGGTTTAATTACCCATAAATGTGAAATGTCCAAAATGCCCTCCCGGGGTACCACTTAGGCCTAAAAACGCCCCGAGACCCAAACTAAGCCCCCGGGTACACTTTTCTGACTATCTCGACCCTTCCGGGCGCGTTGGTGCACTCAAAACGACCATACGAATGACTTATAAAATATTCACTTTTATTTATCAAAGTTTTAGTCCCGACGCGACACGGGCGCGTCCCGACTCAAATTTCCAAAATTGTCATTTTATTCACTCGTGACATTCAATATAACCAATATTACATATTACTTTGCTCATTAGTAATATTCAACAAATTTCTCATAATTACTAACTTTCGTCACGTTAATAATTATAACATAATTAATTTTTGGATTTTTATAAAATAATTAACTCACATTAAATTTAATAAATCCCCAAATTAATATAGCATAAAAATACGGGGTATTACATACTTCCCTCCCTAATAACGGAATTTCGTCCCGAAATTCGGAAAACAAGGCATACCTGGTAAGAACAAATCTGGATATCTCTCGCGCATATCGGCCTCGCGCTCCCAAGTAGATTCCTCCGTATTATGATGCTCCCACTGGACTCGCACAAGTGGAACTATCTTCGACCTCAATCTCCTCTCACTATAGTCTAGGATAGCCACCGGTCTCTCCTCGTAAGAGCTGTCAGGCTGTAAGTCTATCTCATCTATCGCAATGTGAGTATGGGCCATATCATCCCGAAGATACCGTCTCAACGACGAGATGTGGAATACATCGTGAATGCGATGCAAATGTTCTGGCAGTCCCAATCTGTATGCTACCGGCCCAATCCTCTCGATGATGGGAAATGGTCCCACGTACCTCGGGGCCAATTTCCCTTTCTTCCCGAACCTCATCACTCCTTTCATAGGAGATGCACGCAGTAACACTTGGTCCCCCACATTAAACTCCCGGAAGAACCGTTTCGCATCGGCGTAGCTCTTCTGCCTGTCCTGGGCTACTCGAATGCGACTCATGATCATCTCAATCCTCGCGGAGGTTTCCTGAATCACCTCTGGTCCTAGCAACTTGTTATCCCCCACCTCGAGCCAACAAGTTGGAGAACGACAAGGCATTCCATACAAAGCCTCAAATGGAGCCATACCAATCGTAAACTGATAAGAGTTATTATAAGCAAACTCTACCAGTGGAAGGTGTGGATCCCAACCTCCTCCAAAATCAAGAACACACATGCGTAGCATATTCTCTAACATCTGATTAGTACGCTCTGTCTGTCCATCTGTCTGTGGGTGATAAGCTGAACTCAACCTCAACTCAGTACCCATAGCCTCCTGAAAGCTTTCCCAGAAACGTGAGATGAAAATCTTGTCTCTATCTGACACAATATTCAGGGGCACCCCATGTAATCTGACAACCTCAGCAACGAACAACTGAGCATACTGACCCGTGGTATAGTCTATCCGCACCGGCAAAAAATGAGCCACCTTGGTCAAACGATCTACAATCACCCAGATAGAATCGTGTCCCCGCTGTGATGTAGGCAAAGCTGTAATAAAATCCATGGAAATACTCTCCCACTTCCACGCGGGTACTTCCAAAGGCTGAAGCAATCCTGACGGTTTCTGATGGTCCACCTTCACCATCTGGCAGGTGGAACATTTGGACACGAACTCAGCAATGTCCTTCTTCATCCCACTCCACCAGTATTGCCTCCTCATATCCTGGTACATCTTATCTCCTCCAGGATGTACTGTAAATCGGGACCCGTGAGACTGGGTCATCACTGCATGACGTAATTCTGCTCCTTCTGGAACCACCAATCTCCCATTAAACCTTAAACCCCCATCAGAACTAACAGAGTAGGACTCAGCACCCTCAGCTAAGAGTCGTACAATCTGCTCCTGGAAAATCGGGTTTGTGGTTTGGGCCTGTATTACCCTCATAACAATCTCGGGTGTGACTGTCATAGCAGATATGAAAGAATGGGCTACTGCGTCCTGGTGGCCTAACTCCTTCCACTTCGCTTTCCAGACGTCTGCTACCTCGTCTATCGGTCTACGGCTCAACGCATCAGCAACTACATTGGCCTTCCCCGGATGATACTGTATGTCAAACTGATAGTCCTTCACAAACTCTAACCATCTGTGCTGTCGCATATTCAGCTCTCGCTGAGTGAATAGGTACTGCAGTGACTTATGGTCTGTGAACAAGCAGAATTTCTCCCCCAATAAGTAGTGCCTCCATATCCTCAATGCAAAAACGACCGCTGCTAACTCCAGGTCGTGGGTGGGGTAATTCTTCTCATGCGGCTTAAGCTTGCGGGAGGCAAAAGTTATAGCCTTCTCCTCCTGCTGAAGTACTCCCCCAAGTCCTCGTAAAGAGGCATCGGTGTAAACCAGGTACTCCACACCCGACTTCGATAACACAAGAACTGGTGCTGAAGTAAGCTTGTCTTTCAGCTCGTCGAAAGCCAACTGACAAGCGTCATCCCAAACATATGGTACCCCTTTGCGAGTCAGGTTCGTCAATGGACCCGCTATTTTGGAGAATCCCCGAATGAATCTCCTGTAGTATCCGGCTAACCCCAAGAAACTACGCACCTCCATTGGTGTCGTGGGCTGTCCCCATTCCCTCACCGCTGACACTTTACTCGGGTCAACTGCAATCCCCTGCTCAGAAATAACATGCCCCAAGAACTGTACTTCTCGCAACCAGAATCCACACTTCTCGTACTTAGCATACAACTGATGCTCTCGTAAAGTCTGAAGAACCTGCCTCAAATGCTCGGCATGCTCCTCCTCGGAGTGTGAATATATCAAAATGTCATCTATAAAGACGATGACAAACTGATCCAAGAACTCTTTGAATACTCGGTTCATTAAGTCCATGAATACGGCTGGAGCATTTTTTAGACCAAATGGCATCACTCTGAACTCGTAAGACCCATATCTCGTCAAGAAGGCAGTCTTTGAAACATCCTGCTCTATAATACGTAGCTGATGGTACCCCGACCTCAGATCTATCTTCGAAAAGAAAGTTGCTCCCCTCAGCTGGTCGAACAGATCATCGATTCGAGGCAACGGATACTTATTCCGTATCGTGACCTTGTTCAACTACCGGTAGTCCACACACAACCTCAGTGAACTATCTCTCTTCTTCACAAACAGAACTGGAGTGCCCCAAGGTGAGGTAATCCTGCGAATGAAGCCCTGACCTAACAGCTGCTCTATCTGATCTCGTAACTCATGCATCTCCGCCAGAGCCATACGGTATGGAGCGCGTGCTACAGGTCTAGTATCTGGCAATAAATCTATAACAAAGTCTATCTCTCGACTGGGGGGTAGGCCTGGTATTTCCTGAAACACTTCGGAATACTCACAAACAACTGGAATCGAGTCTAACGGAATCACAACCTCCTTAGAGGTATCCTCCTCTATATAATACAAATGAGCGGTCGAACCTCCCTCTGGGCGAGGCATCGCCACTACAAACATCTCTTGCCCCGGAATGGCAAAAACAATGCTCCCACCGAAGTAATCAATCATGGCTCTATAAGCTGCGAGTCAATCCATACCAATAATAACATCATGCTCATGCATATCTAAGACTAACATGTCCGCAGGTAATACCAAACTACCAATCTCTACCCCCACTCCTCGGCATATAAAGAAGATAAGTGACCCACTCCCCAATGGTGAGTCTACACACATCACTGTGCTCTTTGCTGTGGCTAACAACCCTAAGGCCTTCGCAAAATGCGTAGCTATAAAATAATGAGTCGGTCCAGTATCAAGCAAAACCCGACCCATAGTACCATGGATAGGAAACATACCCTCAATCGCGGGTGGTGCCTGTGGAGCTGCTGCCTGGTGGACGTTATAGACACGTCCGTACTGTAACTGCCCCTGCTGCACTGGAGCTGCTGGAACGGCTGGTAGGGCTGGCACCTGGGCTGGAGCTGGGAGGGCGGCCGGAAAAAGTGGTCTCTGTGGCTCATTACGAGCACCCTGCTGCTGTGGGGCCCTATCTCCCTCCGGACAATCCTGGCGCCTATGGCCGTGTCTACCACACCCAAAACATCGGCCTTTGAAGTTGCCTCCCCTTTGACCCTGTTGACTACGGCCCTGCTGGTCGTTACCATTACGCCACTGGCCCTGTTGTCCCTGATGAACACGTTGTTGGCCCTGCTGCTGACCCTGCTGTCGGTGTTGGCCTTGCTGGCCCTGATGATTAGGCTGGCCCTGATGACCCTGCCTATAACCCCCAAATCCCTGCCTGGAATCACCTGAACGGAATCGCTTAGCAGGGTCCCTCTGATGGGAACTCTGCTCGTGCTGACGAGTCTGTCCCTGAGATGGTGCCCCACTAGCACTACTACCCCCTGTCCTGCCCTGCTGGCTGGACTCTCCTGCTCTCTTGCTTCCCTGCAGATGGAAGCGGTGCTCCTGGCAATGTAGTAATGCAGCATTGAGTACATCAGTGAAGGTACTCAGAGATAGGTTCCCAATAAGATGCTGACGGATCCTCCAAGCTAACCCGTCCACAAATAACATAATCTTCTTGCCCTCAGTGGGTGCCTCATCTGGCACGATGGTGAGAAGTCTCGTGAATTCCTCCTCATATTCAGCTACGGTAGAATTCTCCTGCTTCAAATTCAGTAATTTTTGCCCCATCTCAGTCTGCACGGCGGGTGGAAAATACTTGCGATCAAACCGCTCCCAGAACAACTGAATAGGGATCGTGTCCCTCTCCTCCAATGTGGTAGTGGACTCCCACCACTGCAAAGCGTCTCCCACCATCTTAAAGGAAGCCAACAACTATTTTTGCACGTCGGTGCACTCATACATACAAAGATGCCGCTGGATGTCTTTCTTCCATTGGCTGACTGTGACGATATCTGAGCTACCAGAGAACTCAGGGGGATGTGCCTTCTGAAAATCATCCCTAACCCTCTCCCATGCAGATGGAAGCTGTGTTGGTACTGGCACCACTGCCTAAATCTGGGGTGGAACCTGCTGAACCACCGCTAGCGCGGCATTCACCGCCTGAGCAACAATGGCGGCTACATCATTAGCATTCATAGTGCCTGGTGCCGGAGCTGCTGGCTTCTCGGCCTGGGCACGCCTATCCTTCGGTGCACGTCTCGGAGGCATCTAAAACGTGAAGGAGTTTATTAGTCTACAGCCATTAACAAATCTCAAATGGCTGAAGACATAAACTTGAAAGCAAGAATACAACCATCCTATAATAGGGCTCTATAGCAAAAACGTTAAGCTGAAAGCGAAATAAGCCGTACAGATCCTATGGACACTAGAACCTGATGCTCTGATACCACCTGTGACACCCCGCCTAATTAAATACCGGGCGATCACTCCTTTATTAAATTAAAATCAAGGTGAACAGTGGGTTCATTCTCAGCATCACTGTCGTAAAAATAAACTTTTCCAAATTAACACCCTAATTAATTAAGCTAAGTGTTAAAACCATTTTTAACCTTTCTAACCAATTTATATTTTTAAAGAAAAACTTATTTATTTAATTATTAACCGCATTTTCAATAAGTAAGAATCATACAACAATTATCCTGGAACATAATCCAATTACTTTAAACATTCAACATCCAAAATCCCAACATTTAAAACTAAATGTAAAACATACATGCTGAATAAATCCCAAAGTAACGGTACTAGAAATAACTGAAATATAAATGTCCCAATAAAATAGATAAATGGTGGAGAGGGCGACACATGCCCAATAACTGAGAATGATAGAAGAAGAATCAAGTGAATGAAATCGTCTAAGCAAGTGGCCTGCAACTCCCACCTAAGCTGCAGCACGTTTCTCTCAAGGGATCCTAAGCAAGACGCCCCTGTGGCTGGGCACCTGTAGTACATACATATATATACAAGAGAGAGAGAGAGAGAGAGAGAGAGAGAGAGAGAGAGAGAGAGAGAGAGACGGGTCAGAGCCTGATAGTGTATATGATTTAAAAATTGGTTAGCAAGTATTTAAATTGATACAGGCCAATGCAACAACATATTAGTGCAACACTCTCTTGAGAAATCCTCACCTCTCTTCTAATGTGCACTCCTATCGCATTAACCCTCCTAATGGTCTATCTCATCATATGTCACGCTATCCTTTCCCAATGGTTTAACTTATCTTAGGTTATTCGCAGGATTCAAAATTTAACGATTCAATTGTTTGAAAAGAATATTTCAATTAGTAACCAAAGTTCTCATTTTAACTTTATTAATCAACAAAGTTTTCCAGTGTCATATTATACTTTCTCAAAACAAGTATTTACAATTTGAGTCATCAACCACGTCCTACATATCAAATCACAGCAGGCAGTTCCAAATTTCAGAATTTCATATATATATTAACTACTCGTAAAATATATATATCATAACAGCACCCCAAATAAAAACTATGGTGTGGGCATACTCTACTATCCAAACCCCATATCACTCATATTAAGGGGAATACAAATTCAGAATCACTCTCGAATTGTATTAACATATACTCAAACAATATTGAGGCGAAGTATAGATTCCAAGTCTCTAAGAGGATGGCATATGTCTGCGTCTCTTAGGACCGTCCGAACTATCACTGCGATAGCCTGTACCAAGGATATCTACACACAAACAATATGAGGCGAAGCATAGATTCCAAGTCTCTAAGAGGAAAGCACATACCCGCGTCTCTTAGGACCGTCCGAACTATCATTCCGATAGCCTGTACCAAGGATATCTATCTTCTATGGTACGAGTCAATATCCCCCATAAGGCAACACATGATAAGATCGCCCCAGCGCGGCAACCTCAGGGATAGCAAGTAGCGTGGGTATGATTTTCACACATAGATAGTATATGCAAACACAATCATATAACTATACTAATATTACCATATCAATAATGGGTATATTCTCAATTCCCATAATTACGACATTTGTATTTATTTCTCATTATTTAGTTATCACGTATAACCATTCACATATTACTTTAATTTGAGAAACTTTTCCACTTACTACATAACGCTCATGGATTCTATCCTCCCAAGTATAAAATTCAGTAGGTATACACATTTGTCCCAAAGTAACTCTCTTATGTGTCTCTCTCTTTAAATCATAAGTTCACCGACCCTTATGTTATTATCCCAAAATACAATCTTTGCCCGACATCAAGGGTCCCAAAATCTATTCACATGTCCTATTGGTCTTCCCTATCTCCCGAAACATTCTATTAAGGATGCCCAAGAATTATCTCACAATAAATTGATTTTAACTCATTTAAAAAGGAAATAGGAGTCTGCCAGGAGGGGTCGATCGATCGAGGTCTGGGGCTTGATCGAGCGAACCTTCGATCGATCGAAGCTCTGGGCTCGATCGATCGACCAAGCAGGTCGGGGAAATCTGCAGAATTTCAGTTACGGGTTTCATCTTCTAACTTACACAAAATCCATATTTTACAATCCCAAACGTCTCAAAATTTGTACTACTACCATCCTAACATGAGATCATACATTTCCTACGTAAAACATGTCAATTTACATCACTAAACATGGATTAATCATGCCATAATTCATTTAAATATTCAAGAACCCTAGAAATCTCTAAATCATGGTTCCAATCTGTTTTTCCAGAAATTTCTTCTTATAAACATCATAATTTCATGGGTAAATTCCTCTACATGGCAAGGGTTTCCAGAACTATCATTTAAACCATAACTACATGCGATTCCTATCTCAAATCTTAGGTTTTCTTCCATAAAACTCACCCTAATCATTCCTACACTAATATGAAAGATGCATCAACGAAATAAGCAAGATAAACACTTGCATGGGATTTTTTTGGTGTTCTGATTTGCAGATGATTTTGGTGTGGTTGCGTAGCCCGTTGCACGATCTACGCGTTGGTGGTGGTGGCGGTGCAAACGGATGGATTTTGGGCCTTGAATTTGCCTTGAGAGCTCTCTCCTTCCTCTCCTATGGTCGTTCTTGTGTTTGTGTTTTCTAACCCTAGCTGACTAACCTAAAAGGCTAATATAGATTACTGATTTCCGTGGGATTTGTAAGGACATTTTTATCCATTATCAATTTGTATGTCGTACGCCGTTACACCGTTGAAGAAACTCAAGATCGCATCTACATCAACGGATCCAAATATCAAAGCATCTTCAACATCATAGCCTCTGCAAGAATGAACTTGGTAAAATTTTGTTTTTACGTTCCTTAAAGTTCATATTTAGTATTGGGAAATTTTTATAAAATGTTTTTTATAAAAATAAGAAGTAAGTTTTTTAAAGCAAAATGAGGCTTTTAAAAAGGATCTTATTTTTCTGGGAAAACCGGACCGGTCCGCCCCCTACCGGACCGATCCGTAACCAGACCGGTCCGCCCCTCAACCGGACCGATCCGCTTGCTGCAGATCCAGTAAACCCCGGACCGAAAGCGAACCGAAGAAACCATTTTTTAAAAGAACCGATCCGAGGTCGGACCGATCCGCCTCCAAGCCGGACCGGTCCGCCCGGGATAAATTCGGCCAGATTCGCTGCAGATTTTTTAGGCTCAAAGTTTTCCTATTTAAAGCCATCTTCGGGGAGTTATTTTTTAAGACTTTTAAAGACGATTTTCAGAGTCCTAAATACTCTAAGTCTTCACCTTTTTGAGTCCCAAGACTCTTTTTGATTCACACCAAAAATCCCAATTACTTTTGTGAATCTTTTGGAACCCTAGAACACAAACCTTGTTGTTGTTCATCTTTGTGGAGAGATCTTTGCAACCGAGGGCTGCGTGTCATTACTGAGGGAGTCTCTACAAAGTTTCATGGCTGCGTGTCATTGAGGAGTGCTGCGGTTCTTCCTTTGTTGATTGGACTGAGGTTCATGTGGGTTCGCTGCGTGTGGATTCATTACTGCCCTCCTGGAAAGGGATATTTCCAGCCGCCGACTACAGAATCCGATACCTGAGGTTAATTCTTAGTCAAACTGTATTTCATTGTAATCCGATTGTAAGTCGTTCTCTTACAAATTATAGTGAAATAAAAGGTTTTGCCCCTTTGGGGGATTTTTCCTGAAATTGTTTATTTTTATCCTGCATGCTATATTTTATTTGATAAATCATCTAGATGCATGTCTTAGGGTTTAACTAAAATTTGGGATTAATTAAAATTGGTTTTTTATTTGAGAAGTCGCAATATTTCCGCTGTAGCTGCACTCTCAAATTGGTATCAGAGCGGGTTACGCTAATTTATCGCGTGATCCTGATTTTTCGAGGATTTATTTTTTTTAATACAATTTGACTTCTCACGTCGTCAAATTGGTATCAGAGCCTGTTGCACTAAGTTATTGTGTTTTGATCCTGATTTTGCACAAAAATGGCTTTTGATGGTTTTGATGATCTTCGATGTCAAATTTTTGAAAAAATTAATTGGAAAATTCACACGAACTCTTGTTTTAAATCTTCTGTTGAAAACGAATCTGAGAGGTGTCCTTGTTGTGAGGGTGTTGGTCACACGTTACATGAGTGTACCACAAATTTAAAGAAGAAATTGAATAAACCGATTTCTCATGTTTCTACCCTTAGTGATTGTGATTCGGAAGAAGAAGTTTTTTATGCTTCTAGGCGAGAGTTTCCCATCCATGTGATTAGTGATGATAGTGAGGGTGATGGGAGTGTGGATGAAAGTGAGGAGGAAAGTGTAGATGAGCATGACTTGCAAACTGATTTCAATGAACTTTATGCTGAAACTTTGAAAACAAAGAAAGAAAATTTGAAATTGAAAGCTCAGTTGAAAGAGTGTGCCATAAAAAATAATGATTTTTTAGTTGAAGAACTTAGGGCTCATGTGAAAATTTTGAAAGAGAAGCTTGAGTACGTCGAGGGTGAGAGAGATAGTCTTAGAGGGTTGATGGAGACTATGAAAAAGCAGCTTTTAGAGTGTGAGGATTCTAGACGAGTACTTGAATCTAGGATAGGTGAACTTGAGAAGAAATTGAAAGATTCAAGTAAGGTGAAATTTGATTTGGAGTCTAGGTCTGAAAAACTTGATAAGATTTTAGGCACAGTCGAGATCAAAACGGATAGAGGTGGGATTGGTCTTGAAAAATATGTTGCACCCATTCCCACACGTGTGAGAGAGCCTCCTAGGTTTGTTAAGAAAGAGACACCTACGGGTGTTAGGAAAGAGCCCCCTAGGAACATCGTGAGAGTGCCTCCTAGGATCATTAGGAGAGATCCACCTAAGCAAATTCAGAAAGCGCCACCTAGGAATTTGAGGAGAGGGCCACCTTTAGGTAACACACACCGCCCGATTTACACTTGCACACATTGCGGTAGGCAAGGTCATCTTAGGCGATTTTGTTACAAGCTTTTAAATGGACCTAGGAAGGTTAATGAAAGAATAAATTCGATTCCCAAAACCCCCACACTTCGTTACACATCAATTTGGGTTAGAAAATCGGATTTAGAGGCTTATGGTTTATTTGTCCACGATTCCCGTTTGCTTGCACGTGATTCACCCCATGTGAAATCTTTTGGTTGATTGTGATTGCATGTTTGTCATACACTAGTTGTGGTTTCATGATATATTTTTACTAGTGTGATGACTTGTACTTTTTGTATAAATTCTTGTTTTTGAATTTTGTTTTTTGAAAAATACAAAAAGATTTTATTTTGATAAAATTTTTGAAAAATCCAAAAAGATTTTTGTTTTTTTGTTTATACCAGTTATGGATGAACACTTTGGATGACCAAGTCACAACCTCATTCCATTATTTTCATGTAACTATTTGATAGTGTTTTGAGACAATAGGTCAATTCATCCATGTTCTTTATAATGTTTGGAGTCATTAAGATGTGATTAAGTGTTTCTTCCTACATGTTTGACTCATGTTTCCTTTATCGCACACATGCACGGATTTGTTTGATTATTGTGCTTGTCTTATCACATGTTGGTTGGGTGTTTTCACTTCAATCCTGTCCTTAAAACGAACCAAGCGCGATAAATTTTGATAAGGAAATTGTGCATATTAAAACCGTTTTGTGAGTTTGTGTGCTTTGTTTGATAACGGGGAGGGGCTGCGAAAGGTAATCATTTATCCTTTGCGCAAAAGCCACCGTTAAAAAGGACCTAAAAAATGGAGGAATTTTATTATCCGAGGTCCAAAGAGGTTAAAAGAGCCCGAAAAAAATTGAAAGGCAATAAAAAGAAATTCATGCCAATTATGGGCCATTTAGGTTTTTGCACCAATTCTCCAAAGTTTGAGAATTTAGATTACCTCTAAAAGAAAATATTTATGAGGGAGTTTGGTTGGAGAATTAAAACGGGTTTGCACGTCCTTGAAATTCTTGTAAATGCGCTATATAGTTTTGGACGTTATTGGTGTGGAAATCATTTGACTTTGATTTGTTGATTTGCATAAGACGATGTCATCTAAATTCAACAAATTTTTACACCTAAGGATACCTTTGATGTTCATTCGTTAGGGGTACACATATGCATCGTGCACATATGATTGATTGAGTTGATTTACTTATCGAATGTGTTCACACCCATTCATTCTGTTTCCATGACTTGGTTGTTTGAGTCTAAATCCATGGTGTGATTTTTGTATCATTTTTGTTCATATTGGTATCCTATCTTTGTATGAAAAATTTGAAAAATTCAAAAATAAGTTTGTGAAGATTTGTTTGAGCATCTCCTTGCAAGAGCACGTTTGCCATATTGTTTGATGCCCTGTTTTGTATACCGTGGCACCCCGATTTTGCCTATTTGATTCATTCTTCTCATTTGTCTATTTGGGGACATCATAAAAAGGGGGAGAAAGAATTATCATATTATGGGGGAGTTAATTTTGGGGGAGTTTTTGAGATATAGCTTATGTTTTTATCATATATTGGTTTCTATGTTTATCTCATTTCAAACTCGATATGTCACGTGGTATTTGCTTTGTCTCATGTGTGTAGGTATAAAGATTGAAGATCAATATGCTGCACACCCTGATGAGAAAAGCTTTGAGATTTGATGATTGTTGAAGATTGAAGAACAAACGATGAAGATTTAAACATTTGTATCTTTCCATCTTTAGGGTTCATGGGAGGGTAGATTTGTATAGGTCATTAGTTGATAATTTAGATATTTTTTATGTATGTACTGGCATAGACATAGGGGGAGATTTGTAAGGACATTTTTGTCCATTATCAATTTTTATGTCGTACGCCGTTACACCGTTGAAGAAACTCAAGATCGCATCTACATCAACGGATCCGAATATCAAAGCATCTTCAACATCATAGCCTCTGCAAGAATGAACTTGGTAAAATTTTGTTTTTACGTTCCTTAAAGTTCATATTTAGTATTGGGAAATTTTTATAAAATGTTTTTTATAAAAATAAGAAGTAAGTTTTTTAAAGCAAAATGAGGCTTTTAAAAAGGATTTTATTTTTCTGGGAAAACCGGACCGGTCCGCCCCCTACCGGATCGGTCCGCCCCTCAACCGGACCGATCCGCTTGCTGCAGATCCAGTAAACCCCGGACCGAAAGCGAACCGAAGAAACCATTTTTTAAAAGAACCGATCCGAGGTCGGACCGATCCGCCTCCAAGCCGGACCGGTCCGCCCGGGATAAATTCGGCCAGATTCTGCAGATTTTTTAGGCTCAAAGTTTTCCTATTTAAAGCCATCTTCGGGGAGTTATTTTTTAAGACTTTTAAAGACGATTTTCAGAGTCCTAAATACTCTAACTCTTCACCTTTTTGAGTCCCAAGACTCTTTTTGATTCACACCAAAAATCCCAATTACTTTTGTGAATCTTTTGGAACCCTAGAACACAAACCTTGTTGTTGTTCATCTTTGTGGAGAGATCTTTGCAACCGAGGGCTGCGTGTCATTTCTGAGGGAGTCTCTACAAAGTTTCATGGCTGCGTGTCATTGAGGAGTGCTGCGGTTCTTCCTTTGTTGATTGGACTGAGGTTCATGTGGGTTTGCTGCGTGTGGATTCATTGTTGCCCCCCTGGAAAGGGATATTTCCAGCCGCCGACTACAGAATCCGATACCTGAGGGTAATTCTTAGTCAAACTGTATTTCATTGTAATCCGATTGTAAGCCGTTCTCTTACAAATTATAGTGAAATAAAAGGTTTTGCCCCTTTGGGGGATTTTTCCTGAAATTGTTTATTTTTATCCTGCATGCTATATTTTATTTGATAAATCATCTAGATGCATGTCTTAGGGTTTAACTAAAATTTGGGATTAATTAAAATTGGTTTTTTATTTGAGAAGTCGCAATATTTCCGCTGTAGCTGCACTCTCAGGTTTAATTACCCATAAATGTGAAATGTCCAAAATGCCCTCCCGGGGTACCACTTAGGCCTAAAAACGCCCCGAGACCCAAACTAAACCCCCGGGTACACTTTTCTGACTATCTCGATCCTTCCGGACGCGTTGGCGCACTCAAAATGACCATACGAATGACTTATAAAATATTCACTTTTATTTATCAAAGTTTTAGTCCCGACGCGACACGGGCGCGTCCCGACTCAAATTTCCAAAATTATCATTTTATTTACTCATGACATTCAATATAACCAATATTACATATTACTTTGCTCATTAGTAATATTCAACAAATTTCCCATAATTACTAACTCTCGTCACGTTAATAATTATAACATAATTAATTTTCGGATTTTTATTAAATAATTAACTCACATTAAATTTAATAAATCCCCAAATTAATATAGCATAAAAATACGGGGTATTACAGTGTATACAAGATGATATGAACATTCACAAGAATAAGTAAGACTTTTCAAATTGATATTATAACCAACATGAGTGAGTTCTTAAATTTAACCATTAACTTTCATTAACATAAGAAATTCTACTAACTAGATTATGAACATGTGAGTTAGGACTATTTCTCCAACATATTGCATTAAGCAAAATTTAATAGTTACTCTTTCATGGATGTCCAACATATAATTTCTAAGTATATGAATCTAACATATAAATTAATATCAATATTCCCTAAGCACATGGATCAAACATGTGAATTATCATCATCTTTAACTAATATAATTATGTACTATATAAATCATTGTTAATTTACACTAACATTTGAATTATAGTCCAATTTCAACATATATGAAGTCTAAGCATATACCATGTGAGAACTTAATTAGATCTAATCAAGTTTTAATCTACCATAATTAATTTAGGTGAAAATTATCAATTACATATATAAAAGGATAAGAGCATAACATTATCTTGCTTTAGTGTTTGACAATTTTAAAATTATCATGATGTTCTTCAAGTCCTTTCTTCAATCTCTACAAACCCTTCCTTTAATGTTCTCATATTACTTATCCTTTGTTGAATTCTTTATTCAAGTTTTGTTAACGGTGGTTTGAAGGTTGAAGGGGGAGGGGGTGAAGAGAGGTGGATCATTTATATGTGCAGAGAAATGGTTGAAAATGGCTTAGAATTCTCACACAACGAGTCTATAAATACCCTCAAGTATAAGGACTATTTGGTGGACCATGAAGTACCCGCAGTTGTGGGGTGGGAACTCACAAGCGCGTTCCTATCTCCGTGGTTACGACACCTTTGGGGCACAGTCGCAACCCCTTAGTTTTTACCCTTCATTTTTCCTATTCTTTTCGATTTATTTTAAATTAAAAATTTATTTAATCCTCGTTTAGTTAGCCAACTAATTACACTGGGGATGATTAGTGCTAAGCCCTAATATTTCTCTTTAATTTATGATTTAATGACCATTTTACCCTTAGGGCTTTCCCCAAAAATCCTTGCACAATCAAGTTAGCTTAGTTAGTTAATTTGGCTCCATTAATTTATTTTAAGATATATATGCATTGATCATGTACAAAATGTGTAAATCACTCATAAAAAATACCTTGACTTCCCAACGTGTTATAAGGTATTTAGACGACATTGAAAAAAACTAACGTAGACATTAGATTATTAAATACCTTATAACACGTTGGGTAGTCAGCGTATTGAAAAAAACTAACGTAGACATTAGATTATTAAATATGAGTAATTTACTCAATATTCATAAATTAAATTTCTATTTATTTTCATTTACAAATTGAAAATTGAAAATTACTTTTTCAAATAACTTTTTCCCATGGATTCTAAAAAAGCAAATGAATAACCCATTTTGAATTTTTTACTCAAAAATATATGTGCTCAAAGTTCATAAAGAGTTATCACAACCCAAACCGAGATTCTAAACCTCAATGTTAAAGTTCTTTTAAAGTTATGGGAACAAATACATTAAATTTTATGGATATTTCAAATTCAAATATAAAAAATTATATAATTAAGACTTTACACATATATAAATTCAAGACCTTCATATATAAGCATTTCAAGGTAGTTGAATTATTGATATATATTACTCTAATATGCGCTTTAATTCATGAATTATCATCCATATCATGATAAAATCACTACTAACATAAATAAAATTTAGGCTTCTGACAAGATAAACTCCAAAGTGCATATTAATATAAATCTCAACGTATGTTCTACAATAAGCAAATATTATTAACATATTAATTCCTCTAATTTTTCTAAAAGTACATCTACATTTGATCAATATGGGATCATTGATTGATGTTTACAATAATACGAATTTTCAATAGCCAAATTAGAATTTTTTATCGTCTTAGTTAACATTAGTTTTCTCTAAATACATCTCTTGAATCTATGTCTAATTAATAATTTTAACAATCATAACATAAGGTTAACTTATTGGGTCAAAGTTTGTTAGTAGAATAAAGTGATTGCCTTAGATTTTATATGAACAACTCAAGTGATTGGATTATTGAATCTTTTATGGTATCTTATCCTTTACCTTTTTGTTTCTCTCTAAGGTGACTCATCAATTTTTCTCTCAAACCATTGAAGACTAATCAATAGTTAAAATTTTCTTAACATATAATACTTAAGTGGTTGATAGATTTTGCTTAATATCATATATCACTTAATCCTATATTTTTCTTTGTAGGTCAATAAAAACAAACTATATGGGCCCTAAAGGATCAACATACAAAATCAACTAGCCCAATGAGATAAAATAGTCCATCACCAGTTTTTATCATTAAACCTACGCTTTAACACTCACACGTGTCTAAACTGTAGTCTAAAATTTAAACACATTATCTGAGTAAATGTAAACATAATCGTAAAAGGGGATAAATACATATGCACAATTATTAAATAACATAAATATATAATGGAGAAATTATGTTTAAAAACATTCTCAATGAAATTCAAATAGACATTACATTTATTTTATTCAATTAAATTTATGCCCATTGTATTCAAATGAATTATTATAAATAATTCTATTATAACTACAATGTATTATAGGGGAGGAAAAAGGTAAGTTTTGTAAACTATTTGGTTTGATTTTTAAATAGTAATAACATATTCATCTATTTTAAATGGGTAAAACAAAAAGAAACATGTTTTGCAAGAAAAATAAGTTAATGTAAGAAAATTCGAAATATATTTTTCAAGTTATTCAAATCTTTGTCTGCTTATGATATCAACAATTATCATCACAAAATAAGTTCAATGAGGTTAAGAAATAAAAACTTGCAATATACAAATATAATTGATAGGAGATACAAATATCGCTACAAGGATATAAAATGAAAAAAAGTGAGATATTTTCTAATAATAATATTTGTTTTGTTAAATAATAAAATTAATATTGGGAAGATCATAAATAAGAGACATTTATTGTCGATCATTTTTAATGATATATTATTATAATAAGTCCCAACTTTTCAAAGGTGTTTGCACAAAGCTTTATTTTCATACTCGAGAATCTTATTATCATCGATATGTCCTTGTAACTTGCCTTTTCTTGTATGCTTAACCCAAATTGTAAGCTCATTCGTAAGTCTCTCTCTCTCTCTCTCTCTATATATATATATATATATATTGTAACACCCTGTATTTGTAATGATTTAAATAATTATGTGATTAATTATTTTTGTTGGATTAATTGAACTAAAATGTGAGAATTTAATTATGAATTAATCCGGATTAAAATAATTATTAACTAGCGTGCCAAGGGTTAATACTTATTGATGATAATTATTGAATATTACTGTGTAATATGTAATATGGAATTATAATATTTGATAAATTGTCGGAAGTGAGAAATACGACAGTTTGGTAATTAAAGTTCGGCGCGCGTGTGAGTCGTGTCGAGACTAATTGACTGAGATAAAAAGAGAAATTATTTTTATTAACTCGTATGGTCATTTTGAGTGCGCCGTTGAGTCCGGGAGGGTCGAGATAGTCAAAATAGTATACTCGAATGTTTAGTTTGGGTCCCGAGACAATTTTAGGCCTAACCGGCGTCTCGAGATGGCACTATGGTAAATTATATTTTTGGGTTTAATTAATGGACAAAAATTGGGAGTTATTTTATCAGCCAAGAAAAGTCCTTTAGGGTTAAGAGATACAGAAAGTAAAGAACGGACATAGAGGGTGTGAGGGAGAACCAATTTCCAAGAGGAAAGGCCAAATTATCACCACCTTGCACAACCACCACCACCAATGCGTAGATTGAGAAGAGAAGAACGCGTCTATACCAATATCACCAAAGGATTCAGACCTTTGATTTAAGGCAAGTGTTTATTACTTGCTTTCTTTTAGCAATAATCATACTTATATTAGAATAGGTGAAATTAATCACGATTTACATGTTAATTGGATGAAAATTGGAGTTTAAATGATGATTAGAGGCTGGGCTAATTAGTTGTTGATATTCCTTCATGTATGTAGAGGATAAACTATGAAATTGAATCATATATTGATGAAATAATCTGGGTTGATTAGGTTCTTTAATTGAAATTTTGAAAACTAGGGTTCATATAAATTAATTTGGGGATTTTATATAATTATGATGATTAATGACGAATTAATGATCCTAGGATGTTAGGAATGATTTATAACCTGTTATGTGTTGAGGGGTATTGATGATGAGGCGTTGGGTGTTGAATCCTAGAGGTTTTTAGGTTTAAAAATGGTGGAAAACGCGAAAATTTTGGGGAAGAAGACGAACAGTAGAGTCTCGAGCGATCTCGTGCGAAGGGTCGTTCAAGCGAGATAAGGATCTCGCGCGAAGTCGTTTGAACGACACGTGGAAGTGGTTTGAGCAACATGTCACTCTGGTTCGAGCGACAGGTCATTCTGGTTCGAGCAACAGGGTGAATTTCCGTGAAATTTTCTTAGAGTCCAGTTTTGATTTTGCCGGTTTATTGGAGTGAGAAAAACTGCCCGATAGTAAACTTAAACAAGACATAATTTTGGGAAGGTATGTGAGAATTAATACTCTACTTATTTCGGTATAGAGAGAATGTACCTCGGAGATTACGAGAGAGATAGTAATCTAAATATTTATATTATACGTAGTGTTGAGACTAAAATACGTATGAGAAGTATATATGTAGGTTGGAGAAATACCTATAAATTCTAATAGGATGTATGTATGCCTATTATGTGATATTATTGTTAAGAGCATTAATGGATGATAACCCAGGGTGTAAGAATCTTATTATTAGGTGCACTAATGAGTGATAACTCGGGGGATGCAAGAACATTATTGATTAAGTGTACTAATGGGTGATAACCTGGGGGTACGAGGATATTATTGTTAGGTGTACTAATAGGTGATAACCCTGGGGTACAAGGATGATTATTGTTAGGCGCACTAATGGGTGATAACCCGGGGGTGCTAAATTATTATTGATAGGTGCATTAATGGGTGCTAACCGAGGGATGCATGACTTTCTTGATAGGTGCACTAATGGGTCTTAGCCCGGGGTGTAGGATTAGTATATATATATATATATATATATATATATATATGAACTTGTAAATATTTCTACTGGGTGAAATTAGTAGACATGGTAATAATAATAATCATTACATTACATCAAGTGGTCTTAATCTAAGGGTGCAGGATTAGTGTATATATATAATGACGATGAAACTATATATATGTATGAGTGTACTTGGGGAACTTTCTACTCTGTGAAACTAGTAGATAAAGTGGAAATGAGAAATAAAATAATCTTAGTAGATAAAAGATTATCCATTCGAACGGTGGATAATGAAGCTTAGTATGTGAGATAAACTATCTGAATAGCGTATTGTATAGGCGATACGGGAATACTACTAGTGAGCATATTTAGTATTAGTATGGTTTCTGACTAGTTAGACTGGGCGGTATAACTAGGGTGAGATTAGATGTACGTTAGGCGTGCACAATAGATGAGAGGTGAGAAACTCATGTGAGAGTTCGATAACTAACATGCGTATAAGACTTGTTTTAAAAATGAGTTTTAAATACTTGTTAAATCATTTTTTAAACCTCGGGCTCTGACCCGTTTTCTGTATCTCTTCTCTCTTTTGCTATATATATATATATATATATATATATATATATATATATATATATATTATATCAGGTGCTCAGCCACAGGAGCACCAGAATTAGAGATTGGAGTGTCAGACGTGCTGCAGGTGTTGTGGAAGTTACAGGTCCTTGCAGTAGACACATTTATCTTTTCCATTCAGTTTCATCTAGACTTCTTATCTAGAGCATGTGTCGCCCACTTCTGGTTCCTTCATCGGAGATATTGTATTCAGTTTAGTTTATGGTTTGGAGTTTTGAACTGTGAGTTTTACCCAGTCTTATTTATTTCAGTATTTGATTCATGTTCAGTATTTATTTTATTCCTATGTGTGGTGAATGGTTTATATTTTAAGACTGAATGAAAAAGTATTTACTTGGTTTTACAAATTGGAAATGTTTTGACACCTAGTTTAATTTTATATTAGGTGATTAATATGGTTTAATTGTTTTCGACAGTGATGCTAAGAATGAACCAATTGAATATCCTGTTTTAAATTGGTAAAGGACTGATTACCCTATATTTAATTAGGTAGGGTGTCACACACACACACACACACACACATATATATATATATATATATATATATATATATATATATATATATATATATATATATATATACTCTTGTGTAGACTTCCTGCACCTGCGCAACAGAAAATGCACTGCTTTATTGACTTAAGATTGGGTATAAAATCCTTATATTTAAGAAGAGAAGAGAGATAAAAGATTATTCATTTGGTATTTTTTTAACCACAGAAAACACCCTACCCCTTTAGGTAGATGATCCCTAAATTCTAGTTATACTTCCCTTAAATCTAAGGATTGTTTGAGTGATATATGCAACAAATACTTGAGAGCAGTATTGAGTCCGTATATAATTACTATACGGAAAGATCGTATGGGAGCATTACTATATATATATATATACTAGCGGATGCCTGTGCCGAGGGCACGACAATAAATTTGCTCCCATGATAAAACTCAGCCCATAATAACCCGCCTTAAAAAAAAACTTTAATTTTTTTTTTTTAAATAGTTTAAATTTTTTAAAAAAAAATATTAAAAATTATATATTTTTAAAAAAAATTAATCAAATAATATATATAATTATATATATATATATATATATATATATATATATATATATATATATATATATATATATATATATATATGTATGTATGACATTTTTACTTTTTATGTATGATATTTTTGACATTTCATGCCCATGCATGAAATGTCATGCTAAAGTTTTTTTTACAAAAACCATTACATTTTATATATATATATATATATATATATATATATATATATATATATATATATATATATATATATTTATGTGTGTGTGTGTATGTATGTAAAAACATAATGTGTACAATGTATTAAACACTATAACATAAAGAATGAATGCAACAAACAATGAAAAGGAAAATAAAGTTTGGGTTATATATATATCAGTCATAATGTTTACATCCATTAGGTTGTGTATTAATTCTTATTGATATAAAAATGATAGTTGGATTCTATGTATGATAGTTGAAAAATGCAGTTTTTTTTTTAAAAAAAAAGTATGCGTGAACTCCTAAATTTAAAAATGTCAAATGTTCTATATTCATAAAGAATCATAATTCATACAAGAGTTAGAGTTTGAGTATTTTCAAATAAAACATGGTAATTATGTAATAAAATTCATGCCGGATTAAGAACCTTATTGTCTAAAAACTTGGGAAACCATAAAATCTTTGTTAAACTTAATCTTCATTGATCTAGTCGTCAAACTTTGGATTAAGGAAAACTTATTTAACATCACATTTAGTTACTCAATAAACCTTAAATTATATCATTGTTTACCTCCTTTAATTACCATAACTTTTAATCTATTCAATTTGACCTAATGTTATTTTAGTAAAAATTAAATTCAAACTTATCTTATGCTGACTCACACATTGAAAAATACGTGTCACCAGTCTTACTTACCCCTTATACACTAAAATAATACACTTCGATGCTAATATTTTCAAATGTATAAAGTATCTCGCTAAGTGAACCACAACACTTTCTCGTATCATTTTCTTCTAAACAGAATCTCCACACCTCTAACTTATTAGTGTTTCTAAATATTGATGTTGTAAAGAAAAATTATATCTAAATACCACAGTATATTAAAGTAATAATAGAGTAAGAGAAAATCTTTATAAACGATTATTTGGGTCATTTAAGATTTGACCTCCATTTAATTCCCTATAATGAGTCAAACCCCTGGGATTTGAATTTTTTAAGGTTTAACCCCCATTGTTAACTTTTTGTTCACTTCGCCATCAACCCCCATGTTTATTACCGATTATACCCTTGCAATCGACGAACTTCACACCTGTTACACAATTCTTAATCATTTCTAAGTTTTCTTATCTCTCTTTACAACTATTAGTCTTTTATTTTCTCTCTTTACAATAAGAAATCTCAGTAAAAAAGTTAGGGTTTCACTCGATTTCGTGGTATTCATCACATTAATCAAAGGTTAGTCTTATATTTAAGTTTTTTTAATGTATTTTGCCATATTTGTGATGTAAATGAAGAAAAAATTAGGGTTTCAAGTTATTTCACCTGGTATTGAGTCGTCGGAGGTATTTTGTCGCATGCATGTAGGTTTTGTTTGTTGGTTTGGTATTTTCTAGATATTTTCTGTATTTTTTGTCTTATATTGTGCTTAACCTTTTGTAGATGCATTTACTTGGAAAAAAGACATTTGTGGTCCACTATGGGTGGTTTTAGGATGATGAAAGGTTCACATACCTAAGTTAACACACTTTTAAATTAGTTGATGCGGATGGGGATGAACTTTGCTTTATTGACTTGATAAAAGACATGGAATAAATGTATGAGCTTGATGATTTCAATATAGATTGGGTAAATGAGGGGATCATAGAACCTATTTGAGGAGACAAAGACTTGATGAAAATGTGGGACCTTATTTTAGCCATGAATGGAAATTTTCACCTTTACCTTACTTCCAAAGCACAACAACCCGCTAAAAAAAACTACCACAACAATCCACTCAATCCCTAACCACAACAAATTAGAAGGTCCCCTAGGTTTACTAAAAAAAAGCCATATATAACCAGTGATACAGAGCTTGTACTCGTTGGTGGCAGTGGTGAAGATGACTGGGCATTCCTCAATTTACTTGAGAATCCTACAGAAGCACTAATGCTTGATACTAACTCCATTTGAGATCACACATGAAGCACCAGTGGTTGATAATCCATTTGACACTACACAGGAAGTACCAGTGGTTGATAATCCACTTGACACTACACAGGAAGTACCAGTGTTTGACAATCTAAATGAAGCACCATCCGATATCAGTTTGATAACTTGGTTGCAAAAGAAGTATATGAAGCACCTTATACCTTTGACTTGCTTAAGTCTACATTGTATAAGTGCTCAACTAATTTGGAAATATTGACAAAATTGGTAGTCCTTCCTAGAAACCAAAAAGCCTCAGAACTTATCTCTCTTATACTCTTCAATGATCCATGATGGTATAAAATGAATCACACTACACACAATTAGAAGTGCATACATGTGTTCATATTGCTTAAAATTGAGTGTGTGTTTAATTCCCCTTGAATTGGAGCTTTAATAATTTTTTGAGAATTTTTAAACATTTTTTAAACATTTTTAATAAATGTTTTTATTAATAAAATGGGATAATATAATTTGTGGGGTTAATATTCTATTTTGGAAACTTCTGTTTTCATTAATATGTTTGGTTGGGTAGGAACTCAAAGCGTTAGAGACTTCAGGGTGATGTTTTGTAATTATTTTGATGCGCGTGTGAGAGCCACTCACATGCCAACACTTGTCATCCTCCGGGTGAATGTATTTGTGTTTGTTATGTGAGAGGGCTGGATGGATGTTTGATGATCGTTGGATCATTTCTAATCAAGGGTCTGCATGTGTTCTTGGTTAATCCCGGTGCTATCCATTTGATCCAATCACAATCATTTTAAACCACCGCTGTTTTATAACCTTTGGATCAAGTCAATCCTTACAAGACTTGATCACAGCCCTTGATTTCCCTCGAACATCCAGAACCTTCCCTCAGCCCTATATATACCCTCCTCTTCTCAGCCTTAGAAGACTTTTGGGCATTCGTCTTTCTGAGAGAAAAAAATAAGAAAGAGAAGAGAGAAGTGAGAGAAGAGAGGAAAGAATAGAGAGAAGAGAGAGAAAGGGAAACAATTAGCCATAACCAAACCCTAACCTTAAACACTTCAACTCAGAAGCAAACCTTCGTATACATTCAACCCCAAACACAACCTGAGTGTTTGAGAGAGAGAGTGGTTTGTTCATATCGTTGCTGTAACCTCGTGATCTTTTGATCTTGTTCACAACTTAAACTTTAGAGTGAAGATCTTGTTTCTTTTTCCATAGAAACGTTAGATCTATACTCTGCATGTTACATTTTTCACTAGATCTGCATATTTTCTACTTGGTTTAAGAAAATCATTTCTGATTTGGTTTTAAAATGTTTTATAGTTTCTGTTTTTACAAAACTTAACTCTGACCTAGTTGGATTCACACTTGGAGGGTTTTCAATCTCATAAATATTTTCAAAAGAGATTGATTAAGGTCTTGACCGATTTCTGAAGCAAGATCTCCGTGGAATCTGGGTTATATTTAAAGGTCAAAAAGGGTTTGAGTTCTGTGAGAAAGATATAAACTAAAATCACTGCATATAGACTTTATATGTAATGTACTAGGACTGTTTGTAAATCTAAGTGTGTGTGAGTTCATGCATGTGAATAGGAATCACTACACAAACACTTAACACACTACTACACTGGAAGTGTTGTGTTTAAGATCTGAGATCATTGAGTCGACGTAAAGAAGCTAAAGCAAAGGAAGTTAGCAAACTGAAGAACATCATCAACAAATCAGATCTATGAGAAGTTAGAAGGACACCAAGGGGGTATATTCCTAAACTTAGAATATGTTGATTTGTGTGCTTGCATGTTGTATTGTTTGTAACTGATTTTTGTTATTAGTGGATTTTTTTGCTTTTGTGACTTAGAAGTCACCGTGGATGTTTCCTCTGTTGGGAGAGGTTTTACCACGTTAAAATCATTGTGTTGATTATCTTCATCTACTCATCTCATTCTATAAGTGTGCTGAATTTTTGAAACTGCCTTGTTTTAAAAACTGATTACACAATCTTAATTACTCTCGTACATAAGTTTCTTTGTAAACACATCTTGTTTATAATTTTTATTTTCAAAAGAAAAGGGTTTCTTCAACAAACATTTCAGAGTTGCTTATACAGTTTAACCTTGTGTTAAACGGCATTAGCGACGTTTTTCAGTATACAATAGTCTTAATGAATATAGTGAATATAGTGAGTACATGGAGAGTCATATTGAGGAATCTAGAGGTGATGAAAGTGTGGAATTAGCTTTAGAGTATCTTGAGGACATGGAATTAGAGCAGTCAACTTGTACATAGGGTGGAGGAAATTTTGAGAAACGCAAGAAATATTACAACAAATTCACAACCCAAGGTTCCAATGACTTTCTATATGTGGTACTTAATAGAAAAGTGCAAACATGGACTTTAGATCTTCAAAAATATGACTTGCACATCTAAGGAATGACAAACGTCAGGCATCCCGTGTGTGCATGCCATAACAGTTATACTACCAAAGAGAGAACCATGGGATATGTAAGTGTATATTGATTTTTTTGATTATGAATGTGTATATTTGATTGCATATGTTGTCTTTGATTATTATTGTGTATCTTCGATTGCAGGTATTGCAACCAACTCTTTACTATGCAAGCTTACAAGGCTACATATGCAGGTTATTTCCACCTAACAGATGGTTGAAGGTTTTAGCCACAGCCTGAGCACAAAGTGGAACCACCACCACTCACAAGGCCTCCGGGAAGACCAATGACTCAGAGGAGAAGGGGAAAGGATGAGAGACCAATTCCAGCAAGAAGGAAGTCCAAGAAATGTGCAAAATGTGGGGAATATGGGCACAACAAGAAGACTTGCAAGGAAAATCCTTCAATTGACGCAAAAGTAAAGAGAGTGCAAAAGAAAGGAAAGTAAAACCAAGAAGTGAAAAATAGAGTCCCAATAACCAACACTATGATCAAGGATCCCAAGTTACAACTCAAGGATCTCAGGTTACAAAGCCTCAACTGGTCATCCCTATAATTCCAAAGCCTAAAAAGACAAGATTTGGTCTTAGAGGAGGCATAAAGAAGAACAATACAATTGCCCCTCCTAAGTTTCCCTTGTTACCAAATGACTGCTACGCTACAAAGTTATTAAGTTGATATTAATATCTACTATTTATCGATCAAATCGTACCACTCCTCCCGGAGCAGGGGCGGATCTGGGGGGGTGCCAGGAGGGGCGGAGGCCCCCCCTGAGATAAAAAAAAAAAAATTTTAGGTATATAAAATGTGTAATTTTTTTTTTAAGGGTGTAATTTTTAAGGGAGGCCCCCTCCTGAGATCTTGCCTATATTGTTTTTTAATCAAAAATTTGTATTAACCCCCAAAAAATTTGCCTTGGGGGCTCCCGCTCCCGCCCCCGAACCCCCGTCCCGGACAAAATTGTGAAAAATGGAAGCCGCCGAAACACTCGCCCCATAAATGTAAGAAGGTGTGTTGAGTCGAACACTTCGCAGTGAGCTGCTACTCCTAACAGCATATAACACAATGGACAACACCACCCAAATGGAGGACCTCACCGCGGAGGCCGAACCCACACCCATTTTGGCTGAAGAAGTTACCGTTGAAGGTGATGAAGATGATTTAGAGGTTGTTAAAGACGGAACAGAAGTTGATAAAAAGTCAGGAGACCGTGTTAAGGGACCCTGGTCACCCGATGAGGACATGGTTCTCAGTCGACTTGTTAGCAATTTTGGAGCCAGAAATTGGAGTTTGATAGCTAGAGGAATTCCAGGGAGGTCTGGAAAATCTTGTCGGTTGAGGTGGTGTAATCAGCTCGACCCTGCTGTTAAGCGCAAGCCCTTTACTGGTAATTCCTTTCCCCAATTCACCATCAATCTCTATCTTTACACACTTTTATGTTGTATACATAAATGTCTTGTTTTGGCATTTTAATTTAAGTTGTGATCTTTTTGCCTTTTTTGTTTGGTTCAATTCTAATATCTGAATGCATTATGTGTAAAAGGGTTCTGATTGTGTCTGCATGTTTGGGATGTTTCCCGCTTGTGGCACTTTTTCGGTTATAGTATGTAATTTATGAGGTTTTGGACTCGGTGGGTGGGTCTAGGTGTTTTTAAGGAGAACAAGGATTCAGTGAATTTTTAAATTTTAGTTTCCAACTACTCACTTCATTTAAGATTCACATTTTATGGATATTCTGTACTCCCTCAGTCCAAAATAAAAAGTCGCTGTTTAAAAGTAATTTAAAAAAAAAATATTTGCCCAAAAGTGTACCTTTGAGACTTCGGATATTCACTTGGATAATACGTCTCCCATGGGTATTGTTTGGACAAGTAACCTTCTAATCTCACCTAATTGCCACCTAATTTCCATCAAACGGACTAAAAAGAAAAGCACGACTATTAATTATGGACGGAGGGAGCATGAGCATTAAGAATCATGTTTAATATATAGAGTCTCACTCAACTCAACCCAACTCACCTCAACAAAGCCTTTCCCAATTATTTGGGGTCCGCTACATGAATCCTATTTTTCCATTCCATTCTGTCCAGTGCAATATCTTCGGTTAAACCACACGACATCAAAGATTCAAAATTATGGTTGAAAAAGTTCCGATCTTGACAATTGATAACATCAAAGATTCAAAATTATTGGTTTCTTAAAACATTTGACTTCAAAATGAGTCTGAGTTTGAGAAGGATGAAGTATAACCAAATGTTGAAGAAGAGAAACGTAGAGAAGAAAGTGTAGGCAATCGATAAATTCAACGAGGACTTGGCTGAATCTCGTTTTGTGAATCCAAAGCATGTATTTATATGATAATTTGTGTGTCATTATATTTTTTTAGTCAATCCTGACCGATTCACCTTATTTTTTGGTACTGATACACTATTCCGTTATCATAAAATACAGGTTATTTCCTGCTAGAGCAGTAATTAAATATGTCGTACTCTATGCAAGCAAGAGGTTGAACTTTGTAAATTGGCGTGCATTCATTAAAATTCTTCTAAAAATGATTAGTTGTAATGACTGAATTTAACATGGTCAGTACACTGGCAGGTTCTCTTACAAATTAATTTAGATACAATATAACTTGTATGACGAGCTATAATAGCAATTGATTGAAGTGTGTCATATACTTACGTACCCTAATACCATGTATGTTTCGCTATGTCTACCTTACATTTCATTTGGTTATTGAAGAGCTCCGTTAACGCTGGCCAATGTGTTGTGTACGCAATCCAAATTTTAAAAGCTTATACTCTCATGTCGATGTATGTTTACTGATGTTGTTTTGCATGCCTTCTTGCATGTGTCCATTAACAATAATAACGTAAACCAGAGGATAATGATTGATAAAAGGCAAATGCGTATAGTTTGGAGCAAAATTGTCTAAAAAATCACTCAAGCATCATGTGCAGTAAAAACGTGAGGTGTTAGGAAATATAGTGCTCTGCATTTCTCTACAAGAAATGGCTACAAGTGTATAATTATATTATTTATCATAGGTCTAAATTCTTGGGTTTTCACGAGTAAGTAAAAGAACTATAGTAGGTAAAAAAAACTGAATAATTTAACTAAATTGTAGAGTAGGTTTCAACTTTCAAGCTTTGCCGGTGATGTCAGTGAGGTTATTCCATAGGCCAACGATCAAACAACACAAAGATGTACCCTGGTGTATCTAAGCTTCCAAATTCTGAAACTTGTTTTCATGAGATCCTCAACTTAGATAGGTTGTCTTGCCCTACATAGTTTTATTTTCTTTATTATATTAGTTTATAACTTTCAGTTGATTTATGTTTTGGGATAGTAATAAATAGCTTTTAGTATTTACCTTTTTTTCACGTCTTGGTGAGTAAAACTTGAAAGGTCTAGAAATAGACATATGGTGTATTTCTTGTCATAATTGGTTGTGCCGTGTTTTAATCGTGTATTCGCTATGTATGTCGTGTTCGTGTCATGTAAGACAAGGTTTGTCACCCGGGTGTGTTATCGGCTTAAGCCATTATTACGCAAAACCCATTAGGGTTGACGTTGTCACGGACTATTTTGTATAGATTTGTGTCATATAATTGCTCTGTTCTAAAAGGCTCCGCCTAGGCTTGAGAGAAACGCATCGCCTACGCCTTATTATGCCTTATTCTTGGTAAAAGGCTTAAGGTACACTTTTTGTTTTAAAAACAAATGATTATTTGACAAATATTGGTTATGGAGCATGAATATGAGAAAGATGGCTACCAAACATATGGATATATTTTCAGAATTCAAGGTATATACTATTTTATTATATTACTAGCATTGGAATAATTAAAATAATAAAAAAGGAAAAACACCTTTTTACGCCTAGGCTTCGCCTAGGTTCCAAAGGCTTGAAGCTTGATCTCTACGCCTCGACCACGCCTCACGCCTCTACCACGCCTCACGCCTTTTAGAACAATGATTGTGTTTTGTCTCATTTTGCGCAGTTCACCTACAAGCATTGTTCGCTTTATTCTTGGTAAAAGCCTTAAGGCACACTTTTTTTTAAAACAAAAATGCTTTAGTAAAATGATATCTCCTTTTAAAGACTTTTTTTCAAACTGGACCAATATCTCGTCCAAAACAATCAAATAGTATTTTATTGTGCATATATTCATACTTATTTTTAAGGTATGTACAATTATAGTATTTTTAATAGCCTTGTTATGGCTAAACATATTAGAATACATTAAAAAAGGCCTAAACGCCTTTTCACGCTTAAGGCTCGCCTAGGCTTCTAAGGCTTAAGACTTGGCCTCCACGCCTCGGTCACGCCCCACGTTTTTTAGGACCTTGCCTACAAGAAAGGCCTTCTCTCCCCTTTGTAATTAGACTAGATTTTAATGATATGATATAAGAGAGAAACCTTATTTGTGATGTGATTCCGCTAGTAGTTTGCATGTGAGAGAGAGAGAGAGAGAGAGAGAGAGAGAGATCCCTTCATCTATTTCTTGGAAACTCTTAAAGTAACAGCTGTAGCATACATCTTCATCATCAAGTACTACATTAAAAATGAGAATTTTAACTCTTTCGTAGCTTGTTGTAATCACACGGTCTTTCATTTTAGTTGACATTGTTTCGTTAGCTTATCATGTTGCCTGGGAATCTTCTAGGACTTCATGGATATACTACTATAGCCCATTTCATAGTTGTGAAAGATCTTTTGAAACATTTGAGGAATTTAATATATATATATATATATATATATATAGGCTCTTGGGCATACTAAGTTTGCATATTATTTTTTTAAAATAGCAAAAAAAATATTTTAAAGTTGATTTTTTAAATGCGATCTTTAAACATTTCAAGGGACCCATATAAAAAAATCAGCTCAAAAAAACGTTTTATAAAAAAATCGGTCAAACTTTCACTGCTTTTAAAGCATTTTAAAAGCTGCGAAAGTTTGACCGATTTTTTAAAAATAGCAAAAAAAGTTTTTTTGAGTTGATTTTTTTATATGGGTCTGTTGAAATGTTTAAATATCACAAAAATTCAACTCAAAATTTTGTTTTAATATTTAAAAAAAATAGATGTGCGCAAGCACGTGTGCAAACTTAGTGTGCACAGGAGCCTGCCTCTCTCTCTCTCCCTCCCCTACACACTAAGTTTGCACACGTGCTGGCATACACCATTTTTTTAAAATATTTAAAAAAATATTTTTGACTTGATTTTTATTATGTGATATTCAAACATTTCAACGGACCCATAAAAAATCAGCTAAAAAAACTTTGTTTGCTATTTTTAAAAAATCGGTCAAACTTTCGCAGCTTTTAAGCTTTAAAAGCTCCGAAAGTTTGACCGATTTTTTAAAAATAGCAAAAACGTTTTTTTGAGCTGATTTTTTTATATGGGTCCCTCAAAATGTTTAAATATCACATACCAAAAAAAATCAGCTCAAAAATATTTTTTTTACTATTTTAAAAAAAATGATGTGCAAACTTAGTATGCATAGGACCCTGCCTCTCTCTCTCTCTCTCTATATATATATATATATATATATATATATATATATATATATATATATATATATATATATATATATATATATATATATATATATATATTTCCACTTTTAGGTTATGAGGTAAATTTTAGATTGATTGGGATTGAGGTGACATTATTTGATTATAAATTTCATATTCTGAATTCCGACGAGGCTCTTATAGTAATACAATTATCTTCCATCTAGAATCTCAAACATGCGACAGTTTTCATGCATTTGGAGTCTGGATACTAATTCAATTGATTATATGTTCTATAAATTTAAATTTACATTTTAGTATCTTCAGATAGATGAATTCAAACTGTTGAACACGTTTGATAGTTGTGTTTTAATTTTCTTTTTCAATCATTAATTACTCATTCTATGTTATTCCCTCCTTTGAACTGATGATACCTGTGTGAGCCGCACTAGTGTCCTTTCATTAAGAGGGATATTTTGGCATATATTTCATTCACAAGGTTGTAGAATAATCTTGCAAAAGCGTCAATGTTATTTCTCTCTCAATGATCTGCTAAGATTAAATTTTGTCCATGTGTCATCTTGTTAACCGTTGTTGTGCTAACTGTGGAATCTTTTGAGAAGGTAATGTGCCCTTGCTGGACAGTATTAGTGACAAAACTATGGGTTGGGCCTAATGTGGGCGGGCCACATATGGGTTGGGCTAATATAGGCGGGCCAAATATGGGTTGGGTAGACCCGTTTTTTCACTCCCAAATAAGTATTATAATTCAAAATATATGTAAAAAAAAAACATAGTTTACTCTTAACTTTTAAAAATAGGTTTTGTATTTGACTCGTAGCTTTGGAAAATGGACTCCATATTTGATTCATAGCTTTCAAATATGGGCTCCATATTTGACTCTAACTTTTAAATATGGGCCCCATATTTAAATGACTAGGTTAATATGGGTTGTTTTATTCTTTGAGGCCCATTTCGCCACTACTACCGGACAGAGTCAAACACCTATGAATACTCAAATACCTGTTCGACACTTCTTTTCAAATGTCTACAATTTATACATACATATATCTATATTATCATTGTTTATATTGGACATATGTCCGACTTCTTGGAGTTCAGCTTGTTGGAGTCACACGTAATCAATATGCTCAAAAGAAGTATAATCGCAAAAGATATCAAACAATGAAAGAATTAACTGAATGGGTACGTGTGTGTGTGTCATTTACAAATCAAAGAAAAGCAAAAGAGAACCTGAACTTGAAGTTTGGCCACAGCAGGAGTAGGACTAGTATCATCGTTTGGATGGAAATTTTAATGAAGCCGATTCTCATTCACAGAATGGGGCCCAATGATATTCTGCCTCCTTCGCAGGAGGAACATCATTGCCTTAGTCTAATGGAGCCTTTGTCTTCGACGATTGTGCAACCATCTTTTTCAAACAAGAGAAGAACAAAGAGTGCAAAAAAAAAAAAAAGAAAAATGACCAATAAAACCAGAAAGAAAAAGAACGGTGATGAAAGACAAAAACTAGAGGAAATACAAAGACAACAATGGAGTTCTTTGCCGCACACAAATCTTAAATAAACTGAAGGAAAGAAAGCACAAGAGAATCCAAGCTTAAAGAAAGATAACCACTTCAACAACTGTAAAGCCAAAAAAATTGCTAAAACCTTTTCTTTTAAACCCGTACTGTGATAGAAGCCCAAAGGTTGCAGTAATTACAAAGCGACGCACACTACAAACTACCAAAGCGGCTCCTGCAACTACTGTCTAAACTGCCAGTTGCAACCAATAGCATCAAGACACATGGCAACATCAAACGACCATAATTCAAATTAAACGGCGCATGGGACCAAGGATTAAATGCGAGGGAATTTGAGAAGACGACTCTCAATAGAGTGACTTATATTTTTGCATGAGAACAATCGTTGTGATAAGTCGATCTCAAGCGAGAGAAAATAATAAAGGTATATACAAACCGTGGGGCATTAGGTTCCACAACCCCACTAGAATCCCCCTCCTACCTATGTGTATGTGTGTGTGTATATATTGTTAAGTTTCAGATGAATCAAGAGTTTTGGCTTATGAGAAAAGGTTGCAGACATGAAAACAGAGGAAAGGAACTGAAAAATACTTTCATTTTTAGAATGAATTGAATTAATTACAGACTACTTGAACCATATTTATACAAAGCAAAAATAAGAAATAACAGACTAACCAACTCTTCTAACAAACTAACTATTATAGCCAACTCTTCTAACTACAATAACTAACTGTTCTTCTCCTCTTCCAGTTTAACACGTGTAGCTTTAGACTTTAACTCCATTTGTTCAATTTGTGAGGCTATATTCCAACACCCCTCCTTAAGATGAACATGTATATTTAGGATGTTCATCTTGCAGAGATTATGATGAAATTGAAGAGAGCCTAGAGGCTTTGTTAAAATGTCTGCCAGTTGCAATCTTGAAGATACATGGAAGAGTTTGATGATATATTGTTGCAGCTTCTCTCTAATAAGATGACATTCTATCTGTATGTGCTTTGTTCTCTGGTGTTGGACTGGATTAGTTGCAATGGATAATGCTGATTTACTGTCTGTATAAACCAAAGTTGGCTGTGTCTGTATAAACCAAAGTTGGCTGCTGGTGATTGATATTTAGATCTTGCAATGCATAAAGGATCCATTGAATTTCACAAGCTGTGGAAGCAAGGGCCCTATATTCTGATTCTGCAGAATATATGCTTATGGTAGCTTGCTTTTTGCTTTTCCATGAAATTAAAGAATCACTCTAGAAAATGGCAAAGCCTGTTACACTCCGAGTGTCAATACACCCTGCCCAATCACTGCCTGAGAAACCTTTGAGTTGCAATTCTGATGAAGCTGGGTAGAATAATCCCTGTCCAGGTGTTGCCTTCAGATACCTGAGAACTCGAATGGCTGCTTGGTAATGACTAACAGCTGGTTTGGATAAAAATTGACTGCGAACTTGGACTGAATAAACAAGATCAGGTCGAGTTATTGCTAAGTATAACAATCTCCCAACTAATCTTCTGTAAGCTGAAGGATCTTCATACAAATCAGAATCCGAAGAAGTGAGCTTTAAATTTGATCCCATGGGAAAGGCTGCAGGTTTTGCACCAAGAATTCCAGTTTGTTCAAGTATGTCTAGAGCATACTTCCGTTGACAAATTGATATGCCAGTTTTAGATCTTGCCACCTCGAATTCGAGTAAGTACTTGATTTCCCCCAGATCTTTAATTGTAAACTTATTATGTAGAAAAGTTTTGAACAGTTGTATTTCAAGCAAGTTGTCACTAGCTAAAAGAATATCATCTACATAGACTAGCAAAGCTATGAAGGATGATTCAGATTTCTTGATAAACAGAGAACAATCTGAGCTTCCTTGAGTAAAACCATAGTCAAGCAAAGCTATGGACAGTTTGGCAAACCATTGCCTAGATGCTTGTTATAAACCATAAAGACTTTTAAGGAGTTTACAAACTTTATTTTCTCGTTTGGCAACTAAACCAGGGGGCAATTCCATATAGACTTCTTCATGCAATTCTTCATGTGAAAAAGCATTATTAAGATCTAATTGGTGAATAAGCCAATTTTTAATAGCAACTATAGCAAGCAGTAGCTGAATAGAGATAATTTTTGTTACTGCAGAAAAAGTGTCAAAGAAGTCTAATCCTTCTTGTTGAGTGTAGCCTTTAGCTACTAATCTAGCTTTGTGTCTTTCGATAGTAAACTTGATTCGAAATACCCACTTACAACCTATGGTCTATTTATTTTTAGGAAGCGTAACAAGTTCCCAAGTCTTATTTAATAAGGCATTTATTTCATTTTGCATAGCAGCTTGCCATTCAGGAATTTTAGCAGCCATTTTATAATTTTTGGGTTTTTGAGAGGCTGAAAGAGATGCTAGAAAGGCTTTATGGAAAGTGTCGATTTGCAGAAAGAAAATCAGATATGGGATATAAAATACCTTTATTAGGAGAACAATCAGCAATAGCAGATGAGTGAGTTGCATTTGGAGCGTGTGAAGCAGTACCACAATAATAATCTTGCAAGTAATTTGGCATTTGTTTAATTCTTGAAGACTGTCTAAGATGATGTGAGGTTATTTGAGGAGCAGGTTCATTGTCTGAAGGTGAGGCGAGATTCTGATTTGATGTAAAATTCTGATCTAAATTAAGGTTCTGATGTGAAGTTAGATTTTTATCAGAATGAAGATCATGAGAATGAATACCAGGAGAATGAAAATAGAAATCTGAAGCAGAGTTTGTTGGAGGAAATAAGAAGGCATGTGTTTCGAGATTAAGTGGAAAAGCCTTAAAAGGAAAGACATTTTCATAAAAGACTACATTTCTTGAGATGAATACCTTATTGGTGTTAAGCTATGAAGCACGGACACTCTCTCGGAAGCCACGAGTCGCTTGTCGCGTCGAAACACGTATTATGTGCGCGCTCCGACACATTACCGACACGCTGGGATATGTGATGGTGATTATGCTTTATTTATGATTTTTAATGTTAAAGTGTATTTGAATTTTGTTTTGTACGGTCCATTTTCTTAATTTCATGTTAAGAATGTTCTAATAACGTATTTTATGGAAAAAAATATGTTGCATTTCATTAATATATATATTTAAATATATTATACTTATCCTATAGTGTCGTATCCTAGTTTTTGGAAGAATCACGTGCCGCGTGTCGCGTGTTGAAACGCGTATTATGAGTCCGTGCTTCATAGGTGTTAAGGTCCATTAATTTGTAGCCTTTTATATCGTAAGGATAACCTAAGAATAGACATTTTGTAGCTCTCGGGTCAAATTTATATCTATGATTTGTGAGTGTCGATGCAAAGCAAAGGCAACCAAACACTTTGAGGTGAGAAAGATTAGGTGGTTTATGAAATAGCATTTCGAATGGTGTTTTGTTTTTGAGTAGAAGAGTAGGAATTGTGGTTATAATGTGTACTGCAGTTAACACACAGTCACTCTAAAAAGTTAAAAGGTATATTTGCTTGAAACATTAATGCCCTGTCAGTATTCAATCAGTGTGATGTTTCCTTTCGACAACTTCATTTTGTTAACTTCTTTAATGAATAATGCCAGAATTGAGACATAAGGAATTCAGGTCCATTGTCTGACCTTACTATTTTGATAGGAACATTAAATTGTGTTTTTACCATTTTGCAGAAATTTTTGAGTGTAGAAGGAACTTCAGATTTCATTTTGAGCATGTATACCGAAGTACGTGTGTAGTCATAAACTATGGTAAGGAAATATTTGAAACCGGAGTAGGAAACAACATGAAAGGGACCCCACATATCACAATGAATCAAGTCAAACATTTTATTTGAACTGGTTTGAGATACAGGAAATGAAAGCTTTCTTTGCTTTGCTAATTGGCATACAACACAGGCATGGGTAGAATTGAAAGATATAGACGATTCGAACTTTCTAAGAGAAGGTAATTTAGAGTTAGAAACATTGCCTAATCTGTAATGCCATGTATCTAATTGATTTTTGAGTAATAGCTGAAACAAAAGATGAAGAGTTAAACATGGGTTGATTTCAGGTAGCAGCTTTTGAAGTAGCTCGAAATAGGTGGTACAGTCCATGTTTCTTAAAGGCAATCCTAATCGTCTTCTTTGTTGATTGGTCCTGTAAAAGATAATAGGAGTCGAAGAAAGAGACATCCCAACATTAGACAGCTTTGTCAGCTTATAAACAGATAGTAAGTTGAATGAAAAACTGGGAACACACAACACATCATGCAAATATAATGTGTTTGAGAGGCAAATATTGCTAATATGTGAAGCTGGGACAGAATTCCCATTTGGCAAATTAATAGAAGTATGGATTGATTTAGGTGTGGATGAATATAATAGTGGTGAACATATCATATGATATGTTGCACCTGTATCCAGAATCCATGAGGATACATGTTGTAAAGATGAAGAAACAGAATGACAAAAATTTGAAGGTTTAACGGAGAATTGAGAGGTAACAATGTTTACAACCGGAGAAGTTGTTTGGGTAGATATTAGAGATGAGTTAGAATTTGCAAGTGCTAGCAATTTATTGAATTCCTCATTGGTTAAAGAAAACTTTTGATTCGCATTACTCTTTGAATGTAGACCTCAGAGGTTGACATCGCAGCATGAGCAGTGGGTGCGTTTCGTATCCCTTTTAGTCCAGTACAGCCAGGAGGTTAACCATGTAGTCCATTGTATTTACAATGAATGCAATATAGAGATTATTTCTTCTGCTTGTCTTTGGAAAACTTGGATGGAACAGATGGCTGATTATTCTGTTTGGCAAGTAAAGCATGAGTTTCATTGTTAACAGAATTATTGAGTTCTCTGTGGCTTTCCTCTTGAAGTAGCGAAGAGAATACTTTTGCCATACTTGGCAATGGTGAAACCATAAGCAATTGGCTTCGAATTGAGGCATAGGAGTCATTTAAGCCAACCAAGAATTTTAACACATAATCAAACTGCTGTCTAATTAGCAAAAAATCAAACAGGTTGAAGGTACATGTTGCCATCTTTCCACAGCTACAAGTTGGGAAATGGTCTGTAATTAATATACTCATCCCACAAGGTCTTGAAAGAACCAAAATACTCGGTGATCGATAAAGAACCCTGAGTAATAGAACTTAGAGATTTTTCAAGATGAAAAACTCTCGGACCATCGCTTCTTAAGTATCTGGTTTTCAACTCTTTCCAGCAGATGCAACATACAGAAGACTGTTCCTTATTTCCTTGGAAATAGAATTCATTAACCGCGAGAGAACCAAGTTATTGGCACATATCCAAGCTGTATGAAGGACATGTTGATTAACAGGAGGAGCAAGAATAGTACCGTCAATGAATGCTGCTTTGTTCTTGACTGTTAGAGCAATAGTGATTGATCGGCTCCATGCGATGTTATTATCACCAGTAAAGATTTCTGAAACAAGTAATGCGCCAGGATTGTCTCTTGGATGCAAGTATTATGGACTTGATGAATCATCCGAAGGATTGATCGTTCGATGAGAAGTATGAAAACTAGCAAAATCTGTGTCGTTAGAAGTCATTTCTGGTATGCATAAGGAAAATTACAAAGATTTTAGAGCAAAAACTTTGTAATTCATAATGTAAGAATTGAATGTAAGGTCGCGGACGCAAAAAAGATCTTTAATCTGATACCATGTTAAGTTTCAGATGAATCAAGAGTTTTGGCTTACGAGAGAAGCTTGCAGACATGAAAACCGAGGAAAGGAAAATACTTTCATTTTTAGAATGAATTGAATTAATTACAGGCTACTGTGACACCCCGCCTAATTAAATACCGGCTGATCAGTCCTTTATTAATTAAATCAGAATATCCAGTTGGCTCAGGTTATGCATCACTGCCGAAAATTGTATTATTAAAACTAACCACCTAATATTTAAAAAGGTTGAGGTCCAAATTTTATCTTTTCAACTAATTATAAAACCAATTAAGAAAAATAACTAAACATTCACCATTTAATCCAATCACATAAGAAATGAAATACTGACATAGTAAAAGGGTAAATAACTAAGTTTATAATCTCTGAATAACTGAATAGAAAAGGGCAACATGCCCTAACTGATGAAATAGTTCAAAAGTTAATGAGAGTCATGGAGGCGTCTACTACCAATGCCCTGTAGCTTCCACAGCAGCTACAACTCGTCGAATGAGTGAATCTCCTATGCTTGGTGTCCTTGTGGCTGGACACCTGAAAGTGGTTTGACAAGAAAAGAGATTTGCAGAAAAGGGGTCAGAGCCCGAGTTGAAAACTAAAAATCAGCAAGTGCTTAAAATGATTTATTAGCACATATATTTATCATGTTAAATTATCGAACTCATTTGGGAATGCTCACCTCTCATCTAGTGTGCACGCCTAGCGAATATTCAAATCCCACTCATTCTATTCTCATACTAACTAGTTCTTCCTATCTAATAACGCATCATAGTCCGATACCGTCCCCGATTATTTTCCTCGCAATGTATAATACATATAATCAATCCCACTTTAGCATAAATAGACACTTTCAGTTTAATACAATTAAGTGTTCGTTACTTAATTCATTTCGGATTTCATTATAAATTTTACCTACTATATTCATACAGTAGATATCAACACAAGTATATACATATATTCACTCTATCTCATATATATATACAATATTGCACCCCGAGACACAGCTGCGGTGCCTGCATACTCTGCTATCATGTCTTGTTGCATCGCTCATTTGCATAAAGGACTAAAGGTTCAGCCTCTCGCGAACCATCAAAACCAAAACACATATATTGGAGGCGAACATAGTCCCAAGCCGATGGGCTACGCACATACCTACGCACCCATACGACCGTCATCACTATCGTTCTCACAGATAGTCCGTACCTAGGTTCTATGCTCTAGTGATACGAATCAATATCCCACCCAAAGGCTCCTTTAAGGCATGATTGTCCACAACGCGCAACCTCCGCTCGATAGCATGCAACGTAGGTATTTATACACATACTAGTTTATTCAAGAAGCATACACACAGCCTAATATATATACACTAGGTATTCTCGCAACCCAATTCCTCGAGTTTATAGATAGTATAATCGTCTCTACTATTCACATTATTTCAACACTTCGACTTATCTCTCTAATATATTCCTTTTCTCTAGGGCTTCATTACCCCGCTATATTCCCTTGAGTAGTCGCTCTCTCAACTCATTACTAACTAGGAATTTAAGTCATTTGATGATAGCGTGGGTTAATTACTCTCACTTGGACTAACCTAGAAGGGTTCTAACTTGTCCGGGCAAAAAATAAGCATTCTGGAATCTCATTAGAAATTGAGGATTCTTGTTCGAACGAACTCAAAAATCTCGTTAGAAGTCTCATTGGAATTCTCGTTCGAATGACCTGGGCAGGTCTTCGAACGAGAATTCCGAGACTACCCCTCTTCTTCCAAACTTCGTTTTTCCAATCCTTTCGTCAACCAAAGTTGTCTAAAATTCATCCCAACTCCCAATCAATGATTCTAAACCATTCCTAATCAGAATAGGGTACTTTCTAACATAATTTAGATGACAAATCTTTACATAATCAAAGGGAATCTAAACAAATTCCTAAATCTTTAAAAGTCCCTTAATAATGAACCCACCATTAACAATCATTCAAACTCCCAATTATATTTCGTGATTTTAACCTAGAATTTCCAGATTTATCATTGCTACAACAAGGTTATTCATCTACATGCAAACCTATCTTCCAATTTCAAAATTAATTGACTATTCAGTCTCAAATTCATAGTTAAATGGTTATCTCATCAACTAAGGTTAACATGAATCATATATGCCCAGAATTTTAGCAAGATAAACACTTGCCTTTTCGTGAACCTCCGAATCGTCGAACGAAATTGGTATGGGGATGATCCTCTCTTCGCGATCTACACGTCGGTGTGATTTCTGGTGGAAGAACTTGAGTCCTTTGCCCAAAGCACTTATGGAGTTCTTCCTCTTGGTTCTCTCTCTCTCTCACGTAGGTTAGAAACTGTCAGATAACCCAATGCCCACCTTCTTCCTCTTTTTAATTTCCTATTTTAGTCCATTATAATTCCCAAAAACCCCAAAAGACCAAAAACCCCCTCCGGGGTGTCGTTTTGGACTAAAATGCCCCGGAATCCAAATGAAACACCCGAGTAGTGTTTTCTGACTATTTCGACCCTTCCGGACACATTTGCGCGCTCAAAATGGCCATACGAGTTAGTTAAAAATAAATTATCCTTTTTAGCTCAATAAAGTAATACTGACACGACTCACACGCGCGTCCCAACTAAGTGTATTGTAACTACCATAGTTTCACTCCCGACTAAAATAATATTCTCATATTTATATATTACTTTACTCGCGAAGTAATATTTCACGTAATTATTTCCGATAAATACTAACTCTCGTCACGCTAGTGATTATTACAATTAAATTCGGATTTATTATAAATTAAATTTTCTCCATTTAAATCAATTAATCCAAATTCCATAATTAGAATAAAATTGCACAAAAATTCGGGGTATTACATACTTCCCCCCTAATAACAGAATTTCGTCCCGAAATTCGGAAAAAGGCTAAATCATGGTATACCTGGTGGAATTAACTCTGGATACATGTCATCCTCACGCTCCCAGGTAGACTCCTCTACATTATGATGCTGCCACTGCACTTGTACTAACGGCACTATCTTTGACCTCAGCTTGCTCTCACTACGGTCGAGAATGACAACTGGTCCCTCCTCGTAAGAACTATCGGGCTGTAGATCAATTTCTTTTAAGGCAATATTTGTGTGGGCCAAATCATCCCGAAGATATCTCCTCAGTGACGAAATGTGGAACACATCATGAATCCTATGCAAGTGCTCCGGTAATCCAAGTTGATAAGCTACTGGCCTAATCCGCTCAATAATAGGGAATGGCCCCACATACCTTGGCGCCAACTTCCCTTTCTTCCCGAACCGCATTACCCCCTTCATAGGAGATACTCGCAACAGCACCTGATCCCCAACACTGAACTCTCTGAAAAATCTTTTGGCATCGGCGTAGCTCTTCTGCCGGTTCTGAGCAACCCGAATGCGACTCCGTATCAACTCAACCTTAGCCGAGGTGTCCTGAATCACCTCCGGCCCAAGTAACTTGTCCCCCACTTCAAGCCAACATGCTGGAGATCGGCAGGGTCTGCCATACAATGCCTCGAACGGAGCCATGCCAATCGTAAACTGGTAGGAGTTATTATAAGCAAACTCCACCAGTGGAAGGTACTGTTCCCACCCCCCTCCAAAATCTAGGACACACATCTGCAAAATGTCCGCCAACATCTGATTCGTCCGCTCTGTCTGCAGGTGATAGGCTGTGAAAAACTGTTACTAAAGCCGTTTAATACAAGATTAAACTAATTAAGTAACTCTGAACTGTTTTTTGAGGAAACTCTTTTCTTTAAATCAAATCAGGTTAATCACAAGATGTGTTTAATAAAATATGCACGACATCAGTTTGAGATTTGTTAACAAGTTTTGAAAACAAAACTAATACAGTTTAAATCAGCACACTATTAAGGAAGCAATGAGGAGATGTAGAAAGATTAATGACAAGAGATTTTTAACGTGGTAAAACCTCACCCAACTGAGGAAACATCCACGGTGACTTCTAAGTCACAAACCAAAAAAAAATCCACTAAAACAAAATATATCAGTTACAAACTATATAACACACATGCACACAAATCAGTTCTATACAAGTTTAGGAATGTACCCACTGGTTTCCTTCTAACTTCTCTGCAGTTTTGATTGTTGATGTGGCTCTCCCAGTTTGCTAACTTCCACTTTGTTCCAGTCTTTACGTCGACCCTTATTTCAAGATCTTATTACCAACACTTTCAGTGTTGTAGTGTGTAAGTGTTTGTGCTGGTGCTCTAACACATGCATGCACACACTCACGCTTATTTATACAAACATTCCTATCAAATTACAGTTAAGATCTATATGCTGTGATTTTCAATTTCTCTTAGAAAAAAAAAGCCTTATTTGACCTTTAAAATGATATAAGAATTCACGGCTATCTTGCTCGGAAGACGGTTCAAGATCTAAATCAATTTCAGGATTTTGAAAATACTTTTGAAATTGAAAACCACCAAGTGGGTCAAAGGTCTTGTTTCAAAAGAACTAGAAACAGAAAATGATTTTGTTGATTTTGAAGATAAAAACATTTATAGAAAATAATCAACAAAAGATTTCTCAAGAAGAGAAACTAAGAATGCAGATCTAAGTGTAATATAACATAAAATGACCAGATCTATGATTTCTATGAAACAGAAATACAGATCTAACCTAATGTTTAAGATGGACACAAGATCTTAAAACCAAGAGGTTAAACCACGAAACAACTTTCAAACCAACACAAAAATAACTCTCAAGCACTCAGGGTTGGTGTTTGGTGTAAATGGTTTTAGAAAACTGAATTTGGGTTTGAAACTGTGTTTGGATGAATTAGGGTTTTAACTCTCTTTGGTTTCTCTCTCCTCTCTCTTCTCTCTCTACTTAGACGAAGTGTCAAAAGTCTCTCAAAGGCTGAGGGTAAGCCTCCTTATATAGGGGGTTGAGAAGGATCGAGAAGGCTATTCAAAATCAAGGGCTGGGAGTTGGTCTTCCCAAATTGACTTTGATCCAACGGTGAGATAACAACAGTGGTTTAAAGGCTTCTGATTGGATGATAAGGGTTTCACATGGATTGGCTTCAAATGCATGCAGAGCGTTGATAACAGCGATCGAAGGGCTGATAATGGACAACGGTTTTGAGTCTTTAAAGAAACATAAATCCAACCGGTATAAGGGTGACAGGTGTAGGGCTGATATCGAACCTCACACGCGTGTATGAAAATGATTACATCTCTAGCGCTTTTGGATCCTACCCAAATGAACTTATATGAATAAAACCATAAAATCAGTATTTACAGAAGGACCCCAAAAGCTTTTTAATCCAATTTTAATTATAAAAAATCATTTTAAAAATCATTAAAAATTCCCAAAAAATTATTAAAAATTGTTTCAAGGGAAATTAACACACACAAACAATTTAATGTAATATATGAATAATGTATGCAATCCTAATGTGTGCAAGTGTTTGTGAATATACCTTCAATCAATTAAACAAGAGGAATGAAGAGTAGAGTAGAGTCTGAGGCTTTTTGGATTCTAGGGAATGGACTCAATTTTGTCACTATTTCCAAACTAGATGAGCACTTATACAATGTAGACTCAAGTGAGTCAAGAGTATAAGGATCATCAGGCCGAACTCAACCGTAACTTCGTACCGATGGCCTGCTGCAAACTCTCCAAAGATCTGGACACAAATCTTGTCCAGGTCGGACACAATATCAAGGAGCTCCCCGTGGAGTCTCACTATCTCGGCAATGAAAATCTGAGCATACTGTACCGTAGTATAGTCTGTCCGAACTGGCAGAAATGAGCCACCTTGGTCAACCGATCCATAATCACCCATATGGAATCGTGACCTCTCTGCGATGTAGGTAGCCCTGTAATGAAATCCATGGAAATGCTCCCCTATTTCCACATAGGGATTTCTAATGGCTGTAGTAGTCCTCCCAGTCTCTGATGGTCTGTCTTCACCAACTGACATGTGGCACACCTCGAAACAAACTCGGCGATGTCCTTCATTCCGCTCCACCAATACTGTCGCCTCATATCCAGGTACATCTTACCCCCTCCGGGATGTACCACAAATCGTGAACCGTGCGATTGTCATCACTGCATGCCGCAACTCTTCCCCCTCTGGGACTACTAGCCTACCATTAAAGTGTAAACTCCCATCTGAGCTAACGGAGAAAGACTCTGCTCCCTTGGCTAAAAGCTGGATAATTCGATCCTGACAGAAGGAATCCGCTGCCTGAGCTTGCATCACCCTAGTAACTATCTCGGGTGTAACTGCCATCACCGACATGAATGAGTGGGCAACTGCATCCTGATGCCCAAGTTCTTTCCATTTCGCCTTCCACACCTCGGCCACCTCATATGTTGGCCTACGGCTCAGCGCGTCTGCTACCACGCTAGCCTTTCCTGGGTGGTAATGGATGTACTGGTAGTTCTTCAGAAATTCCAGCCACCTCCGCTGACGCATATTCAGCTCCCGCTGTGTGAACGGATACTGTAGGGATTTGTGATCCATGAACAGGCGAAATTTCTCCCCCAAGAGATAATGCCTCCATATCCGCAATGCAAAACACGACTGCCGCTAACTCTAAGTCGTGGGTGGGGTAATTCCTCTTGTGAGGCTTAAGCTTACGGGGCTTAAGTTACGGGAAGCATAAGCAATTGCCTTATCCTCCTGTTGAAGCACACCCCCAAGTCCTGACAAGGACGCATCAGTGTAGACCGGGTACTCCAACCCGGGCCTGGGTAGTGCTAGAACTGGTGCTGAAGTTAGCTTGTCCTTCAGCTCGTCAAAGGCCAACTGACAGGCATCATCCCATATAAACGACACCCCTTTGCGAGTCAAGTTTGTCAACGGACCCGCTATCTTCGAGAATCCCCGAATAAATCTCCTGTAGTATCCTGCCAGCCCCAAGAAACTACGTACCTCAGTCGGTGTCGTGGGTTGTCCCCACTCCCTCACCGCTGACACCTTTCCCGGATCTACCGATATCCACTCCTCAGAGATTATGTGACTTAAGAACTGAACATCCTTCAGCCAGAATCCACACTTTTCATACTTCGCATACAACTCGTGCTCACGCAGTGTCTGCAAAACCATCCTCAGATGCTCGGCATGCTCCTCCTCATTCCGTGAATAAATTAAGATGTCATCAATGAAGACGATGACAAATTGATCTAGGAACTCTCTGAACACCCTGTTCATTAAGTCCATGAAAACAACTGGGGCATTCGTTAGTCCGAACGGCATCACCCGAAATTCATAAGACCTATATCTCGTCAAGAATGCGGTCTTTGATACGTCCTGCTCCGGAATCCGTAGTTGGTGATAGCCCGATCTCAAATCTATCTTTGAGAAGAAAGCAGTCCCTCTCAATTGGTCAACGGATACTTATTCCGTATCGTGACTTTGTTCAACTCTCGATAGTCTACACACAACCTCAACGACCCATCTTTCTTCTTTACAAACAATACGGGAGCACCCCAAGGTGAGGTACTCCTACGGATGAAGCCCTGTCCCAACAGCTGCTCAATTTGGCCCGGTAACTCATCTCAGATGTAACAACCGGTACTTTTGGGGATAAATTAAATTCCATAATTGGGTATAAATTGGAAATTTAGGGAATTTCCCGGAATAGTAATTTTTGGAATTTTTAAGGATTAAATGATTGCCGATGGGTGATATATTTACTTTTGGGATTAAGTAAATATGTTGGAGTATTTTAATTATATGTCGCCATTGAGTAAAGCGACAAAAGGTAAGATTTTAATTGGAAAACCTGCATTGAGGCGTATTGGGTTAAATTAGTGGGTTGCGGTCAAGTGCCTCGGATGGAGATTCTGACTGCGTGGTGAGTCTCGGAATGGCCGAAATAGTCAGAATAGTGTATCCGATAGTCGAAATTGAGTTTCGGGAATTTTTAGAGTAAAAGAACTCGTAATTGAGTAAACGAGTCATTTTTGGGTTTAAAAGGTATAAACCCTTTTTCTCCCTATATAAGGAGGGAGAGGGGGAGATAAGAGAAAGAAAAGAGAGAAAAGAAGAGGAGAAGAGAGAGGAAGAAGGGGAGAAGAAAAGGGAGACTTCGGCCAACCTCCGCGGGATTTGACCCGGGATCGTCGGATTTTATCCACGAGGCAAGTGTTTACTTGCTTTATTTATTTTTAAGCATAAATCTCATATTATATTTTGGTATTAACAAACCCTAAAGATTTTGGGTTGGGTTTTCGTGGATTAAACGGGTTTTTGGGATTAAAACGAATAAACCCCAATAATTTTCCAATTCGAGAAACTTAGGATTTAATCGAAATTAGTTGTTGGTTTGGGGTTCTAGGATGTTTAGAACCCTTGTTATATGTGTATATGTTGTTGGTTGAGGTTGTAGGCTGTCGGGAGAGGAGACAAAAGCTTGGGAGAAGCTTTAATGGCCGAAACAGTCTCGGAGAAGACGATGAACAGTAGCCAACGTCCTTGCCGAATCGATTCGAATCGATTCGGCCTAGAGGCGAATCGATTCGGCTCTTGGTCAAAAAATGAAAATTGTAGATCTTTTCGATACGGTCGCGTGGGCGCCGACCGCGTATTTTTCTGATTTTTTTGGATTTATAATGATTTTTCTACGGAAGGCTGTCCGAGATTGAAATCGTTAGTTAGAAATCAAACCTGATATTGGGAGAATTAAGGCTAGAATTGTTTGGAGATAAATATGAGGGGTTCCTAAATATAGAGTGGGGACCTCCCTCTAGATCACTATTTGAGCGAAATGTAGTCCTTGGGTTCGTGGAAAGAGAATCCACAACCTAGGTAATTTAAGGGTGTTCGGGGACGAACATCAATTGGGATAGTTTTAGTGGCCATTTGGGTCAATTTATAATTATGTGTGTGGAAAACCATAATTATATATCGATTATGGATGAGAAAATCTTATGGGGCGAATGGGGATGGAATTTGGGTTATAAGTTAAAGATAAGTTGAGGGTATACTTATCATACGATTATGAATCGGGTATTTGGAGAGTACATAAATCCCAAATAGTGATTAAGGTGTGAATAATATTTAAGAGAGAGAATACTTAAATATTATTATGTGATTGTCAATAATGGCCATTTATATATATATTCGAGGAGGAATATATAGTATATATATACTATGTGATTAAAGTATATATATTATGATACGAATACATATGTATCTATATGTGTATTTAGAGGCTGGTTTCCATGGGCTTTCCCTTTGAGTATAGGGTTGGAACAGCCAGATTATATATATGCTCTAGTGCGATCCAGGGAGGTTGCGCGATGTGGGTGAATCCCCTGGCTTGAGGAGCAGGGTGAGTATAGTCCCCAAGTCATTATCATCCCGCGTTCGAGTGAGATGTGTGTAACTCCACTTGCAGGGGGAACATGACCGCCTCCACCGTTGTGTATTTGTTGACCAGGACCATTGAGTGAGTCTGGCTTGGTACCGTGGTATAGTGAGTAAATCCGAATTTTGGATCGGCACTTTGAGACCGCATCCTCGAGTTATAGCTCGTTGGAATGATTATTATGCTTGTGTGCATAGTATATTACTTGTGCATGAAAACAAGGTAATATAAATCTCTAATGAGAATAAAGAGATAAAAATGAAAAAGAATATCCTCAGTCCGGGAGATAGATCCGGATGTGTATTATAAAGATGAATACAAAGTAAACCTCAGTCCGGGAGATAGATCCGGATGTGTATTGTATGATTATCATTATATATTATGTATATACGTTGTGTACTGAGGGTCTAATGGATCTCGACGATCGACCTTGCCACGTAGTAGTGTATCGGGGGGTTCCTTGTTTGGATTTCGCTCTGCGAGACACCCCACGCACGAACATGGCATAGTGTCGAGACTGGGGAGAAGTTTAGCTCTTAGTACTTGGGATAACTAGGGTTGATAGAAGATGGGTAACAGACTAGTTAGGCAGGGTAGCTTGACTAGGATATTTTGTTAGGATGCGATAGGTGTGCACTGTTAGAAGAGAGGTGAGGGGTATCTCATGGGAGTGCGATACCAATTTAAATATAAGATAAAACATATTTTTTTAAAAATAAAGCATTTATGCACTTGCAAAATATTTTCACAACTCGGGTCTGACCCGTTTCTATATTTTCCTCTTTTGCTATATCTATATATATACTATAGGTGTCCAGACACAGGGACGCCTGGATGACAATTCCTTCGAGTCAAACGTCTGCTGCAGCAGCTGTGGATGCATGCAGGTTTACCGTAGACGCTTCTATTCTTGTACTCTAGATAGGAGGTACTGTATAAACATTCGGACTAATAACCCAACTGCATTTATTTATTTTTTTACCGCCTTTTAGTGCGGCATTCGATATGGTTGTATGATTTTAAACCGAGTGTTAGGAAATTTTATTTCATTTTCAGTTTCATTTACATAAACTGTGTGGATGTTTTAACTTGTAGTTGTTTAAAAAGAGTAGTTAAGTAAAATTTTGACTCCAGCCTAATAGGTTATTAGTAATTAAATCGGTTTTCGACAGTGATGCTAAGAATGATACATATGCGACTCCGGTTTTAATTGGGTACAAGAGTGATCGCCCGGTATTTTATTACTCTGAACACCCTGTTCATTAAGTCCATGAAAACAACTGGGGCATTCGTCAGTCCGAACGACATCACTCGAAATTCATAAGACCCATATCTCGTCAAGAATGAGGTCTTTGATACGTCCTGCTCCCGGATCCGTAGTTGGTGATAGCCCGATCTCAAATCTATCTTTGAGAAGAAAGCAGCCCCTCTCAATTGGTCAACGGATACTTATTCCGTATCGTGACTTTGTTCAACTCGATAGTCCACACACAACCTCAACGACCCATCTTTCTTCTTTACAAACAATACGGGAGCACCCCAAGGCGAGGTACTCCTACGGATGAAGCCCTGTCCCAACAGCTGCTCAATCTGGTCTCGTAACTCATCTCAGCTGGAGCCATACGATAGGGTGCTCGGGCTATCGACCGAGTGCCCGACATCAAGTCTATGACGAAATCTATCTCTCGGCTAGGCGGTAGTCCCGGTATATCCTGGGACACATCGAAAAACTCGCGAACTACGGGAATCAAATTCATGGGGATCACTATGTCTCTAGAGGTCTCCTCCTCTATGTAATATAAATGGTGGACGATCCTCCCTCAGGACGAGGCATCGCCACTAGGAACATCTCCTGTCCCGGTATAGCAAAGATGATACTCCTACTAAAACTAAAAAAGTCTATCGTGGCTCTATAAGAAGCAAGCCAATCCATGCCAATAATGGCGTCATGCTTGTGCATATCTAAGACTAGCATATCTGCTGGCAAAGTCAGACTCCCAATCTCTATACCTACTCCCCGACATATAAAGAAGATTAACGACCCATTCCCCAGCGGTGAGTCTACCCAAGTCACTGTGCTGTGTCTAACAACCCTGTGAGCCATGCAAACCTAGTAGCTATAAAACAGTGGGATGCCCCCATATCAAATAAAATGCGCCCCATGGTACCATGGATAGGAAACGTACCCTCAACAGCGGGTGGCGTCTGATGAACTGGGGCCTGATGGACGTTGTAGACACGCCCATATTGCAACTGACCCTGATGTATTGGAGCTGCTGGAATAGCTGACAAGGCTGGAACCTGGGGTGGTGCGGGGAGGATGACTGGAAATAACGGTCGCTGGGGCTCCTGATGAGCGCCCTGCTGCTGCTGCTGCTGCGGGGCTCTATCCCTCTGGGGACAGTCCTGACGCTTGTGGCCAGTATTGTCACAAGTAAAACACCTCCCTGGATAGTGTCCTCTCTGTCTCTGTTGCTCTTGGCCCTGATGGCCGTTACCTCCCCTCCCTTGGCCTTGCTGGCCCTGCTGAAATCGTTGCTGCCCCTGCTTAAAACCTCCCATGTCCTTGTCTGAAATCTCCAGAACGGAATCTCTTAGCAGGATCTCCCTGATGGAAACCTTGCCCACCCTGACGGACCTGTCCCTGAGCTGCGAATGTCCCACCGGTACCACTACCTCCTGTCCGGCCCTGCTGGCTGGACTCCCCAACTTGTTTGCTTCCCTGCTGGTGGAAGCGGTGGTCCTGACAATGTAGTCGGGCAACATTAACCACATCAGAATAAGTGGCTAATGAAAGATTCCCTAACAAGTGCTGGCGAATCTTCCAAGTCGGACCATCCATGAATCTCTTAATCTTCTTCTCCTCTGTCGGGTATTTCGTCTGGAACTAAATTCAGAAGATCTGTAAACTCCTCTTCATACTCAGCAACTGTCTTTCCTTCCTGCTTGAGGTTTAGTAGCTTCCGCCTCATCTCGGTCTGCACGGCGGAAGGAAAGTACTTGCTGTCAAACCGCACCCAACAATCCATGATAGTCAAGCTGTCTTTCTCCTCCGCAGTGGTGATGGATTCCCACCACTGTAGCGCTGCTCCTACCAACTTAAAGGTAGCCAGAATCTGCTTTTGTACCTCAGTGCACTCGTACATCCTCAGATGCCTCTGTATATCTTTCCTCCACTGGCTTGCCTTTACCATATCTTAACTCCCCGCGAACTCTGGAGGGTGTGCCTTTTGAAAGGCATACCTGACGCGCTCCCATGCAGAAGGAAGAGCGTGAACTGGTGCTGGAGCCACTATTGGTGCCTGTGGTGGAGCCTGTTGTACCACGGCTAATGTTGCATTGGTGCCTGTGGTGGAGCCTGTTGTACCATGGCTAATGCTGCGTTAACTGTCTGTGCTATAATAGCAACAACTTGCACAACGTTCATCATTCTCTGGGCCGGAGCTGGCTGGGGCTCGGGTTGGGTATTCCGATTGGCTCGCTGTGCATGTCTGGGAGGCATCTGAAATGAGAGAGAAGCTTTATAAGTTCACAGTAAATATCTCAAATAGCTGAAGGCGTAAAATGCGCGAAAAATGAATGCAACAGTCCTAAATATAAGGCTCTACAACAAAGATAGCTACGCGGAAGACATAATAAGCCGTACAGATCCTAAGAACTCTAGAACTTAATGCTCTGATACCACCTGTGACACCCCGCCTAATTAAATACCGGGTGATCAGTCCTTTATTAATTAAATCAGAATATCCAGTTGGTTAAGGTTATGCATCGCTGCCGAAAATTATATTATTAAAACTAACCACCTAATATTTAAAAAGGTTGAGGTCCAAATTTTATCTTTTCAACTAATTATAAAACCAATTAAGAAAAGTAACTAAACATTCACCATTTAATCCAATCACATAAGAAATGAAATACTGATATAGTAAAGGGGACTGGAGTAAACGCTTCCAAGCTAAAGTCAAATACAATAATCCAACTAAATAAATCCAACAACTGAAGGGTAAATAACTAAGTTCATAATCTCTGAATAACTGAATAGAAAAGGTCAACATGCAGGAAGTTAACGAGAGTCATGGAGGCGTCTATTACCAATGTCTTGTAGCTTCCACAACAGCTATAGCTCGTCGAATGAGTGAATCTCCTATGCTTGGTGTCCTTGTGGCTGGACACCTGAAAGTGGTTTGATAAGAAAAGAGATTTGCAGAAAACGGGTCAGAGCTCGAGTTGAAAACTAAAAATCAGCAAGTGCTTAAAATGATTTATTAGCACATATATTTATCATGTTAAATTATCGAACTCACTTGCTAATGCTCACCTCTCATCTAGTGTGACGCCTAGCGAATATTCAAATCCCACTCATTCTATTCTCATACTAACTAGTTCTTCCTATCTAATAACCCATCATAGTCCAAATACCGTCCCCGATTATTTCCCTCGCAATGTATAATCTATGAAGCACGGACTCGACACGCAATACGCGTTTCGACACGACACGCGACACGTGATTTTTCTAAAAACTAGGATACGACACGCTATCATACGTATAATATATAATATATATTTAAATATATATAACAGAAATAAAACAATTTTTTCCATGCATTATTAGAGCTTTTAACATAATAAAATTAAGAAAATGGACCATACAAAACAATATTCAAACACACTTTAACATTAAAAATCATAAATAAAATAGAATCACCATCACATTAGTTGCATTTAACATTCAAACACACTTTTTTTTGTTGTTTCTTTTACTTATTTATTTTTTTGTTGTTTCTAATCTTATTTATTTTGCCGTAGTTGCATAAAATAAAGAGGGAGAAACAATAAAGAAAAAAGCAAAGAAAAGGGAAAGAAAAAAAGAAAAAAAGAAGAAGAGGAAATAACAAAAAAACAGGGACGAGTGTGTCGGGAACGTGTCGGGAGCGTGTCGGGCAAAAAAAAGAAAAAAAAAGAGGACACTCTCGGACTCACGTGTCCCAGCGTGTCGGAGCGTGTCGCGTGTCCGACACGTGTCAAATGAGATTCGTCTCCTTCGGGAGAGTGTCGGTGCTTCATAGTGTATAATACATATAATCAATCCCACTTTAGCATAAATAGACACTTTCAGTTTAATACAAGTGTTCGCTACTTAATTCATTTTGGATTTCATTATAAATTTTATCTACTAAATTCACACAGTAGATATCAACACAAGTATATACATATATTCACTCTATCTCATATATATATATATATATATACAGTATTCATCCCGAGACACGGCTGCGGTGCCTGCATACTCTGCTGTCATGTCCTGTTGCATCGCTCATTTGCATAAAGGACTAAAGGTTCAGTCTCTCGCGAACCATTAAAACCAAAACACATATATTGGAGGCGAACATAGTTCCAAGCCGATAGGCTACGCACATACCTACGCACCCATACGACCATCATCACTATCGTTCTCACAGATAGTCCGTACCTAGGTTCTATGCTCTAGTGATACCAATCAATTTCCCACCCGAAGTTTCCTTAAGGCATGATTGTCCACAACGCGCAACCTCCGCTCGATAGCAAGCAGCGTAGGTATGTATACACATAATAGTTTATTCAACAAGCATACACACAGCTTAATATATATACACTAACTATTCTCGCAACCCAATTCCTCGAGTTTATAGATAGTATAATCGTCTCTACTATTCAAATTATTTCAACACTTCGGCTTATCTCACTAACATATACCTTTTCTCTAAGGCTCCATTACCCCGCTATATCCCCTTGAGTAGTCGCTCTCTCAACTCATTACTAACTAGGAATTTAAGTCATTTGATGATAGCGTGGGTTAATTACTCTTACTTGGACCAACCTAAAAGGGTTCTAACTTGTCGAGGTAAAAAATAAGCATTCTGGAATCTCATTAGAAGTCCAGTATTCTCGTTCGAACGAACTTCTCACTTCGAACGAACTCAAAAATCTCGTTAGAAGTCTCGTTGGAATTCTCGTTCGAACGAGGTCATTCGAACGACCTGAGCAGGTCTTCGAACGAGAATTCCAAAACTACCCTTGTTCTTCCAAACTTCGTTTTTCCAATCCTTTCCTCGTCCAAAGTTGTCTAAAATTCATCCCAACTCCCAATCAATGATTCTAAACCATTCCTAATCAGAATAGGGTACTTTCTAACCTAATTTAGAAGACAAATCTTTACATAATCAAAGGGAATCTAAACAAATTCCTAAATCTTTAAAAGTCCCTAAATAATGAACCCACCATTAACAATCATTCAAACTCTCAATTATATTTTGTGATTTTAACCTAGAATTTCCAGATTTATCATTACTACAACAAGGTTATTCATCTACATGCAAACCTATCTTCCAATTTCAAAATTAATTGACTATTCAGTCTCAAATTCATAGTTAAATGGTTATCTCATCAACTAGGGTTAACATGAATCATATATGCTCAGAATTTTAGCAAGATAAACACTTGCCTTTTCGTGAACCTCCGAATCGTTGAACGAAATTGGTATGGGGATGACCCTCTCTTCGCGATCTACGCGTCGGTGCGATTTCTGGTGGAAGAACTCGAGTCCTTTGCCCAAAGCACTTATGGAGTTCTTCTTCCTCTTGGTTCTCTCTTTCTCTCTCACGTAGGTTGGAAACTGTCAGGTAACCCAATGCCCACGTTCTTCCTCTTTTTAATTTCCTATTTTCGTCCATTATAATTCCCAAAAATCCCAAAAGACCAAAATACTCCTCCGGGGTGTCGTTTTGGGCTAAAATGCCCCGGAATTCAAATGAAACACTCTAGTGTTTTCTGACAATTTCGACCATTCCGAACACACTAGCGCGCTCAAAATGGCCATATGAGTTAGTTAAAAATAAATTATCCTTTTTAGCTCAATAAAGTAATACTGACACGACTGACATGCGCGTCACAACTAAGTGTATTGTAACTGCCGTATTTTCACTCCCGGCCAAAATAATATTCTCATACTTATATATTACTTTACTCGCTAAGTAATATTTCACGTAATTATTTACTAACTCTCGTCACGCTAGTAATTATTACAATTAGATCCGGATTAATTATAAATTAAATTTTCTCCATTTAAATCAATTAATCCAAATTCCGTAATTAAAATAAAATTCCCCAAAAATACGGGGTATTACAGCTAGTTGAACTATATTTATACAAGGCAAAAATAAGAAATAACAGACTAACCAACTCTTCTAACTAAGTAACTAACTATAATAGCCAACTTTTCTAACTACAATAACTAACTGTTCTTTTCCTCTTCCAATTTAACACGTGTAGCTTTAGACTTAAACTCCATTTGTTCAATTCGTGAGGCTATATTCCAACATGTATATATATATATATATATATATATATATATATATATATATATAGAGAGAGAGAGAGAGAGAGAGAGAGGAAGGCTCACCTACATCATGCACTATACATCACACCGTACATCACACTTAATTCTAGGCCCTAGAGTTTTTTTTTTTAAAATATTAAATTTTTTTCTTTGAAATTAACCTTTCAATCAACCCATATGCAAAAAATTAGGTCAAAATACATTTTGTAGCTATTTTTAAAAAATCCACAAAAAATTGCTGGCACAGACCCTTAAAAATAAGGTATTTTTAGCAGTTTTTTGTGGGTTTTTTAAATATAGCTACAAAAGTTATTTTGACCTAATTTTTTGCATATGGATTGATTGGAAGGTTAATTTCATGGGAAAAATATAAAATTTGAAAAAAAAAGTTTTTTAGGGCTTAGAATTAGGCGTGATGCATGGGTGATGTATAGAGCATGATGTAGGTGAGCCTCCCTCTCTCTCTCTCTCTCTCCTATATATATATATATATATATATATATATATATATATATATATGTTGACTGCCCCCGCCATATCCTACCTATGTGGAGATTTGGCTAAGAAAATAAACTTACAACCCTGCTTTTTTGGGTGACCAGCGAGGGGGAGCTTCGTTGCAGCAAAAGAAGTAGCGGATCTGGGCAAAACTTTGCGATATCTAGTTTAACATTCATGAGCAGCGAAAAGTTGTTCGTTGCAGCGATGGGCCTAGATTTGCGTTGAAGTGGGTTTTAGCAAGGGTATTTTGGGCATCTCATACCTTTGCGCTCTCTTGTATAAATAGTAACTTTCAGGTCATTAAACCTAAGTTAGGGAGCAACTTCATCATTTATTGCTCTTGTATATACATTGAGAGTGATAGTAAGATTTGAGAGAAGTTGTATCTTATGTTAATTTAATCAAAGAAAGTAAGCCATCATCATCCATGGATGTAGCCAAATTGGTGAACCATTTACATCTTGTCTTGTCTTGTGCTTTGTCGATGTGTGATTCCTCTTTTACTTTCTCGTACTTTTTGTTTAAATTATATCTCTTGATTATCTCTCGAGTTACTTTATTCTTGGATCTTAGTGTTAACTTATAATAGACTAAAATCATGCTTTATGTGATTGTTTTTTAGTTGTGGATTTATTATTTAATAAAATCAGTATTTTCCTTTTTAATGAGAATCATGTATGGGCATAACATTTGCATTATTTTATATATTGCTGGTGTGTTTTATTCTACATAGTAGGTGATTTGGTGTCTAGAGTACGGTTTACACATAAGGTCAAATCACCAGTTCTTGTGGAATATAAGTTTTCTCGTTCACAGTTTTAGAGTGAATTAGACACACCATTAATAGGGCTGTAGCACAATATTTTAGTATGTCTATCTTGATTGCCAGAAATAATATAGTTTCAACTTTTATTGTACTAGTGCACTTCGTGTGTATCGAACGGGACCACCTCAAGGTCATCGTCTTTGTACTCATTGTATAAGACAATGTACACCTCATGATTATTAGGTTTACTTAAGGCTCTTAATCTTGATATGATTGATGGACACGTGCACCAGTTATTTATTGCTTTGACCTATAAGGTGAGATTCATTATTGGATCAATAAGTATGGTAGATTGGGTAATGGTGATTAGTGTAGGGTGAAAGTCTTTTATAGATGGAATCCACGTCTAAGTATTGAGATTGGTGATACTCCCTTGAGATGCTTATAAGTTTTGTATAACTTTAGAAGTGGATTATGTTAATCTGACACCACAAATAAGTTAAATCTGGATTGCGTAAGGACCTAAAGAAGTTCATCAAAATGAATTATTAGTAATTTATTCTATTAACGAGTATCTGTAACCTTAACGTGGGGGAATTAATTAATCAATAATAAGGTGATCGAAATATAATTTTGGGTTAAGGAGTGGAGTTGCAGTTATGGTTATCTCGTGGAATTAACTATAATTAATGGGCTAAGATTAGAATTCGGGTCGGAGTAGTTTATCCTAAGGCTATTGGGAGCCACATCCTTATCTCTCCTTAGGGGTTCTTGCCATAACTATATATATGCACTTAAGGCTCTCTTGTTCTCACAAGTTCGTCATTGATGGAAATTGGCCCCTTTTTAGGGTTTTATTGCATTTTATTGTATTTTTGTTATTTTCTTTTATTTTATTAAGTCATAGTATTTTCTTTTACTTTAGTACTTAGAGGTAAGGAGTATTAATGGCATTTTTGTAATTTGAGCCTTAGCTTAGTGTCTAAGCTACTCTTTCCTTTTAAATACCCACTTGTAAGCCTCATTTTAGGCAGACTTGAATTTTGAAATAGAAAAGCGTCTCTCTAAAGTGGTGTTTATGTAATTTTAGGAGCCTTTTGACGGGTGGTTTACGCCAGTCACTCTTAGAATTCAAAAACCCTAATTCGGATTTAAGAGAGAGAGAGAGAGAGAGAAAAGAGATAGCAAAAGTGAAACGATGGAAGAGCTTACACTCTGTTCGTGATAGTTCATATTGGAAATACGGTAGAAGATTGTGAGGTACATTGATTTCGTGTTATTAATCTGCCTCAAATACTATTCGTGCTAAAATGAGATCAAGATTTCGAAGGTATACCCTAATTCTACTTTGTAGGGTTTTACGTTTTAGATTACGTTATTTTGTACTTCGCTTTATATGCGTGATCAACAGCTGGAGCAACCACTCAAACATTGGGTTGTGCATGAATCACTCTATGGAGTGAGTATCCGCATTGCAACCTATAGATATGAGCAAACCTAAAATTTCCTAAGAACCTCATTTTGCACTACACCATCCTCGAAGACAGCTCCGTCATTCTCAAATCCGAGAGTTGAGAACAATACCTCGAGATACAAGACTAGGGGGCATTAATGTGGAGGATGAGAGCATTAAGTGTCAAGAACATCGACCAGTAAAGCCAAGTACGTTTGCTATACTCAATTTATAGAGGTTTCTCGACTATTATTATTTTGATTAGCTTAAGTCATTCAGGACTTAGAGGCCCTATGAGATTTAGTCAAATCGCCCCTCTTCGGGATCTTCAAGCATATATGGATTCGAGGATAGGGATATGGGTTCGTAAAGCTGACCGCCTTCGATATCGACCTTCAGAAAGAAACTTCACCCTCTCTAGAACCTTTGACATCTAACCCTCAATAAACCCACGCTATCCCATCTACATTTCCTATATAACATCATTACCAAACTTAAATAAGAAATGATTCCTTTGAAAAGCTACCCTCTCAGTCCCTAACTCAACCCTCAACTACCCACTCTCGGAGAAGCAAGATTCCTTATCGATTAATGATTGAAACACAAATTCAATGCATGCTACTATAGCTGTAGTATCTTTTGAGATCAATTGCCTGGATCAATCCAAACCCACTATAAAAAATGCCACTCAACTTCATTAAGAAGGGCTACAAATTCTGACCATCCGTAACTCGAAAAAACATATAGTAAATCCTTTATTAAAGAACACTCGAGAACAGTCTCTGACTCTCCTCTGGCCCTTGCATTACCATCAATACTAACTAAATCACTCTTTTTTAATGGAGCATCCATTGGTCTACGCTTGATGCGTCCAAACTATCTAAGTCGATTTTCTCTCAAATTATTTTCTCTCAAATTATTTTCTATAGGAGCTACTTTTACCGTTTCACGAATTTGTTCATTTTTAATTTTATCCGTTCGAGTTTTACCACAAATCTATCTTAGCATTCGCATCTCCGCCACACTCATTTTCTGTACATTTTATTTTTTGGTTGCCCAACACTCTCTCTCATATAACATGGCGGGTCCAATGGTCGTTGATGCAAAAAACTAGATGAGGCTAATTAATTGATAAAAGATAAATAAAAACAAGAGACAAGAGATTTTTAAAGTGGTTTGGCTTAAGGAAAGAGTTTACGTCCACTGTTGTGTATTGCCTTGGGATTATTTAATTGCCTCTCTTTTCGTGTGTCCCTGTATGTAGCGTTTATAAAGTATTTATAGTCCTCAGGGGGTGTACAAGAGATGGAATATCAAAAGACGGAATGTCTTTATCGAAGACATTTACATCTGTACAATCATTAATATATGCAGCTGTTGGTGTTTGCCTCTCACGTTGGTCGACATCCCAGGTGTTGGTTGGTATTCCTGGGGTTTGGTCGGTATCCCATCCTTAATGACTAGGATAAATCTCCTAATGTATAACACATGTCAGTATCTGAATGATCCATGTAGATGAATAATTTTTGGTATCAACAGAAGCCCCCATGTTTCATGCTTGAAATTTTACAAGAGTATGGAGCATTTGGCTTTTAATGTTGCTCGGACAATAATTTTAGGCCTGGTCGGTTGCCGACTTCCCCTACTTGCAAAAATTTACGGTTTAATTATGGGAATATAATGCACGTGGCATTTTGAAATTATCCACAACTTTAACGAATCGTTTTTGGACATATCCGTCTTTTCTGTCTTTTAGCAGCCACCAGTTCAATCGACGCTGCTTTTTAATAATTACTTTTCCAGTTTTCGAGGCAACCTATAAAGAGCGGGAAAAGCCAGGAACTTTTGCTATCTCAAATCTTCTGAGTGTTTCTGGGCTACAATGTCTTCAAGCTTTCTTTTTCTCTCTCGAACGATCGTTTTCTGTTCTTCAGTTCTTGCTGAATCCTTAATTCCTGTAAGAATTCTTTCTTTTTCCTTCTATTCTTCATCATGGTTTACTCTGTTGATTCTCTTGATGAATTCATAAATGAATTTAAAATTCCCTCTTGGGTTGTTTTGGAACACGCTATTTTACCTATTGATTTTTCTCACTTGCTGAGGGTCATTGGTTTCTATCTATTTTTATAGCCGAATGTGGGTTTACTTTTCCTCCTAACCCACTATGTCTTGAATTTTGTCAATACTTTGACTTTGTCCCTACTAGGGTAGCCCCCAATACGTGGAGAGTTGTGAATGGAGTTTATAGGTTGAACCAAATTCATGGAACCCATCTAGGGATTCCAGAGATAATGTTTTGTTATAAGTGGGTAACTAGTGACACCACTTTTTATTTAAAGACTAGGGCTGTAAATAAAGCGTTAGTAGTTAATCTTCCAGATTCCAATAGGGATTATTTTGAGCATGGGGTGGTTGTAAAAAACTGGCAATACGCCCCTTTGATTGGAAATGCTGAGTGCTAGGGGCCTAGGTGCCCTCCTTTTGGCAATGGGATAGGTTATTTCTCATTTAATTGCTTTGTCTTGTTCATATTTGTTTAAATGTTACACTAATTGTTGCTCTGTAAATTCTTATTGCAGTTGATCAGAAGAGAAGGTGCCCCAAGGAAAGTGAAGTGAACTTGAAGGAGTTGAAGTTTATTTGGAGACTTCATCAAAGAATTGGCGAGGAGCACGTCAGGTCTGCATCTTATTTGCTGCAGTATAAGAACACATCTCTTCCTTTGTTGCTCGTCCTACTCCTTCCCCTGTGATTGACCTTGAGCAAGAACCGCCTTCCACTTCCTCAGCCGCTGCATCTGGCAGTGGTGAACTTGCTGCCCTTTCCCCTTCCTCCTTAGATTCAAATTTGCTCCTTGCTGTATCCATGGGGAAGAGGAAGATTCCCAACATTTTGGGAGACATAGTTGCCAATCCCCCTTCCCAACAAGTTGATGCTGGGGTGAAAAATAAAAATGAAACTGGGAAAAAGCCCCCAGCCAAGCAACTTGAAGAGAGCCCCCTGAAAAGAATAAAGAAAGGGTTGCCTTCTAAGTTAGTAGAAGGTTCTTCTGCTCATCCCGACCAACATGAGTTGATCGACATATCTTTTTCTGCCTCTCCAGTGGTCCTTGGCCCTGGATTGGCAAGACAATTAATAAAGTCTGGAACTTTGCCAGACCATAGGAGTGCTGCTGCTGCATTACCTCGCTCCAAGAGTTCTGGCTGCTCAAAGCCTTGCTCTAGTATATTCGTTTTGCCTTATTTAATTTTTTGTCTCTTGATTTGTTCTTCATAATACTGACTTTCCTTGTTGCTCTTCTGCAGTTCCTCGTTGACTTCAACAATATGTTGGAGAAAGATGAGGCTTTGAGAGCTTCTTCCTCTGGTGAAGTTGAAGAAGCATTTAATGAGTTGAAAAAGTCCTTGCTTGATTCTCAACAAGCATTGGCTTCTGAACAATAGAAATGGGAGGAGAGGATGAAAACTACTGAAGAAGCTGTTGCGACTACTCGGGGTCTGGTTGACAAGCTGCAGAAAGACTTAGATGCTTAAAGTTTATAGTGGTTCATCCACACTATAAGACTTTTTTCACAAAACCAACATCCTTGCATCCTATAACATCTCTCCACTCCCGACGCCGTTAAGATTCATGTGTGGAGCGTCTCGCAAAGCGAAATCCAAACAAGGAACCCCTCCACACACTCCTACTTAACTTTGTCGGTCATGGAGGCCCGTTATTTCAAACATGCAACCAGGATAAACCTATCCCTTATTCCAACAAAAAGGTGATCTGAACTCCTATCTCTAACTAAGAGTCACACCACCTAGCGCTCGCACTAATCTCAGTCCTTGCGCAAACCATAATGAGCTTAATCTTACTGCTCAACAATAATCCTGAGGGCTTTAAATCCTATCTATTAGGTCACCCCATACTCAAATCACGATAATGAAACCTCTGCTCATCGAAGTTCCATCTACCCATAACAATAAAGGTGAACTCAACCTGTATCCTGGTGAGACACCGCAACAACAACCCGTTCCACCCTGGAACTGCGGACACGATAGTCTTGCCATCATTAGCCTGCTATCGCTCCAAACATACCAATACATATATACTCACCATATTACCATACTCGTATAGAAATATAAAACGCGTATCCCAACCCAACTATATATATATATACAATATATCAACACCCGCCTCTATGGCGAATGAAGGAAAATAAAACTCCGCTATCGCGGAAAACACATAAGCATACATCATTTAATGTTATCGAGACCGCCACAAAACTCAAATTACACACGAGTCTAGGGCTAACGAACACTGCGACTTTATCTAGCCACGCCAATTATACCTCTTCCTTCTGAGGTGAAACTCATAACAACATTCTTCGTTTCAATAAATTCCCCGGGTGGATGTCCACCAATGGGGTCCTCACACATACACATTCTCCACAAGTGTTAGCAACACTTCTCTAGTGAGCTTATCCTTCCTGGAAAGGAGTCATTATTCCTTGTACCTACCTCACCTCGGTACAAGGTTCACTTCTCCATAATTCTCTTTATTTATTGTCGGCGTCTGGTCGAACCTTATGTGAATAATCCCAAAACAGCATTCTTTCCAATCCTGCTAAATAATGGGGACTCACGGTTAAAACCATCCGTAAGATCCCTTTCGAACCCTTATCGTCACTGGGAAATTCAACTTTAGTACCACCCTCTTCTACAGCGGTATTGTGGTACTCATGACTACTATACTTTAGTAGTCGTCACCAAAATCCTTAGCAATTGCCACAAGGAGAGTGACCTCTACTAAGGTCCTCATCCCCAACTTCTACCAGCTGCTCCAGCTAAGCCCCACCTCCTGCTGCCATCCAAACCTCGCACACGAATCTCAAACGAGCGCGCAAAAGATTTCTATAATCTTATAATATGGCAGGAGAACGAAATCTCACAAGAGAAATCAACAATCCTAATCCTGAGGCTCTATAACAAATGAGAGCAACGCTGAAAGCGTAGTACGTCCGCACTGATTCCTAAGGACACTAGAACCTGATGCTCTGATACCATCTGTGACACTCCGCCTAATAAAATACCGGGTGATCACTCCTATATCAAATTAAAACAGAAGTCTCATATGGATTATTCTTAGCATCACTGTCGAAAATCCATTTAATTACTAATATCCTATTAGGCTGGCGTCAAAATTTTACTTAACTACTCTTTTTAAACAACTACAATTTAAAACATCCACACAGTTTTGCGTAAATGAAACTGAAATGAAATAAAATAACCGAACACTTGGTCAAAATATACAACCATATCGAATGCTGTACTCGAGTAAATAAATGCAATTGTACCATTGGCCCGAATGTGTATACAGTACCTCTTATCTAGATTACAAGGATAGAAGCGTCTACTGAGAATCCTGCACGCATCCACAGCTGCTGCAGCTGACGTCTGACTCGAAAGATGTGCCATCCAGGCGTCCCTGTGTCTGGACACCTATATAATATATATGTAGCAAGAAAGGGAAAAGTAGATAAACGGGTCAGAATCGAGTTTTGAAAATATTTAGCAAGTGTATAAATGCCTTATTTTTAGAAAAAGGTTTTATCTCATATTTAAATTTGGTATCGCACTCCCATGAGATACCCCTCACCTCTTTACTAACAGTGCACTCCTAGCGCATCCCTCTAAACATCTTAGTTAAGCTACCATGCTAAACTAGTCTATCACCCAACCACTATCAAACCTAGATAGTCCAAGAAATGTGCTAAGGGCTAAACTTCTCCCCAGTCTCAACACTAAGCCATGTTCGTGCGTGGGGTGTCTCGCAAAGCGAAATCCAAACAAGGAACCCCCCCGATACACTACTACGCGGCAAGGTCGATCGTCAAGATCCGCCAGTCCCTCAGTACAGAATATATATAAATACATATATACCAAGAATTACTAATATTAGAGCACTAAGGATTAAACTTCTCCCCAGTCTCAACACTAAGCCATGTTCGTGCGTGGGGTGTCTCGCAAAGCGAAATCCAAACAAGGAACCCCCCCGATACACTACTATGCGGCAAGGTCGATCGTCGAGATCCATTAGACCCTCGGTACTCGATTTATCCATATATATATAATCATATTACAATATACATCCGGATTTATCTCCCGGACTAAGAATTTATTTACTTTATTTCCATTTACCTCAAAACTTTCCATTTCCTTTCTTATATCCAGGAAATGTATTTAAAAGCCAATTCATTATCATGAATTGCTTTAACATAACATATAACTTTTTAAAAGCCAGTTTTATTATCATAAAAATGCTTTTCCGTTTTATAACATCCCATTTCCCTTCTCATATCCAGGAAATGTATATAAAAGCCATTTTTATTATCATAAAAATGCTTTTCATACCACATGCTTCCATTTCCCTTCTTCCATCCGGGAAATGTATCCGAAGCCAAATCGTTTATCCCATTTCCCTTCTTCCCTACGGGAAATGTATTTAAAGCCAATCCATTATCATGAATTGCTTTAACATATCTAAGACCGCCCCTCCGGGTTTTCCCACTGGACGCGCCTCTAAATGGCTATTATCTTCAAGGGCCTATCAAACAAGACCACCTGGGAACTTACCGAAACGTCGGGAAGCGGCCATATGCATGCGGGATAGTCATGACCACACCCAGAATCACCTAACCAGCGCAGTAAACATATATAATCGCCCATATGGCCTAGAGGACTTTATCCACCCTGCATTCATTAGCCAGGGGGCTTCACCTCACGCGCGAACTTCCCTTATGATAGCATTTAGAGAGGTGTTTATACATAAATTATCATTTATGAAAATCATTTCTTTTCCATTTTGAAAACATTCATATTTTATTTTCAAAATCATTTACTTCATATCATATATACTTTAATCACATAGTATATATATATATACCATATATTCCTCCTCGAATATATAAATGGCCATATTTGCCAAACCATCTAACGATGACCAATAATCCCAAAGATTCTCTCAAAGAATCATAATCATGCATTCATATTCGCATGATACTAAACCCAAAGTATTTTCCTTTGATAATCAATACATACCTTAATCTCCTCTAAGGGTTTATTGGATATCTCCAATTATGCCACTCCGCAATCAATTATAATTATGCTTCCTATACACATAATTATATGGGCCTAAATGCCCACTAACAATGTCCTAGGGATTCCCGAACAACCGTAAATTTAGTGGGTCATGGATTTCATTTCCATGAACCCAAGGACTACATCTAGTCCAATTGATCATTTAAAGGTTCCCACCCTAAGATAGGAACCCTAAACTTCAGATTCTACCATTATTCTATTTTCCTCGAAAATATAGTTTAAGGGTTATACATTTAAAACCCTCACTTAAGCCTCCTAGATTCGCTTAATTAGAGGACCATATAGTCCTAAAAGGTCCCTTATGTTATCACATAATTAACCTCGAAGCAATACGAATTGGAATTTATCCCATCCAACTCACCCTAGAAAAATTGCCAATCTGTCAGTAGGGGTCGATCGATTGACCCATGGCCGTCGATCGATCGATCGATGGCTTCGATCGATCGAACCCCCATGATCGATCGATCGATCATGACGGGCAACTTCTTCTCCGAGAAGCTGTTTCAGCCATGGAAGCTTCCCCCAAGCTTCCATCTCCTCACCCAACGCACTACAACTCCAACCAACAACAAATACACTTATAATACGGGTTCTAAACGTCCCAGAACCCGAAATCACCAATTAATTTAGGTTAAAACCTAAGTTCCTCAAATTGAAACATTCTTAGGGTTTAATTGTTTTAACTCCCACTCCCGAAAACCCGTTTTATCCACGAAAACCCAACCCAAAATATTTAGGGTTTGTTTATACCAAACTACGATATGAGATTTATGCTCAAAATTAAATAAAGCAAGTAAACACTTGCCTCGTGGATATAATCCGACGATCACGAGTCGAATCCCGCGGAGTTTGGCCGGAACCTCCCATTTTCTCCCCTTTTCTCTCCTCTTCTCTCTCTTCTCTTTCTTTCTTTCTCTTTTCCTTCCCCTCTCCCTCTTTTTATAGGAAGAAAAGGGTTTTAACCCTTAAAACCCAAAAACGACTCGTTTACTCAATTACGAGCCCTTTTAACTCTAAAATTCCCCGAAACTCAATTTTGACAATCGGACACTCTTTTCCGACTATCTCGGACAGTCCGAGACTCACGGTGCAGTCGAAATTTCCATTCGAGGTACTTGACCGCAAATGACTATTCTAACCCAATATAACTTAATGCGGGTTTTCTAATCAAAATCTTACCTCTTTTGTCGCTTTACTCCACGACGACATATAATTAAAATACTTCGACCTATTTAAGCCCAAAAGAAATCACAACACCCATCGAAAATCGTCAAATCCTCGAAAATCCCAAAAATCACTATTTCGAGAAAGTCTCCAAATTGCCAATTTATACTTAATTATAGAATTTAATTGTCTCTAAAAGGACGGGTTGTTACAGAAACGTGAAGTAGATGAAGCAAGGGACATTCCCAAGCTTCTGGAGGAAGAAAATAACAACTTGAGAGATGAACTTGATGCCCGAAAGTTATCCACTGCGGCTGTTGCTACTACAGACGAGGGTCATTCCTTCTTGGACGCTGAAAATGCAAGGTTGAGTGATGAGTTGAAGGCTTTGAAGAAAATAAAATCTGCTTCATCTTTCCGAGCTAGAGTTAAACCTGGCAGAGGTACTGGCCGAGGTACTACAGAGGAAGTCAGGACCCAACAGGCCCTTGCCAATCAAGCTGTGCAATTAAAAGCTAAAGATCAAGCCATTGCTGAGATGTCCCAGAAGCTACAAACCTTGTCTCAACAACTATCCACTCAATCTTCTCAATTACAAGCTAAGGATGGCGTGTTGAAGAAACTACATTCCCAGGTTGACAGACCTTTCAATTCCATAAACAACCAAGGGAAGTCTGGATGGACGGGCATAATGAAGCTCTGGGGCATCTTGATGATAAGCTTCAACAGGCTAAGAATGAGAGCTATAAATGGGGTTGGATAAATGCTTTGACAGTGATGAAAGTGGATCAAAATAGCTCATTGTGGGACTAGTATGATCTAGGCTTGCTTGAGCTTGACAATCCTCCTTTTAAGTTAGATGTCAAATGGATTCCTAAGTTAGATGTCAAATGGATTCCTGTTCATCGTATTCCTCGATGCTTGATTTCAAAGTACTTGGGAGATTACGAGCTTCATGATGAATTAGAGATCATCCGACCTCCTCACCTGCTTGATCGTCCTAGTAGCAGCAATACAAGAATGCTTCAGGATTTTGACTTCATCAACTGTTCTTATACTTTAGATGACCCTCGTACTGGAATGGACCCTATTTCTAAGGCTGAATGGAAAAGTCCTGTAGAATGAAACTTTGTACTCTGTTTTGTTAACATAGTCATGTAATTAATCTGATTTAATGAAATGGAAATTCGGTCAACTTATCTTGTGTTGAATGTTAATCATTTCTTTGTCATTAGTTCTATTGATACACTTTGATTAAGTTGAGTATCAATTACCAATGTGTGCAAAAGTTATATTAGCATACTTAGATTAAAATCTAAATTTAGAGCTAATTTAAATGAATACATAGGTTCTACTAGCATACTTAGATTAAAATCTAAATTTAAAGCTAGTTACCCGTGTCTCCAAAGGTTTTACTAATGCACCCAAGTATTGTATTTTTGCATTAAGTACCAGTGGTGTGACCAGGCGTTTGTGGAATATGTGCTTACGTCCCTCTTGAGGAACCTTTGCAACGTTCTTTTTGTACTTTGCCCAGTATGATAAAGATCTTATTCTATCCTTATGTTTGCGGACTAAGTTTCTTGAGGATTTATTATCCTGTTGACTTGGACTTTGTTTATCAATGATTAAGTTTATGGTTGCTCCGAGCAACTTATTGCTTTTGTCGAGCAACTTTCAGGGCAATGTTTGCTGAGCTGAGCAACAATTTTCTGAACAAGCAACAAATTTGCTGATCGAGCAACAATTTATTACTTTTTATAAAGCTAGTGTAGTGCATAGCATGCGTACTCCCAAAAAAATGAACAACAAAAATGGAAAGAAATTGAAGATTTTATTAATATTGCAAGTTGAAAACTGATTACAATATCATGGATAATACTTTCGGAGGTGCTCTGCATGCCATAGGTTTTTGAATTCTTCACCTTTCAAAGTTTCAATTCGATAGGTTCCAGGTCGGATCACTGCTGAAACACTGTATGACCCATGCCAATTGGCTTCTAGCTTGTTATTTTTCAGCAACACTTTCTTCAACACATAATCTCCTTCTTTCAAGTTGGTCGGTTTCGTCCTTTTATTGTAAAAAACGGGCTGTTCTTTACTGATAAGCTGCATTGCGCAGGGTAGCATCGTCTCTTACTTCTTCCAGTATGTCTAGATCCAACCTTCTCATTAGGTCACTTACAGGAGAGTTAAAATTTAAAACTCTATGGGATGGCAGGCCTAGCTCGGCAGGAATGACAACTTCAGTCCCAAATGTTAACATATATGGAGACTCTCCAGTTGCTGTTCGCGGTGTTGTTCGGTATGCCCACAAGACAGAGTGTAGCTCGTTTATCCAATTTCCCTTGGCATCATCAAGCCTTTTCTGCAACCCATTAAGCAAGGTTCTATTCGTAACTTCAAACTGTCCATTACTCTGAGGATGTCCTGCAGCAGAATGCAATTTTTGAACATTGGATTGAGCACAGTAATTTGCTAACTCATCATTGTCAAACTGTGTTCCATAGTTGGTAATGAAAGCGTAGGGCAACCCATGCCTACAAATAATGTTTTTCCATATGAATTGATAGACCTTTTCATAAGGCATATTTATCAAAGGCTCTGCCTCCACCCATTTTGTAAAATAATCCACGGCGACCATCAAGTATTTGAATCTTCCTCGGGTGGTTGGCAGTGGCCCGACCAGGTCTATACCCCACATGGCAAATGGCCATGGTGAAGTGATTGAGGTGAGAGCATCCTGTGGAGTTTTGTGAATTGTAGAAAATTGCCGACATTTATCACATTTCTTGGCAAAAGTTGCACAGTCTGCTTGCATTGTTGGCTAATAATACCCTTGAGTACTGATTCTTTGCAGAAGTGTTCTCCCTGCTATGTGAGCTCCATATGATCCTTCATGCACCTCCTAAATTAAATCTTGGACCTCTGATGGATGCACACAGTGCTGCAAATTGACTGTTAGTCCTCTCCTGTATAGAATACCTTTCTCTAATACATACCGAGCTGCTTTGTATTTCAACTTCTTTGCTTCTACCATATCTACTGGTAGAGTTCCTTCTTCAATGTATGCTCAGATGGGATCCATCCAGGATGGCCCCATATCTATGGCAATGAAATTGATCATCAAATCTTCATCTATGCTCCTATTGGCCAAAGTCTCAATAGGGATAGTTTATCGGAGTTCAATTCTGGTAACAGAGGCCAGCAGAGCTTGGGCATCAGCTCGGGCATTTTCCGACCTTGGAATTCTGTTTATCTGAACGGCTGGTAATTTTGCAATGACTTCCATCGCCTTGGATAAGTACCTGGTTGTCAATTCTCCTTTGGCTCCATATAAACCCAGTGTTTAGTTTACTACTGGCTGAGAGTCACTGCGTGCCACAACTTGCTCGGCACTCAATGAGTGGGCTAAACTTAGGCCTACAATAAGAGCTTCGTACTCTGCTCCATTGTTTGAAGCCTGGAATTGAAAACGTAGTGCATACTCAATATCAATACTATCAGGATTGTTAAGTATTATACCTGCTCCATTGCTGGTTGAACAAGATGATCCATCAACATATAAGTTCCATATGGGGATGTTGTCGTTGAATGCTTGATCTGTCAAACTCCCATAGTGAAATATTTTTCTCTTTGCTTCTTCATACTTCCTAGTTATATCCAGTGTTCGAGAAGAGGAGTCTGGTAGGTTGCAATCGCTTCTTCTGAAGTTCTTCGGGAGCTTTCTTAGTAATATTACTTTCTCCTGATTCTTGTTCCGTCTGCTCACTTTGTTGCTTGGGGACCTCAGAGTAAGTGAACTCCGCTATGAAATCTGCCACTGCTTGGCCTTTCAAAGAAGACCTTGGCTCATATATGATATCATATTCCCCTAATTCCACAGTCCAGTTATTAATCTACCAGATTTCTCTAGTTTATGCAAAGCCTGCCTTAGGGGCATATCAGTGTAAACTATGATTGTATGGGCTTGGAAATAGGGTTTCATGCGTCTGGATTGCCTCAATCAACGCAAATGCCAATTTCTCCAAGCGAGGGTACCTGATTTCTGCTCCTCGAAAAGCCTTACTGGTATAGTAGACGGGTTTTTGAACTCCATTCTCTTCTCGGATCAATGCAGAACTTACTGCTGATTCAGAAACAACTAAGTACAGGTACAACTTTTCACCTGTGATTGATCGGGAGAGTAATGGAGGTGAACCCAAATACTTTTAAAACTCCATAAAAGCTTTTTCGCAGTCTTCGTTCCATTCAAAGCTTTTTCTGAGCACCTTGAAGAACGGCAGGCCTATCTCTAGCTCGGGACACGAATCTGTTCAAGGCTGCTACTCGCCTAGGCAGTCTTTACACGTCCTTCTTGCTAGTTGGAGATTGCATTTCAATTAATGCCTTAATCTTGTCTGGATTTGCTTCAATTCCTTTTTGATTCACTATGTACGCGAGGAACATTCCCTCTTGCACTCCAGATTCAGCTTCATCTGGTGCTTCTCAAGTTGATCAAAAGTCTGGCTGAGGTCGGCAATGTGATCAGACGCCTTTTTGCTCTTTGTAAGCATAATATCTACGTAGACTTCCATATTCTTGCCTATCTGTTCCTCGAACACCTTATTGACCAGTCTTAGCTATGTAGCACCTGTTATAACAATATGTTCCTCGGGGAGTGATGAAAGAAGTGCTTTCCCTGTTCTCAAGTTTCATTTTTATCTGGTTATAGCCAGAATAAGCATCCATAAAGCTGAGAAGCTCATGTCCTGATGTAGCATCCGCAAGCTGATCTATTCGGGGCAAAGAAAAGTGATCCTTTGGGCATGCTTTATTAAAATCCGTGAAGTCTACACACATTCTCCACTTGTTATTTTTCTTTTTGACCATAACTACATTGGCCAACCTGGGTATTTCACTTCATTAATAAAAGCTGCTTTCTGTAGCTTTTCGACTTCTTCCTGTATGGCTTGGTTCTTCTCGGGGCTAAACACTCTTCGCCTCTGTTTGACTGGTTTAGCGTCTTTGTTTACATTGAACTCGTGACAAAGAAAATTGGGATCTATCCCAAACATGTCTTCATGACTCTAGGCAAACGCATGCATTCTCTGTTTAAGGAAGCTCACTAGTTCCTGTTTAAGAACAGGATCCGATGTTGTCCCTATTTGAGTGGTGCGTTCGGTTTATCATCATCTAACACAATGCTTTCAGTTGCTTCCACACTCTGACCCTTCACCAGCTCTGTTTCATCTCTTGGATCTAAGGTTTCAACCTCAGATTCTTCATTAAGCTCAGGAGTATCCACTTGGTAGGTAGTGGTTTTCTTCTTTATTTCTTCCAAGTCTTCTTGCTCGGTAGAAGAATAGTAACACTCTCGAGCTACGTTCTAATCACCTTTCACAATTCCCACACCAAAATTAGTAGGGAATTTTAGACACTGATGAACAGTGGATGGTACTGCTTTGATCTTCTTAAGCCCTACTCTTCCCATGATTATATTGTAAGCTGAATGGACGGGGTTTTATCCATTACAAAGAAACAAATCTTCTCTGTTCGGCTAGCCAAGTGCCTATAATCACCTCCATTTTAATGGTTCCTAAAGGGAAGACTTTCTCACCTGCAAAGCTTATTAGTGGTCGATGATAAGGTTCTAATTGGCTGAGTTTAAAATCCAAGTTGCTGAAACAAGGATATAATATGATACCGAACTTCCATTATCTACTAATACTATAGAGACAATGATTTCTTCTTTTCTGACTTTAATTACCAGTGGGTCGTCATGAGGATACAGTACTCTTGAAAGGTCATTTTTAGAGAAATCAATTACTAGTTTTCCTTTGTTAACCTTCCTCGGTCGATCTTTGCCTGCAAGGTTGATCCTCTGTATGTACGAGCAAGCTTGTGCCTCATGGAGGTAAGTTTTTTCCTCTGCTATATGATCTCCTCCTCCAGCGTCTCCATCTGTAATCATTTGGCGATTAAAAGAACCAAAATTGATGCAGAATACCTCACGTTCTGGTTGTCGGGGTTTTTTAGGGAGATCGGCATCATTATCCTGATCATCTTTATGAGTTATTTTCTTCTCCTTTCTGGGCTTGCAAGGAGATTTTGATATATGCCGACCTCCTGCGTTGTTCTGCCGATTAACGTACTGATTCAGTTTTCCTCTTTGGATGAGAGTTTCAATCTCATTTTGAAGAGCTATGCAACGTTCCGTCGTGTGACCGTGATCCCTGTGAAATTTGCAGTACGTAGTTTTGTCCCTCTTGGTCGGGGAACTTCTCAACTTATCAGGCCAACGCACATCTTTATTATGCTTGATTTCCTCCAAAACATGAGGAATTCCCATAGTTGGCGGACTGTAGTCGTTGTACTACTTGAGTCGCTCCAAAACTCCTTTTTGTCTTGATTCCCTGTGTTCTCTGGGTTCTTTATGATCTTTCTTATCGTATTTGCCATCAACTTTTTTACCCGAGCTACGTTTGGCTGCCATTGCTTCCTCGGCATTCATGATCTTTGCTGCTTTAGCCATCAATTCTGCCATTGTTTTCGGAGGATCCTTAGCAAGAGTGTAATACAGTTTTTCGGGGAGCAATCCACTCATGAGGGCAGTTATTACAGTCTTCTCCTCATAATCTACGACTTCTAGTTTCTCGTTATTAAAATGAGTGATGTAATCCCTGGTGCTTTCTCCTTCTTTCTGCCTCATACTAAGCAAGTGTGCCACTCTTTTCACAGGTTTTGCTCCAAAGCAAAAATTGTTAATGAATAGCTCGGCCAGCTGGTTGAAGTTAGAAATTTGTCCCTGAGGAAGACCATTGTACCAGATTTGGGCAGATCTAGTAATGATTCTAGAAAAGGCTCTACACCTCATTTCGTCGGGGACGGCATAAATATTAGCAGCTGCCTGGTATTGTTCTATATGGAGGACTTAATCAGTTTTTCCATCATATTTAGGTGTTACTACTGGAGCCTTGAACTTTACTGGAGTAGGGAAATCCACAATTGCTTGCACAAATGGATACCTTTTTACAAAACTTCTTTGTAGTGGGTTTCTTGTCTTCGCCATTTCTCCCAATCTGTCTTCCAATCTCTTTATGGAGCCTTTCCATGTAGCACCGGATTTATGCGTTGCAACTTTATTAGTTGCTAAGCTTTCTTCCTGAAACCGTTGCTCAATCCGAGTAACAGTTCGTCGAGCATTTGATCTAGATTGAGCCGTGCTTTCCTTTTGATCAGATGGTCGTCTAGTATTGCTAGATCTTGCCTTAGGAACATTTCTATTCCCCCTGGGTCCCAAATGATCAAAGGGAGATGCACGACTTAATCTTTTTAAGGCGCTTGACCTTTCTGGAGAATAAGACTGCGTATGGGAAGATTCTGGTGTCCTTAGTAATAGAGCTGACCTTGGATGGTAGGAGACATCTCTTGCTGATATCGAGTGGCTGCGCCGACCATCTCTTGGTGGGGGTGGTGGCATATTTCCTTGAGCAGATAGAGTAGGTGCTCCGGCTTGGAGGGTTTGTGCAAGTTGCCTGATAGTTTCTTGCATGGCCTCTTGCAAGACTGGCCAGAATCCCAGTTAAGTCATTTGCAGATAGAGGAGCAGGCGGAATACCTTCGTTCTTGAGACTTGATTAAGGAATTTCAGTCATTTAGGTGTTTGAGTGAAATCGATTAGAAATATCGTTCCTCAGACGACGCCAATCTGTTGATGCAAAAAACTAGACGAGGTTAATTAATTGATAGCATTTTAAAGTGGTTCGGCTTAACGAAAAAGCCTACGTCCACTGTTGTGTATTGCCTTGGGATTATTCAATTGCCTCTCTTTTCGCGTGTCCCTGTATATAGGGTTTACAATGTATTTATAGTCCTCAGGGGGTATACAATATGGAATATCAAAAGATGGAATGTCTTTATCGTAGACATTTACATCTGTACAATCATTAATATATACAACTATTGATGTTTGCCTGTCACGTTGGTCGGCATCCCAGGTATTTGGTCGGTATTCCTGGGGTTTGGCCGGCATCCCATCCTTAATGACTAGGATTAATCTCCCACTGTATAACACATGTCAGTATCTGAAGGGTCCATGTAGATGAATAATTTTTGGTATCAACAGCCGTCCTATAAAATTTCTCTTTTAACTTCAAAGGTATACGCGCCTATCACACAATACGTGAATAACACTTCTCCACTTAACCTAGCCTGCTATAATCTTATGAAAAACATCATCACTAGTATCTCCATCGTTTCGGATAATCGAGTGTAAACAACGAAAATGATTATTTTTAGGTATCTCCTGACCCTCCAATTTCACTTTCACGTTAGTCCTCCTATTACTACTAAAATTGCATTCCACATATTCTGTTTTAGTCCTATTTATTTTAATCATCTTGTTTCTAGAGTTTCTCTCCAAAATTTCAATCTAGTATTATTCTCCGTCTTAATCTCATCCATTGAAACAATATCATTTGCAAATAGCATATACCAAGACAACTCATCTTGTATGTATTCAGTCAGCTCATCCATAACAAGAGCAAAGAGATAAGGATTTAGTACTGAAACTTGGTGCAGGTCTACAATAATTGAAAATTCACTACTTTCACCGCTGATGTTATTATTATAGTCATCGCCCCATCATACTATCCTTGATCACATCAATATACTTATGAGTCACTCTTTTTTTTTATGTAGAACCCACCATATTATATCTCTTGGTATCCTATCATACGCCTTCTTCAAATCTATAAAGACTATATGAAGTTTCTTTTTTTTTCCCCTATACCTCTCCATTAATCTCCTCAATAAATAAATTGCTTCCATTGTTGACCTCTCAAACATAGACCCGAATTGATTCTCATATACTGTTGTTTTCAATCTCAATCTATATTCAAACACTCTCTCCTAAAGTTTCATTGTATGACTCATTAACTTAATACCACGATAGTTTGAATAACTTTGTATGTTCCCTTTATTTTTATAAATAGGTACTAAAACACTCTTTCTTCATTCATCACGCATCTTATTAGTCATTATAATTCTATTAAATAATTTTGTAAGCCAAGACTCTCCTTACTCCTCTAAGCATTTTTAAACCTCAATAGGGATACCATCTGGTCCTAAAGCCCTTCCTATTTTCATCATTTTAGAGCAATCCTAACCTCTGCTGTTTAAATTTTGCGAAAAAATATATTTTTTCGAGTCTCCCTAAGTCCCTCCATATCTAATCTACTCCCATTATCTCCATTCAATAACCTCTTAGAAGTAGTTTTTCCATCTTTTCATAATCTCATCATCCTTGATTAGGACTCTCGAATCATCACTTTTAATACACGTAACATTATTAAAATCTTTTGTATTTTTGTCCCTAAGTTTTGTAGGATTTTAAATACTTTTTTCCCCTCGTGTTTCTAATTTTATATAAAGATCATCATACGCATTTAACTTAGCATCTTTTACCATTTTCTTAACTTCCTTTTTAGTCCATTTATATTTCTCAAAATTTTCTTCGTTTCTAGTTGTTTGCCATGTTTTAAAGCACTCCTTTTTTATTTTTACTCTATTTAATAATTCTTCATTTCACCACCAACTTTCTTTATATTGTGGTCCCCTGTTTTTTGATTTTCCAAGAATTTCTTTCTATATTCTCCTAATGCATGTGACCATCTTATCCCACATGATGTTAGTCCCATCTTCGGTATTCTATAACCCTTCATTTAATATTTTAAGTTCTACTTTCTCTCCTTTTAAGTTCCACCACCTATTTCGTGGGTTAATCTTCTCTTTTCACTCTCGTGATTGATTTTCAATATTTATATCCAATACCATTATCCTATGTTGTGATGTTAAGCTCTCCCGGGATAACCTTACAGTCTTTATATGTTAATCGGTCTTTTTTCCTAGTAATGAAAAAAACTATTTGTCTTTTATACGTTTCACTTTTATAATTTATTGAGTGTTCAAGCCTCTTTTTAAAATATGTATTTACTAGTCCAAAATCGTACGCTATCGCAAAATCTAAATAGACTCTCCGCCGTCGTTCCTATCTTCAAAACCATATCCTTCATGCACTATCTCATATCCTACACAATCTTCTCCTACATGGCCATTAAAATCTCTTCCTATATAGATTTTCTCATCTATGGATAATTATTGAATTAGTTCATCTATTTATTTCCAAAATTGTACTTTAGTGTGCTCATCTAATCCTACTTGGAGTGCATAAGCACTAACAATATTAATCATATTTTCACCTAATACCAGTTTTATAAGTATAAGTCTATTACCTTTCCTAAATACGGTTATGATATCATCCTTAAATTTCTTATCTACTATTATTCTGACTCCGTTCCTATTTCCATGTTTTCCTGTATAATATAATAATTTAAACCCTGTGTTTTCTATTTCTCTAGCTTTTTCACCAACCCATTTAGTTTCTTGTAAACAAGCTATGCTAACTTTTCTTCTTATCATGGTATCCACTAACTTCACCCATTTTCATGTCATAGTACCTATGTTCCAAGTCGCTAACCTAAGTTTACTTTTTTGGACTAGCTTCTTTACCCGCACACATCCAAATTGTTGCAGGAACCCTTTCCAAATCGATGCAATGCCCCTTGCCTATTTTTGAGACACCCGGTAGCAGGCGCAACACCCCTTGCCTATTTTTTGAGACACTCGGTGGCAGTCGCAAAGCATTGCTTAAGGGGAATGCCCTAGTATTAGCGCGTATATTCATAGGATTCATGTTCATAAGGATCTGACAAAGTTTTTACGCTGATTGCTGGTTGTCAGCTACCTAATGTAACCTTCTTCCTTTATTCGGGCTTGCAGTATCCAAAAAAAATATATAAGAAGTTAAGCACGACACATGCGGAGTTCAGGGCTCTCTTATTGCACTATGGTAAAAGCTCTCCAGGATGGCTTACGCCTCGACTCTTTAGGAACAAATATTCTAATACTTACACTCCTACAACGTGCATGCATTTATTCATTATTAATTCCACAAGGTGATTATTAATCTTTATGATTCACAACTTACAAGTTTCACATTTAACCATATGATATATGTTGGAGTGTTGTATTTGTGTCCCGCGTCGCTATCCATGCTTTGTAAGTGTAATCATGGGTAATAAGCGTATGCAAGTTTTGGATTGCCCAGCTCCGCTGGGCCAGGTTAGATAGTAGTAGGCTTACATTGAGCTCAAGTAAAGGTTGACTTAACCAGGTGGTTAGTGTTCAGTCAGATACGCTATCATAACTTGAGCTGGTTTGCCAACACTGTCTCAAACATGAAATATTTATCTAGCCTTAGTGAAGATTTGAGCTTGTAATGAAGTGAGTGATTCCAAAAGTCAAATCTATATACAGCTATTAACATAGAAATTTAGTTCTCCCCTCGCCCCAAATTAAGATCATTTCTTTGAAAGAGAACATTTAAGAAAGCAAGGACTTTGGCATAACCAATGGCCATAACTACAACTTACTTGAATATCATGTAATTTGGTACATTGATTATCAAAGGGACTTTTAATCTGCTAAGTTGATTTTCAAGGTGGGTTCTTAATATTGACATCTACATGTTATGGTATTGGTGATAGTTTGCAAGCATGTTACATAACTTATTCATGGCGTCATGTGGGGCAGAGTTTGGCCAGTGCTCTCTCTCTCGCACATAAACTCAGAATTCTTGCATTCTTATATATTTGGTGCTGAAGGAAGATTTGTTGTCACTTTTTCATTTCTAGTATATAGTGATTACTTCTTGATACGTCCAAATATATCAACATTTTCCGAGAGTGAAAGTTGGTCACGTTCTTTTCATTTCTTATTTAATTCCTTTTGTTTTGGGGAAATTATAACTGACTTGGGTGTTTATGGGACCAAAATGACCCATCCCAAAGTTTATATCAAGATTGGTTTTTGTGTTAAAGTCTTACTTCTAGAGATTTGGTGTCAAAAAACTCATTGTTGTTTTGACTTGTGGATTCAACCTATTTTGGTGATAATAATAAGTTATAAGAAACTGTGGTCATGAATTCACATAAACAATATATGTTGTATAATTTTCATATGGTATAAATATAGATTTATACAATGAAATTACTAATCTTCTCACTACATATAGTCCTATTTTATTAGAATATAAATAAAACATGTGTAGGTTCATTGAGTAAAGTATGTATATGTTGCTTTAAGTTTTGCCCATATTAGCACTCTGGTCTTTCATTGTGCTTCCTCCCCCCTACCACATGTTCTATGAACTACAATGTAGTTTCCTTAATGTGTTATGCTAATACCAATCAGACAGACATTTTTGAGTTGATGGAACCATTTTGTTGTAGTTCTCCGTATTCTGATGTAAATAAATAACACGGGGGCTGATTTGTAATATTATTAACTGTAATTGTCATTTATTCCCTTCACTTTAGCTTCTGTTTTATTTAGGTTTTGTGTGTGCATTTGGGGAAACCATTCCTCTAATAGATATTTTTAAGTATCACTATTGTTTCGAGTGTAATTTTTTTGTATACCATTGACACCGTCTACATCAATTTCAGTTTAAACAGTCCTAAAATACATAATCACAACCCATATTTCTGCCCGTAGGGGGGTAAATTTTTGAAGAACTCGTGTTAATATCACAAGCGGGGTAAGTCAATATCTATCTATCTATCTATCTATCTATCTATCTATCTATCTATCCCTCTCTCTCTCTCTCTCTCTCTCTCTATATATATATATATATATATATAGTATTGGTCTTGTGCGGACTATCCCACATTTTAAGTTCATCGCCTGGCGGTGAACCCAACAAAGAGAGAGAGATGGCCTATAATTTAGGCGATAATTTGAAGTTCATCGCCAGGTGACGCATGTCCGGTCCGCATTGTTAAAATGCGGGACACTCCACACAAGAGCATTATTATATATATATATATATATATATATATATATATATATATATATATAGTATCACAAAATGAGCGAGGCTTATAGTATCACAAAATGAGCGAGGCTTACAAAAATGGATATTGTATCAGATGAAGAAGATCGGATCATACTTGCGGCTCATGCTATCCATGGAAACAAATGGGCATCAATCGCGAGGCTCTTACCGGGAAGAACAGATAATGCTATCAAGAACCACTGGAATTCTACCCTCAGGCGGCGAGGGATTGGAATCAACAAGTTTAAGTTGGAGACCAGCAGCGGAAATTTTCTTGAAGACGTTAGTGTGGATAAATCAAAAGCATCGTCAGAAGAAACTCTATCATGTGGGGATGCCAGCTCACAGGATAACATAGATAATCAGTACGGAAATAAGCCTCAAACAGAAGGGCAGTTTAATATCGAAGCAAGGGGCAGGGAACCCCCTAATCTTTTCCGTCCAGTGGCTCGTGTTAGTGCATTTAGTGTTTATAATACTATGGATAACCGAGAAACCGTGTTTCCATCTCCCAGGCCACCTTCAGAGAAAGGGACTTTGCTTCAGGCCGTGAGGCAAGATGTAGGGATCAGCAAATTGCTTGAAGGGGCTTATGGTGAGCGATTGGTGCCCCACCAATGTGGTCATGGTTGCTGTGGAACCCGGAGTGGAAAAAAATCTCAGAGATCTTTGTTAGGGCCTGAATTTGTTGATTATGCTGAACCTGCGTCCTTCCCAAGTCACGATTTGGCTGCATTAGCTACGGATATAAGCAATATCGCTTGGCGGAGAAGTGGGCTAGAGAATAGCAGTGTTAAAGTAGCTGATAGTGCAATGTATAGGAGTTCTCATATGCAAATGGAACGTGTTGAGGAGAGTAAGAAGAATGACCATTTCCGTTTTGAAGAGGGAAAGAGCAAATTAATGGGCATGATGACGAATTAACTTTCAACCTCAATAAGTAGGCAACCTTTAGCACAAGCTGCAAATTTGGGGGTCTAAGCTGATATGAGCAGTTCTGTTGGTATGCATAGTTCACAATAGTTGTAAGGAAGTTGTTTGTTTTGTAATCTAACATAAAATAAGTTACCGTTTTTATATCGACTGATGTAGTGTTCTGAGCATAGAATTATTTGTCCCTGTTATAATTATAAAGGAAATCTATTAGGGTCTGTTTGATAGCATTGGCTGACTGCTCCCATCGAAAATTTTGCCTTGTCAAAATGTGCATGGGTGTGTGATCTTTGATAAGCTGCTTTGAGTGGAAAACTATGCATTCTCAGATCATTAATCAATTGTATCCCCTTCTTATTTTTGGGTATTTGTGGATAAACCCACACTTTCTGTTTACATCCCCCAATTTTGTTAAGCCCACAATAATGGGTTTAAACCCATTTATAACACCCATGCGATGGGGTTTGTTGAATATATATAAAAATCTGGCATTTCTAAAAAGCCATTGCCCTTATCTTTCCATTTATCGTCCTAAACCTCTAAAATCCCATCCCCATTATCAATAGTCGGCTCTTGCCTGCCTGCTACCCAACTAAACCCGGTCCTACTTGTACAATCATGACTGCATAGCTTCTATGCTAATAGGGTGTGTAAAGAGGAAATATTTAATAAAAGAAACCGGGCAGGGCTAATATTGAGCCAATATATCTTCCCATTCCTTCGAAGCCTGAATTGTCCAAACTTGATGCTGAAGTTCATTTTTATTCACAGTGAAACAACCCTTGCTTGTGTTTCTGGGAGATGGCATTTTATTGCTTCAAATCAGGGATATTCTTAAAAGGTGTAGCATTTGTATATCTTTCTTTTACTGTTTTGTGTGTAAACCCATTCTCAAATCTATGGACGAGGAAGCTTACAATTAGTGAGTGAGATGTGTATATATTATGAGAAAACTCATCATGTCTTCAAGAGTGAGTGTGTTTTGAATTTTTTGCATCATGTTCCCATCTCATCTTGTAATTTGTGAAGATAATCTTTGGCTCATTTCTACTAGCATGTTATGAAGTGTTTCAGGTGAAGCCTATGTAAATCTTGAAAGCTTTTATGATTGTTGTTTAATTTTAAAAAAATGAAAAAAGGGAACATGCCTTTGTTTTGAAGTAATAAAGAAATATGAGTAAGTTGCTAATTTATTGTTTTATATGATTGCTTTTGAATTGTTTTAAGGAAATTTAGATAGATTCTAGAGTTAGTCTCCTAAAATAATTGAATGGCTTTTAATGTTCAAAGATTCTAATTGAACTGGGTTTCTTGTATGGTTATAGTTGTTTAATGAGTTGCATAGATGGAAAGGCTTTTGAAATTTTATGCATTTAGAGTCGTTACTATCGGGGGCTTCTAAAAGAGAGAGCTTAATTTTTTAATGATTTTTGTAACTTAAAATATTAAAACGGATCTAGGGGGTTGTTTACAGATTTATTGGGTTTATTTAAAAACATCCTTTATTTAAAGACAACTTTTTATTCTATAAACCCAATTTTCATTACACTTAAAAAGCTTGTTAGGGGTGCGTAGAAAGAAAACTTGGGTGAGAATAGAAACACCCTTATTTTTAATCATTTTGAACGTTTTGCAACATAGATTTACTACCTTTTTTGACCCGATTGATCTCTGAAGATTTGAGAAATTGAGTCCATTTCCTAATCCTGAACAATGTCTGGTCCAAATGGTTTAAGATATTTGTCGGGTTGAAGACCCAATATCTCGAGTTATTAAATGGTTCAAGATGGTCGGATTTGGGAGTAACACGTTTTCCTATTATGCCGAATCTGACTGGGATGTGGAATTTAGTATTTGTAATCCCATAAGCCCGATTAAAAATTGGACCAAACAGATCCACAAAAATTTGATTCAATTTTGGGAAGTAAACAAATAAAAAACTGAATAATACATACTCAAAATTCAATCTCTTTATTTATCTCATCTCACAATTATTATTACTCTTACAACTAAACATTACATATTACCTATTTTATCATTTTAATTATTTGTACTAACCCCACGAGACATTTAAATATATAGTATATGGCAAATGCTATTTTCGCCTCATCATGTCTTTTGGGACTTTACTTTGTCTCTGCAATGCAATGAAAAGACGAGTTTCCTTCATGCTCACATAGTTTTGGCCCATTTCAATATTCAGAATTCGTAGTCACCAACTTCAAAATGTCTCGAGACCTTGAATAAATATTTCCTTTGGTACAAGGTCAATGCCGACGAGCCTCAAATATCTCACGAATCAATTTGTCGCAAGGCCACATTTTTAGTGTAAACGGTAAATTTTGTGTTTTCATCAACTCAATTGTAGTATGGGATTTTAGACGATGCCTATTAGAGTTTGTGCACCCAATTAAATTTTACGCGGACCCATAAATAGCCACACACTCTTAAACACACATGTGTTTCCTTGTCCACCACTCCTTTCAATCTTAGCTACACATTTGGCTTGGATATTAGCCACATATCTTTTCTTGCCCACCACTCCTTTAATTTGTAGCCACAAAATGTCCTATCCTCTTCCTATAAAATGAAGCTTAAATGGGAGAAGAACGACACACCATGACAATAACACAACAACAAACACAACTGTAGTAGCATTTAGATTAGAGAGAAATACGGAGGGAGTATTTTTCAGATTTAAAAAAAGTGCGACCCAGAATATACGAAGTGAGTATTTTCAGAGTGCGAGTGATACACAATGTGTGTTTTGATAAAGCAACATTATTATAGTGAAAGTGGGTGCGAGCTGTGGACGTGAACAACATATATCTTTTTCTCGTGTGTGAGTGTATTTTTCATACACTATTATTTGTATTATTTTTTTGCCTACGGTATATTCTTGTTATGACTCATTGAATCCCAAGGTCACGTCAATATTATTGTAGGAATTAGCAACATCTATTTTTTTTAACAATTGGTATCGAGCTCCAAGTTTGATAAAGTTGAGTACACAAAAGCTGTATGACAAAAATTACCCCACGTACGTTTTTTTGTATTCAATATATTTGATTGAGTGGGAGCAATGGCGTTAAAAAATGAGAATTTTAAAGTCGCAATAATTGACCATATAAATTTTGGGTTTAAAAAATGCAAATATAGGACTATCTCTTCCAAAAGGATATGTTCTTGCCACTAGAAGAAAAGTTAGAAGATATGGAGAAAGTCAAATAAAAGTTGCTAGATCGAAAAGCTATTGGAACCGTAAGGCTCTCACTAATGAAGTGGGCGTTCAACTTAAAAAATGGGATGACAACGACATCTCCCATGACCATCCTTTCAAGTATGTATGAGCAGCCGTCTTCTGCAAACAATGTTCATTTGATTAACAAGTTGTTCAATTTGAAGATGGTCAAAAGCGAACCGTTTAGATAACATCTAAATGCGTTCAACGAACTGATTGGTCAATTATAATCGGTTGATATCAATTTTAATGATGAGATTCGAGCTATAATAATTCTGGGACAGTTGCCCAAAAGTTGGAGTGGAACAGTTACTGTGATCAGTAGTTCTGTAGGAAAATCCAAATTGAAGCTTGTTGATGTCGTTAGTATGATCATGACAAAAGAGATTCAGAAGCGGTCAAATGAGGCTTCCATTTTGACATTAACCTTGAACTTGGAGAGTAGAGGCAGAGATTTTAGCAGGAGGAATGTGCGTGGTAGGTTCCAATCAGGAATGGCATGTCACGATCTCAAAACCCTAGAAATTCTAACAATCAAAATCAGAAGAAAATTAAATGTTAGAATTGTGGTAAGACCGTACATTTCAAGAACTAATGACAATCCCTAAAGGAGAACACAAAAGAGAAGACTGAAGCAAATGTTGTTTAAGAAGAAGTAGATGATGCCCTGATATGTTCTTTGGAGTGTGAGGCGGGATCTGGGGTACTAAACTTCGGAACATCATTCCATATTACCTCAAAATAGAGCATTTGTTATAGCTATTTACCAGGTAACCTTGGCAAGGTGTATCTTGGTGATAACCAGCTATGCGACGTAGTTAGAAAAGGTGAAGTCCATATAAAATTAAATGGGTATGTATGGAAACTGAAGTATGTTGGACATATCCAAGACCTAAGAAAAAAATTAATCTCGATGGGTCAGTTGGCGAATGGAGGTCATGTCATAACCTTCGATGGGGATAACTGGAATATTTCCACAGGGGCAATGATCATAACACATGGCAAGAAGAGTGGCACACTCTACATGACCATAGATGCTTGTGGGTCAATTGCAGCTACAGATAAGGAGGACCCAAAATTATGGCACCACTTGAGTGGAAAAGGGTTCAAGGTTATTCACTCTCCAAGTAATCTACTGGCACTACAGTTAGTTGATATTGACTTGTACGAGAGTTGCATATTCAGGAAGTAGAATTGGGTCAGTTTTCAGGAGAATGGAAGAACCCCAAAGTATGAGAAGCTTAAGCTTGTTCACATGGATGTCTGGGGGCTAGTCCAATCTCATCCATTGGCAGAAAGTCTTATTTTGTGACTTTTATTGATGACCACTCCAGAAAAGTTTGGATTTAATTCTTGAGACATAAGTTTGAGTTGTACGAGATATTCAAAAAGTGGAGGGCCATGGTGAAAAACGAGACAGGGCTGAAGATAAAGGAGTTGAGATTCGACAACGGTGACTTTTACAAAGACATCGGGTTCTAAAAGTTCTAATATGAGAATGGCATCATTCTGGAGAGGATTTTGCCAGGGACACTGCACAAAAATGGTGTAGCTGAAAAAATGAACCGTACAATGACCGAGAGAGCCAAAAGCATGCGTATACAAGAAGTTCTACCCAACAGTTATGGGCAGAGGCGGTCAATATATCAACATACTTGATCAATCGAGGACAATCATTCCCATTAGAGCACATAATACCAGATGAGGTATAGAGAGACAAAGAGGTTAAACTTTCATGCTTGAAAGTTTTCGATTGTGTCTTATACGTGCATATTAGTGATCATGCGAGGGGTAAGCTTGACCCCAAGTCATTAAAATGCACCTTCATTGGATATGTGGGAGATGAATTTGGCTCTCGCTTCTAAGATGACCAAAAGAAGAAGATCATAAGAAGATGAGTTGTAGAATTCAATGAACGAGTGATGTATAAGGACAAAGACGCACGTGTCAGAGATGCAACACATGCTAGTGGCTCAACATAGGATGATCCTGTGTACATTGATTTAGAAGATACTCTAGAGAGCAATGAAGTATAGATTTTCAGACAGAGGAATCCACACCATAGAGAAGTACACAAGATAGTGAGCTACATAGTCCAGCTCCAATTCTAGGACTAAGGAGGTCCTCCCAAGCTCTTTTACAAAATAAGAAGTACATTAATTATTTATTACTTATAGATGGTAGTGAACCCGAATGCTATGATGAAGAATTTTAGGTACAGGATGCAATCAAGTGGGAGCCTGTAATGGAAGATGATATGGAGTTTCTCATCTCAAATCGGACATGGGAGCTAGCTGAGTTGCCCGTAGGGAAGAAGACTCTGCACAATAAGTGGGTGCATCGATTCAAAGAGGAACATGATAGTTCCAAGAGATACAAGGAAAGGCTCATGGTTAAATGATTTTAGTAGAAGGAAGGGATTGAATACATAATTATTTTTTCACCGGTTGTGAAACTGACTACCATCCGGTCAGTTTTAAGCATTGTTGCAGTAGAGAGTTTTCACCTTGAGTAATTAGATGTCAAAATTTCTTTCCTCCACGATGACCTAGAGGAGGATATATATATATATATATATATATGCAACAACCAAAGGGTTTTTCAGGGAAGGAGAACCTGGTATACAAGCAGCAAAAGAGCCTATACGACTTACAGTAAGTCCCGGGGTAGTGGTATATGAAGTTTGGCGAGTTTATGTTGATGACATGTTAGTGCAATGACTACAGGAAAAAAACCTTTTTATGACATTTTTTTAAGTGTCATAAAACGCATTTTATGACGTTTTTATTTTTTAATAAAAAACGTCATAAGTTTGGGTATCATAATTGATACCCATAAAAAGTATCATATTAGGTAACGGTTATATATGACTTTTTTTTTCAAAACTGTCATATCTGCTACAAAAAAGGTCATAATATACTCTATAAAATGTCACATTTAATGTAAAAAGCGTCATGATAACAATTTTTAAATATTTAAAAAGATCATATAAAATATTTCATCACATGATGGTTTAATATAAACGATCATAAATTAAACATATAATAAAATAATAATAACAAATATTAATGTCGTAGTTGATGAATAAATCTAAACACAAATCAAAATTCATAGTAACATAAAAACCTTGAATTTTTTTGTATTTAAAGTCGCGTACATCTAAAATGCACCAAACCAGGTCATTTATCCATATCAAAAAAATAGTGGGACAAAAATAAATATACCCACCATCTATATTATTCAAAAAAAGTTAATGACCTACAACATGTATCATAGCTAGATATATCCATTATGTACATCATTGAAAAAAATGTCTCCAAACAAATGTACATCCAAAAATCATGCAAAAATGCCTCCGTCTTCCTTGGGCTTTTGCAAAATAGTCATTTTGAAGTTCATTGATCTCATGAGTTTGATATGACGACTTTCCAACCAACTCCTTCATCTAAACAAGACAAATAAAATCACATTTAGTTTTTCACATTTAAATAAAAAGGAATATAAAAAAATATTAAAAAACATGTGACCTTCATTTCTATAGAGTTAGATGATTTTTTCAAGAGCTCTCGCATCAACTTCAATACAAAAAAAATCATAGATTACAAAGACAGAGACAAAGGGGGTTTTAGCCATGCTAGCCGTTCGTCACCTTGCCAAGCAATATGTTATTGATATAAATGATGTCTCTGGAACCGATGTAATTTGAAGAGTATTTAAATAAGATGTCCTTAAACATGTTGTGACAAAAGAAAATATCAAGGAAATACTGGAACAAATGGCGGAGCGAGGAAAGAAGTTCGCAGACGCGTTAACTACCTATGGATGGGATTATGTAGATAAAAAAGTATCGATGGGAGCATTCCAGTGTCCAATGAAGATAAAAAAGTATCACTAGTGAATACAAATTTTTTCATATATTATATGAAACAAAAGAAACAAAGTTATAAAGTCAGGATTTTTCGTGTTAAATCTTTTAATATGAAATCAAAGAAACCAAGTTATAAAGTCAATCTTATAAGCTATTCACTTACCTAATTTATAACATCAGTAGAATCTAATGACTGTGATTCTATAAAGCCGCCTCCAACTAAATTCGAAACCCTCTGGTACAATAGAATTAAAACATTTTTAGTCCAGCGAGAATAGTAAACATCAACAACAATAAACATATGCAGAAGTAATAAAGAGCCCAGGAAAACAAAGGTCAACCCTTAACACTCAACGACCTTTACACTGATATAACAACGTACATGTGTAATATCAGATTTATTTTTTCATGCTACAAATATTTGTATTAAATATAAGAAAATATTAATGTCATATTAGATTATAAATACATGTGATTTGATATAGTTGTCTAAAAGAAAATAGAGTGTGACACCCCGCCTAATTAAATACCGGGTGATTAGTCCTTTATTAAATTATAACCAAGGTGAATGATTGGTTCATTCTTAGCATCACTGTCGTAAAAATAACTTTTCCAATTAAACACCCTAAATAATTAAGCTAAGTGACAAAACTATTTTAAGACATCAATTTTCAATTTCATTTAAAAAAATCAACAATTAAACTTTTCATAATTCATAGTTTAAGAATCACCCAACAACTATACTGGAACATATAATCCAAGCAATTAAGCATCCAACTAATTAATTCTAACTTTAAAACTTCGAAGGAAAAACATCCAAACAATAATAATCCCAAAATATAAATACTGGAAATAAATGAGTTACAATCTCTGATAAAACCAATTGAGTAATGGAAAAGGGCGACACATGGCCAACTGGATAAAATAAAACTAGAAGTGGAATCAATAATGAGATCGTCTACGCAAGAGGCCTGCAACTCCCACCTAAGCTGCAGTACGTTCCTTCGAAGGGATCCTATGCAAGATGCCCCTGTGGCTGGGCACCTGTAATATATACATATATATACAAGAGAGGAGAGAAAATAGGATCCGGGTCAGACCCCGATTGTAAAACAGTTTAAAATTAGTTTAGCAAGTATTTAAAATGCTTACCGACTAATGCAACAATCATATTAGTGCGACACTCTCTTGAGAAATTCTCACCTCTCTTCTAATGTGCACACCTATCGCACTAATACTCCGAATAGATTACCTTATCTTAAGTTACTCACACGATTTAATGCCGACATCCTCAAATGTTAAGGAAGTTAATTTTATTAAAAATCAAGGTTCTCATATAAGCCTCATTTGATTATAAAGGTTCTCAGTATCGCCTTAGACCTTTCAAACACTTATACTCGAGTTGAAATAATTATTCATTACTCACCTACCTTTAGTCACAATAGGTAACTCCCAAATTTCAAGTTAAATATATATATATATTAAATACCTATATAATATATATATATATATATATATATATATATATATATATATATATATATATATATATATATACTAACGGCACCCCACATAAAATATATGGTGCTGGCATACTCTGCTATCCAGTCCCCGTTTCACTCGTACTAAGGGAAATACTGGTTCAGAATCACTCTCGAACTGTATTAACACAAAACACATACAAATTGAGGCGAATCATAGTTCCAAGTCACTAAGAGGTCAGCACATACCCTCACGTCTCTTAGTACCTTCTGACTATGGATCCGATAGCCTGTACCAAGGATGCCTAATGTTTTAGGGTACAAGTCAATATCCCCCATAAAAGTCCCATCGAGATAAGACTATCCCAGCGCGGTAACCTCAGTGATAGCAAGTAGCGCGAGCATGATTTTTACACGTATATAGTATATGCATAAACACAGTCATATATGTATACTACCATTCCCATATCAAATTTAGGTACACTATCACGACCCATGCTTATGATATTTATTCTTATTGTACATTACTAAATTATCACGTATAACGGTTTTTCTCTTATTCTTATTTATGGGATGATTCCAATTTACTACGTAACACTCGTAAATTCCTATCTCCCTAAGTGTAATTTCAGTAGGTACTCATTTATTTTACAACGTAACTTCCTTATGAGTCTTACCCTTTAAACACATGTTCCCATTGTCCATTATGTGTAAAACACCTCCGTGTGATGTTAATCTCGTCTTACATTAGAGGTTCCATTTTTATAAGGTCCTACTAGTCTTCTTTATATCCCAAAATGATCTAACATTAATGTCCAAGAGTGTCTAATCATTTAAGTTGGAACAACCTATTAAAAAGGGAAAATGTAAGTTTTCCAGGAGGGGTCGATCGATCTATGACAGGTGTTCGATTGATCGATGCGTCGATCGATCGATACTCATGGGTTGATCGATTGATCAAGCATGTATGAAGAATCTGCAGAATTTCCAGTTACAGAAATGCTATCTCAAAATCATTCAAATCATCATTTTTGACTTCCAAACTTCCAACAAATTATACTACAAGTATTATAACCCCAAACAATGAACATTCTACGTAAGGCATGCAAGTTTTCATCAATTAAAACAGATTAAAAGGGTTAAAATTCAGAAAATTACAAGAACCCTAATAATTTCTTTAACTCATCTCTTCCCATTCTTTTCTTGGATTTTCTACTCCTTATCCAATGGATTTCGTTGTTCAATCTCTACATATGAATTAGATTTCTAGAACATATCTTTTCTCTATACATCATGCAAATTTGAGTCTGCAAAACATATTTTCTTTCACAAAAATCAGTCCTAATCAAACCTAGGCTAACATCATTGAAGCATTAACTAATATAGAGCAAGATAGATACTTGCCTGGGAATTCTTGGTTCAGATTTGTGGAGAGATTGGTGTGGTTGTAATCCTTGTTGCGCGATCCAAAGTTTGGCGGCGACGGCGGTGCAAACAGTGAAGTTCTTAGCTTAGAACTCCTTGGAAAGCTTCTCCTCTCCTCTCCAGTGGATATCTTTGGTTGATGGTTATTCTAACCCTAGAAGATGACTCCTACCATCTGATATGCTCTTAAAAATTTCGTGGGTTTTCATGCCCAAAAATGTAAAATGTCCAAAACGCCCTCCCGGGAGGCTAATTAGGCCTAAAAATGCCCCGAGACCCAAACTAAATCCACGGGTACATTATTTTGACTATCTCGACCCTTCCGGACAGATTGACGCCCTCAAAATGACCATACGGGTGACTTATAATTTATTCACTTTTAATAGTTCGAATTTAATCCCGACACGACACAAGCACGTCCCGATAAATTTTCAAAATTATCAAATTAGATTCTCGTGATAATTTTACTAAATACAATTACACCTCTTAATTTATCGATAAAGTAATTTACAACACAATTCCAATAATTACTAACTCTCATCACGCTAGTAAGTATTTAAATGATTTTCTGGATTAATATTAAATTAATATCTCTAATTAAATTTAATAAATCCCTAAATTAAAGTCATAAAAATACGGGGTATTACATACTTCCCCCTAATAATAGAATTTTGTCCCAAAATTCGAAAAAAATAAGGTGTACCTGGTAAGAATAACTCTGGGTACTTCTCACGCATGTTTGCCTCACGCTCTCAAGTGGATTCCTCCACATTATGATGCTCCCACTGGACCCGTACAAGTGGGACTACTTTCGACCTCAATATCCTTTCGCTATGGTCTAGAATAGCCAATGGCATCTCCTCGTAAGAGCTATCAGGCTGTAAGTCAATTTCCTTAATCGCGATGTGGGTGTGGGCCATGTCATCCCGAAGGTATCGTCTCAACGACGAGATGTGGAATACATCGTGAATGCGGTGTAAATGCTCTGGCAGTCCCTGTATGCTACTGACCCAATCCTCTCGATAATGGGAAATGGTCCTATGTACCTCGGGGCCAGTTTCCCTTTCTTCCCAAACCTCATCACTCCTTTCATAGGAGATACACGTAATAATACTTGGTCTCCCACATTAAATTCTTGAAAGAACCGTTTTGCATCAGCGTAGCTTTTCTGCCTGTCCTGGGCTACCCGAATGTGACTCCTGATAATCTCAATCCTAGCGGAGGCATCCTGAATCACCTTTAGTCCGAGCAACTTGTTGTCCCCCACCTCTAGCCAACAAGCCGGAGAACGACAAGGCCTTCCATACAATGCCTCAAATGGAGCCATGCCAATCGTGAACTGATAAGAGTTATTATAAGAAAACTCCACCAGTGGAAGATGTGGTTCCCAACCTCCCCCAAAATCAAGGACACACATGCGTAGCATATCCTCTAACATCTGATTGGTATGCTCTGTTTGTCCATCCATCTGTGGGTGATAAGATAAACTCAACCTCAACTCTGTACCCATGTCCTCTTGAAAACTCTCCCAGAAACGCGATACGAAAATCTTATCTCTATCTGACATAATATTTAGGGGCACCCCATGTAGTCTAACAATCTCAGCAATGAACAACTGAGCGTACTAGCCCGTGGTGTAGTCTGTCCGTACTGGCAAAAAATGGGCCACCTTGGTCAAACGATCCACAATCACCCAGATGGAGTCGTGGCCCTGCTGTGAAGTAGGTAACCCAGTAATAAAATCCATGGAAATACTCTCCCACTTCCACGTGGGTATCTCTAGCGGTTAAAGCAGCCCCGACGATTTCTGGTGGTCCACCTTTACCATCTGGCAAGTAAAACACTTGGACACGAACTCATCAATATTCTTCTTCATCCCACTCCACCAGTATTGTCGTCTCACATCTTGGTACATCTTATCTCCCCCAGGATGCACCGCAAATCGGGACCTATGTGACTAGGTCATTACTGCATGACGTAAGTCTGTTCCTTTTGGGACCACCAATATCCCATTAAACCTCAACCCTCCATCGGAACTAATAGAATAGGATTCAACACCCTCAGCTAAAAGCCGTACAATCTGCTCTTGGAAAAATGGGTCTGCTGTCTGTGCCTGTATTACCCTCGTAACAATCTCGGGTGTCACTGTCATGACAGATATGAAGGAACGGGCCGCATCCTGGTGACCCAACTCTTTCCACTTTTCTTTCCAGATGTTCGCTACATCGTCTACTGGCCTATGGCTCAATGCATCAACAACTATGTTGGCCTTCCCCGGATGTTACTGTATGTCGAACTAATTGTCCTTCACAAACTCTAACCACCTGCGTTGACGCATATTCAGCTCTCGCTGAGTGAACAGGTACTGCAGTGACTTGTGGTCTGTGAACAAGAGGAACTTCTCCCCTAATAAATAATGTCTCCATATCCTCAATACGAAGACGACCGCTACTAACTCTAGGTCGTGAGTAGGGTGATTTCTCTCGTGTGGCGTAAGCTTGCGGGAAGCAAAAGCTATAGACTTCTCCTCCTGTTGAAGTACTCCCTCGAGTCCCCTTAAGGAGGCATCGGTGTAAATCAGATACTCCATGCCCGACTTAGGTAAAGCAAGGAATGGTGCTGAAGTAAGCTTTTCTTTCAGCTCGTTGAAAGCCAATTGACAAGTATCGTCCCAAACGTATGGTACCCCTTTGCGACTCAAGTTCATCAATGGACCCGCTATCTTGGAGAACCCTCGGATGAATCTCCTGTAGTACCCGGCTAACCCCAAGAAACTACGCACTTCCGTCGATATCGTGGGCTGTCCCCACTCCCTCACCGCTAACACTTCACTTGGGTCAACCGCTATCCCGTGCTCAGAAACAACATGTACCAAGAACAACACTTCTCGTAACCAGAATTTGCATTTCTCGTACTTAGCATACAACTGATGCTCTTGTAGGATCTGAAGAACCTGTCTCAAGTGCTCAACATGATCTTCTTCAGTGTGTGAATATATCAGGATGTCATCTATGAAGACGATGACAAACTGATCCAAGAACTCTCTGAACACCCGGTTCATCAAGCTCATGAATATGGCTGGAGCATTTGTGAGTCCAAATGGCATCACTCTGAACTCGTAGGACTTATATCTTGTCAAGAAAGTAGTCTTCAAAACATCCTTCTCCCTAATACATAGCTGATGGTATCCTGACCTCAAATCTATCTTCGAAAAGAAGGCTGCTCCCCTCAGCTAGTCGAATAGATCATCGATTCGAGGCAATGGATATTTTTTCGTATCGTGACCTTTTTCATCTACTGGTATTCCACACATAGCCTCAGTGAACCATCTCTCTTTTTCACAAACCACACTGGAGCGCCCCAAGGTGAGGTACTCCTACGAATGAAGCCCTGACCTAACAGCTGCTCTATCTGGTCTCGTAACTCTCATATTTCCACCGGGGCCATATGGTATGGAGAGCGTGCTATCGGTCGAGTATCCGATAAAAAATCTATGACAAAATCTATCTCTCGACTCGGGGGTAGGCCTGGTATCTCCTGAAATACATCAGAATACTCACGAACAACTGGGATCGAGTCTAAGGGAATCACGACCTCCTTAGAGGTATCCTCCTCTATGTAATACAAATGAACGATAGAACCTCCCTCTGGGCGAGGCATCGCCACCATAAAAATATCTTTCCCCTGAATGGAAAAGACAATACTCCCATCGAAACAGTCTATCATGGCTCTATATGCTGCGAGCCAATCCATGCCAATGATAACGTCGTGCTCATGCACATCTAAGACTAACATGTCTACTGGTAAGATTAAGTTACCAATTTCTACTCCCACACCTCGACATATAAAGAAAATTAACAATCCATTCCCCAGTGGTGAGTCTACGCATGTCATAGTGCTCTCTGCTGTGGCTAATAATCCTATGGGCATTCGCAAAATGGGTAGCTATAAAATAGTGTGTCGCCTCAGTATCAAATAAAACCCGACCCATAGTACCATGGATAGGAAACGTACCCTCAATCGCGGGTGGTGCCTGTGGAGCTGCTGCCTGGTGGACGTTATAGACACGCCCATACTGTAACTGCCCCTGCTGCACTGGAGTTGCTGGAATGGCTGGTAGGGCTGGTGCCTGAGCTGGTGCTGGGAGGGCGAATGGAAAAAGTGGCCTCTATGGCTCATTATGGGCACCCTGCTGCTGTGGGGCCCTATCTCCCTCTGGATAATCCTGGTGCCTGTAGCCATTTTTACCACACCCAAAGCATCGGCCCCTGAAATTTCCTCCCCTCTCTCCCTACTTATTACGACCCTGCTGGCCGTTACCACCCCGCCATTGGCCCTACTGAAAACGCTGTTGGCCCTACTGACCCTGTTGATTAGGCTGGCCTTGTTGACCCTGCCTAAATCCCCCAAATCCCTGCTTGGAGTCGCCTGATCGGAATCGCTAGGCAGGGTCCCCCCTGATGGGAACTCTGCTCATGCTGACGAGTCTGTCTCTGGGATGTCGGTGCTCAACTAGTACCATTACCCCCTGTCCTGCCCTACTGACTGGACTCTCCTTCTCTTTTGCTTCCCCGCAGATGGAAGCGATGATCCTGGCAGTGTAGTAAAGCAGCATTGAGTACATCCGTGTAGGTACTCAGTGATAGATTACCTATAAGGTGTTGACGGATCCTCCAAGCTAACCCATCCACAAACAACAGTATCTTCTTTCCCTCAGTGGGTGCCGCATCTGGCACTACAGTGAGAAGTCTTGTGAACTCCTCTTCGTACTCGGCAATAGTCGAATTCTCCTATTTTGGACTTAGTAACTTCCGCCTCATCTCAGTCTGCACGGCGGAGGGGAAGTATTTACGTCAAACCGTGCCCAAAATGACTGAATAATGATAGTATCCCTCTCCTCCAAGGTGGCAGTGGATTCCCACCAATGTAAAGCGACCCCCACTAGGTTAAAAGAAGCCAACAGCTGTTTCTGCACATCCGTGCACTCATATATGTGCAGATGCCTCTGGATATCCTTCTTCCATTGGATGGATACAATAATATCCGAACTACCCGCAAACTCTGGGGGATGCGCCTTCTGGAAGGCATCCCTAACTCTCTCCCATGCAGAGGGAAGCTGTACAGGTACAAGCGCCACTTCCTGAACCTAGGGTGGATCCTGCTGTACTACCGCTATCGCGTCATTCACAGCCCGAGCAATGATAGCGGCTACCTCGGTTGCGTTCATCGTTCCCTGAGCTGGAGCTGCTGGCTACTCGGCTCGGGCATGCCTATCCATAGGTGCGCATCTCGGAGGCATCTGAAACGAACATAAATTTATATTATTCCACAGTTATTATTAAATCTCAAATAGCTGAAGACGTAATGGTAAAAGCAAGAATACAACAATCCTAAAATAGGGCTCTATAGCAAGAACACTAAGCTGAAAGCGAAATAAGCCGTACAGATCCTAAAGGACACTAGAACCTGATGCTCTGATACAACCTGTGACACCCCGCCTAATTAAATACCGGGTGATCAGTCCTTTATTAAATTATAACCAAGATGAACGTTTGGTTCATTCTTAGCATCACTGTCGTAAAAATAACTTTTCCAATTAAACACCCTAAATAATTAAGCTAAGTGACAAAACTGTTTTAAGACATCAATTTCCAATTTCATTTAAAAAAATAAACAATTAAACTTTTCATAATTCATAGTTTAAGAATCACCCAACAACTATACTGGAACATATAATCCAAGCAATTAAGCATCCAACTAATTAATTCCAACTTTAAAACTTCGAAGGAAAAACATCCAGAAAATAATAATCCCAAAGTATAAATACTGGAAATAAATGAGTTACAATCTCTAATAAAACCAATCGAGTAATGGAAAAGGGCGACACATGGCCAACTGGATAAAATAAAACTAGAAGTGGAATCAATAATGAGATCGTCTAAGCAAGAGGCCTGCAACTCCCACCTAAGCTGCATCACGTTCCTTCCAAGGGATCCTATGCAAGGCGCCCCTGTGGCTGGGCACCTATAATATATACATATATATACAAGAGAGGAAAGAAAATAGGAAACGGGTCAGAGCCCGATTATAAAATAGTTTAAAATTAGTTTAGCAAGTATTTAAAATGCTTATCGGCCAATGCAATAATCATATTAGTGCGGCACTCTCTTGAGAAATTCTCACCTCTCTTCTAATGTGCACACCTATCGCACTAATACTCCCAATAGATTAGCTTATCTTAAGTTACTCACAAGATTTCATACCGACATCCTCAAATGTTAAGGAAGTTAATTTTATTAAAAATCAAGGTTCTCACATAAGCCTCATTTGATTATAAAGTTTCTCAGTATCGCCTTAGACCTTTCAAACACTTATACTCGAGTTGAAATAATTATTCATTACTTACCTACCTTTAGTCACACTAGGTAATTCCAAAATTTCAAGTTAAATATATATATTAAATACCCATATAATATATATACTAACGGCACCCCACATAAAATATATGGTGCTGGCATACTCTGCTATCCAGTCCCCGTTTCACTCGTACTAAGGGAAATACTAGTTCAGAATCAATCTCGAACTATATTAACACAAAACACATACAAATTAAGGTGAAGCATAGTTCCAAGTCACTAAGAGGTCAGCACATACCCTCACGTCTCTTAGGACCGTCTGACTATCGATTCGATAGCCTGTAACAAGGATGCCTATGTTCTTGGGTACAAGTCAATAACCCCAATAAAGGTCCCATCGAAATAAGACTGTCCCAGGGAGGTAACCTCAGTGATAGTAAGTAGCGCGGGCATGATTTTTATACGTATGTAGTATATGCATAAACACAGTCATATATTTATACTACCATTCCCATATCAAATTTAGTTACACTCTCACGACCCATACTTATGATAATTATTCTTATTGCACATTACTAAATTATCACGTATAACGGTTTGTCTCTTATTCTTATTTATGCGATGATTCCAACTTACTATGTAACACTTGTGAATTCCTATATCCCCAAGTGTAATTTTAGTAGGTACTCATTTATTTTACAAAGTAACTTCCTTACGAGTCTTACCCTTTAAACACATGTTCCCATTGTCCCTTATGTGTAAAACACCTCCGTGAGATGTTAATCTTGTCTTACATTAGAGGTTCCATTTTTATAAGGTCCTACTGGTCTTCTTTATATCCCAAAATATTCTAACATTAATGTCCAAGAGTGTATAATCATTTAAGTTGGAATAACCTATTAAAAAGGGAAAATGTGAGTTTTCTAGGAGGGGTCGATCGATCTATGACAGGTGTTCGATCGATCGATGTGTCGATCAATCGATACTCCTGGGTTGATCGATCGATCAAGCATGTATGGAGAATCTGCAAAATTTCCAGTTACGGAAATGCTATCCCAAAATCATTCAAATCATCATTTTTGACTTCCAAACTTCCAACAAATTATACTACAAGTATTATAACCCCAAACAATGAACATTCTACGTAAGGCATGCACGTTTTCATCAATTAAAACGGATTAAAAGGGTTAAAATTCAGAAAATTACAAGAACCCTAATAATTTCTTTAACTCATCTCTTCCCATTCTTTTCTTGTATTTTTTACTCCTTATCCAATGGATTTCGTTGTTCAATCTCTACATATGAATTAGATTTCTAGAACATATCTTTTCTCTATACATCATGCAAATTTGAGTCTGCAAAACATATTTTCTTTCACAAAAATCAGTCCTAATCAAACCTAGGCTAACATCATTGAAGCATTAACTAATATAAAGCAAGATAGATACTTGCCTGGGAATTCTTGGTTCAGATTTGTGGAGAGATTGGTGTGGTTGTGATCCTTGTTGCGCGATCTAAAGTTTGGCGGCGATGGCGGTTCAAACAGTGAAGTTCTTAGCCTAGAACTCCTTGGAAAGCTTCTCCTCTCCTCTCCAGTGGCTATCTTTGGTTGATGGTTATTCTAACCCTAGAAGATGACTCCTACCATCTGATATGCTTTTAGAAATTTCGTGGGTTTTCATGCCCAAAAATGTAAAATGTCCAAAATGCCCTCCCGGTATGCTAATTAGGCCTAAAAACGCCCCGAGACCCAAACTAAACCCCCGGGTACATTATTTTGACTATCTCGACCCTTCCGAACGTATTGACGCACTCAAAATGACCATATGGGTGACTTATAATTTATTCACTTTTAATAGTTCGAATTTAATCCCGACACGACACAAGCGCGTCCCGATAAATTTCCAAAATTATCAAATTAGATTCTCGTGATAATTTTACTAAATAAAATTACACCTCTTACTTTACCCATAAAGTAATTTACAACACAATTCCAATAATTACTAACTCTCATCACGCTAGTAAGTATTTAAATGATTTTTTGGATTAATATTAAATTAATATCTCTAATTAAATTTAATAAATCTCAAAATTAAAAGTCACAAAAATACGGGGTATTACATAGAGGTGAGCCCAGTTGAAGTATTTTGTTAGTAATTGAATAGTGGAATTGATAGAACCCAAAATAGAAGAATATAAATGATTGGTTTCCACCCTTTTTGGGATGTGACATCCTAAAACCTCGTTTGCCTATCAATAAACCAATCACTGTCATTAGCTTGCCTTTTCAGGCAGCTGTCACATCTTTACCAAAATATTGACTTATCGTATGCAAGCCTCTATGTCCATGTGCTTCCCCGGTGGGTAATCCTATTACAATTAATGCAACCCCAATTCTCATTAATTTCCTAAACACGCTTATAAATTAATTTTCAATCAAGGCATCCAGGAGCTAATGCCCTTCTACCATCTTAAATTACATTTGGTAAAAATTGAAAATCAGACACCCTCCTATAAAACTACAATAATAGGCTTATGAATTGATTTTCAATTAGGGCATCCAGGAGAAAATGCCCTTCTACCATCTTAAATTACATTGGTATAAAAGAACTGATGAATAATCTCTTGGTCGTCATACCAGGACTAGAGATCTGAGATAAAATTACACCTTAGTTGTGAATAGGTGGGTCATTGACTCCCACATTCTGTAGCCCTGGGTAGCACACATACACATTGCACCAACAATGTCGAAAAGATCAAAAAGAAAAAAAAAAGATGAAATATACAAGTCAACTTCTTGTTCAAACCAAAAGTATAGGAGATAGGCATTCTACCAAGAAGGGAGCGTCTAGGAGAAAACCCGTCCACATTATCAAGAAGAAGAGCTTCTCTGTGCTACTTCTTTAGCAACCTCTCATTTCACTGTCCAGACAAAAAATTATAACTTTCATTAGGAACATCATAGAAATAAATAAAAGAATTATACACAAACACACAGATATATTAAGACAGTTTTTTGTTAGGAAGAAAATAGCGGATGAGAGAAGCCTTGGGAAACCAAAATATTCTATATTAAGAAACATCAAAAAATTACAACGACAATCAATATTTAGTCATGAAATTGATAATTACCTTATGAACTTTCTCAATCTTGGGAAGCATGTCAATTTTCAATTTTCAATTGAAGATATAATCAGTTTATTTAAAGGATTCCCATTATTGCAACCATGTACCTTTGTCATAAACTACAATATGAGTGGAATAGTTAGAACTGATCCACCCTACATATCATCATCAATGTGGGGAAAAATAATTTTCAGCAATAGGAAAAACAAGAATTACACAACCTGAGTGATCAAATTCATTCTCAGGAAACTTTCAAAGTGTATATAGAGTGTTTCTAAGTGATAAATGGATAGAGATAGGAGGGCAACAAAAAAGGTTTTACCAATTCTACCCAACATTGTGGTCGACTACTATAATGATGTGGAATCTTTTACTCCCATCACTAATGTCCAAAAAGATCAACAATCGAAAGCCATATACCAAAGACTCGTCTCTTATGATTTATGATTGAACGTCTTTTCTATGGAAAATACCCCAAATTCCATAAATTTTCATCTTTAATTGTACTTGATTGCATTTATTTTATAAAGAAAATTTTTCCATGGTACAACTTGATTTAACCTAATTCACCCAGTTTCATTAAAAAAAACTCCCACCACCCACCATAGACTTATGTTTCCCTTGGAAACATGGTTTTCTTTTATCAAACACTACAAAAGGTGACATGGTGAAAAAGGTATTTTACATGTAAAACAATTCTACGTAAATCCCTAAAACCTAATTATTTTCCATGGATGCAATCAAATGCACCCTTAGTTCAAGTCTATTTTATGACAACAAAGCATTAAAGGAGATAAACACTCAATGTTATTTAAGAGAAGGAAATAAGATAATAGATGAAATTATGTGTCTACTAAAATGAAGAAACGACTACATTGTCAAATGAGACACTCCTTTTTTCAAAGGCAACTCTACGAAAATATTCAAAAGGCAATTGACATCAGCTGCCAATATAATTGTTAAGAGAATATAATAAAACAATTCCCTAATTGAATACACTTCAACACCATAATAATATATCACGTGTTATGAAATTTTGAAAAAGCAATTAAGTATACATTGATCTAACAAAAAAGAAACCATTCATAATAGGCTCACACAAATGGGCCAAAATACATGATTTATCTCTCTAAAAAGATTCTTCTTCCTTAAAGATCTAAATGTTATGAAGGATCACATTCTTCATGATAGGTAGTCCATTTTCAAAAGCATATTTTTTTAATAAGAATGCATTTTTATTCACTGCACTAAAAAAGAGAAATACACTCAATACACCATATAAATATTATGAGAATGGAACACGATGTAGGAAACACTGATTTACATCATGAATACTACAAGAGACAAGGCTATACAAAACTATGCACAAATCGTTTGTCGGTATACGAATATATGTTCCCCATGGTATATATCTACAATATGATCCATTTCATCTTAATGTTATAAGATACCATTTAGATTAATATTTACTAATTTGTAGTGATATACTTGTACAAAAATGTATGTTCATTTCTTATTAGACTTTAACTAACTTTACATATGAATATACCAATACAGAGTTTTAACAAATGACTCAAATTTTACGATAAGCAATTTTTTTTGTCAATTCGAAGGAACAAATATGCGGGCATATGCATCTGTCATAAAAATAGATAGATGTAAATACAGTTCTATTGGTGTCAAGTGAACCCAAAATAATACCCTTGCTCCTATTTCCACACCAGTAAAAAGAAGAGTCATGTTGACTTCTGATCCTTCAATTGCCAATAACATCAGTGAACAAACAAGTACGTGTATCCATTGGCCATATCGTGGATTGACAGCTCTAGACATTAAAATAATTTTGAGATAATAACATTAGGTATGAGAACAAACAATACAACATTTCCTAGTTCTTAATTTACTTTTCATAGCAAATCGAGTTGGACATGCTAGGGATAAGTTTGGACCATGAGATGGAAAATCTAAAAGACTCTAATATTGTGTCTGCCATAAGTTAAATATCTTCATGCAATAGATAAAACTCCAACACGATTAGGGTAATCACATTTCTATGATATCCGAGTTATTATATGAAATAAAGAAGATAAACTTAATACTTTATCCGTTTTTACAAGAGAATTGAATATAAGTTACCACTTGTACAACAATGATACATAAGGGGCATGTGAAATGAGCAATTATATTGAATGAAAATTAGACAAAATGGCAAACAGATCAGTGGGGATGATTTCCATATGGAGATTTTGGTTGCTAAGAAAAATGAGAATCAATAAACTACATTGTATATCTTCTAAAAGAAATACACCATTAGATAAGAAACTCATATACGAGGTACAAACTCATAGCCTCAATGAATTCGTTTCTTTTATCAATTTGGAATACATGGAAAAAAAACTAAGATAAACATACTATACATTCTTATGGATTTAAATGCATTTTAGTTATTAAGAAGATTTATATTTGAAAGATCATTCAAAATCTAATAAGAACATAAAATCAACTTGTGTTAGTATTTGCATAAGAATATTACCCAAACCATAGGTACAAACTCATTATAGAACAAAAAATATTTAGTATGCCTTATAAATTCATTACATTCTAGTTGGGAGAAGAAAATAAAGCCTTGATTTTAAACATATCAAAGCCTCAATTATAATCTAAAATTTTCATGTGTGTAACATATGTCACACGATATAAGAGCCCCAACAATAATAACATGCCTAACCTAAAATTTGATAAAAAAAAGAAAAGAAAGCCACAAAAATAGTAGGAGTGACAATTTTTTGACACACGACTTATTTTACCGAGACAACCTGATTATGATGTTATGTGATTAATTAAGCATTATCATTTTAAATTTATTAGTGCTCAAAAGTATTTAAAACCAAATCAATACAACACAGTTATTCAACACATTGACATCAAATTTCACATCAACTAGTTACAACATAACTAAATGAACTCCAACAACCTTAACAAAATTTATTCAACCACCCATTAAAAAATTAATATCATCATTATTTTACATTCTATTATGCTCTTAAAAGCCTAGAATTAATAATTTTTACAAATAAACACAACAGTCTTACTAAAAATGAAGTGAATCTGAAAAAGAATAATCGAAATTGAAAAAAAATGAACAAACTGAGTTTATTTCAGATAAAACTAAAATCATTTTTTTGCAATGAATTTCATATGTATGTATGTGCGTCTGTGTGTGTGCTTCTTACTGCGTGTGTGCATTTGATTTTGGAAAGATTGAGAGTGAGAGATAGAGAGTGATAGAGAGAGAGAGAAAAGTACCTGATTTGAGAGACGAAGATGGTTTTAAGGGAAGGAAATGGAAGTTTCATGGGGAAAGTCTTTCGCCTTTTTTTTCTTATTAGCGCGCTCAGTTCTACAAATTTTGAGTAAAAATATCATAATATGTAAATTTAGTATACAAATTCTTAAAAAAGGGTCATAATATTTATAATTAAATATGATTTTTATATTTAAAATGTCATAAAAAACAGTACTAATATGTATAAAATGACATTTTATATTAGAAATGTCAAATTAATAACAATATTAACTTTTAAATGACATTTTTATGATAAATGTCTTTAAATTAATTTTTCGAGTGTCATGAAAAGGTGTTTTTCTTGTAGTGAATGCTGAACACTACTGCCAATTCAAGACATTTGATTTCAATTAAATCATATTGCTTTTATATGTTGAGAATACGTTGGTGACAGGCTCTGATATGGATGAATCAGAAACTTGAAGAAGCAATTGTCGAGTGAGTTTGAAATGAAGGACTTGGGTTTATCGAAACAGATGTCTGGGATGAGGATCAACAGAGATAAGAAAAAGGGTGTTTTAAAGTTGTTTCAGGCATAGTACATCATTCGTGTCTTGAGGAGGTTCAACATGGGTGATGCTAAAGCTGTTAGCTTACCATTGGCTAGTCATTTTTGACTATCCAAGGACCAGTCACCAGAGACGGAGAATGAGAAGAACTTCACGAAGAAGGTTACATATGCTTCGGCCATTAGAAGTTTAATGTTATCATGGTCTAAACGTGACCAAATATTTCTCATGCAGTGGGAGCAGTGAACATATTTATGACAAATCCCAGGAAGCAACACTGGGAAGCAGTGAAGTGGATACTCAAGTATTTATGGGGCACTAATGATAAATGTCTATGCTCATGATAATGCGATACGAGGTTATATGGGCATGTAGAGGCTGACTTTGCTGGTTAGGTAAATCATAGGAGGAGCAATATCAGTTACGTTTTCACAGTAGGTGGTGCTGCGGTTAGCAGGGTTTTGCAGCCACAGAAGATAGATGGATAATCTATTAGAGAAGTAAAGTACATGGCAGTAATGAAAGATAACAAGAAGATGATTTGATTATAGGGTTTGTTAGAAGAATTGGGTTTAAAGGAGGTGAACAATGTCTTGTACAGTGACATTTATAGTGCAATACATATGGCAAAGAATTCAACATTTCATTCAAGAACCAAGCATATCAGACTTCTTTATCACTTCATCAAATCACTTACTAATAATGGAGTTTTAACCCTTGAGAAGAACTAGGGAATAAGAATCCAACTAACATGTTAACTACAGATAAACTGAAGTTGTGCTCAACTTCAGTGGTCCTTCAAGAATAGAAGATTAGTCTCATATCGAGATTCACTAACAGGTAAATTAGTGAAGATACATATCAAATTGGCTCCAATTGGGAGATTGTTAGAGTTTGTGGACCTGGTTAAATTTTATGTGGACCCATTAATAGCCACATAGTTGTCTAATATCTTAGCCACACATGTGTTTCCTTGTCCACCATTCTTTTCAATCTTACCCACACACTTGTCTGGGATATTATCCACACACCTTTTCTTGTCTACCACGACTTTGATTTTAAGCAACAAAATGTCCTATCCTCTTCCTAGAAAATGAAGCTGGAGTGGGATAGGAAATATACACTAAAACATCAACACAATAACAAACACAAGTGTAGTAGCAACTAAAGTAGAGAAAAATACGAAATGAGTATTTTTTCCAGAACTGTGAAAGTTCGAGCCAAAAAATACAGAGTGAGTATTTTCAGAGTACAAGTGGTACACAAGATGTGTTTTTGTAAAGTAACATTATTATAGTGAAAGTGGGTGTGAGCTGTAGACGTAGCTAAATTAGTGAACCACTTGTATCTTTGTCTTGTGTGTGAGTGCATTTTTTATACACTATTATTTGTGTTATTTTTCTTCATACAATATATTCTTCTTATTTTTCTTGACTCGTTGAATCCCAAGGTCTTGTCAATATTATTATCGAAATCAACAACGTCTAATTTTCCCAATGATGACCACATGGAAATCCATTTACGTAACTCAAGCTAGCGCAGCTTAGGCCTTAGGCTTCATTTGGGCCCCACACGCATGTGACATCCCCAACATATTCTCTAAAAGTAACAAGGTTGACCATGACCTAAGAGGGGTAAAGAGGTTTGCCTAGGTGACCTTGGAACTCCCTAGGGTTAATGGTTCCTCGACCTAAGATTCCCTCAATAAAACCTCGTCAAAGTAGGACCTCTGAACAGTAAGACCTCCACCTCTTGTCATTGGCCTCAACTAATATTATCTATAAATGGAACGAAACGTGTTATAGATGATTTAACATCGTAACAACATACCTGCTAGATCATAAAATCTTCTTCAACACATGGTGTGACGCCCCAATTTCAAGCATCAATGCGAAAAATATTTTTAAACATTGATTTCATTTAAAAAAATCCTTTTTGAAATAAACATTCGCTTTATTTATTTGTGTCGTAAAATTTATATAATTTAATTAATGAAATGATGTCCAACTTATGACATTTATATTAACACTTGAACTAAAAGAGTTTTACAATTTTAATGGAATAAATAACGACGAAAGGAAAATTTATACAATCGTGAATTATTACATTCCCAATTTAAAGTACTTGTGTCAAAGTCAAATGATAAAAACCATTGTTCGAAATTAAATTACATAATGAATAGTGACAGATCTCTAATCATGTGGATAATTCACCTTTCTTTTCCCGTTGTCCTTGTCATTTCCTCTAGCTGAAGTACCTGGGGGAGGGGGTGGCAAATGGCGGGGTATAAGCGTTACGTACAAATATATATATATATATATATATATATAATGTATTTATAATTTATGATATCATCCTTTATTTGATGAGGTGTTCTCATGCAAGTTTTATCATAACCATGTAATTGACATTATGACTATGTAATCGGGTGATGATCCCACTCATACTTAATCTTTCTATTAATACTACCCATATCCCGTTAATTTAACATTAACGTAAAATTACATTTTTCAAGTTGTTTCATAAAATTTCTTTTACATTAATGAGCACCGTGCTCAAAATCATGTTTTCACTTGATTAATCGAGGTAACAATCCATGAGTGTTATACGACCTTTCACTGATTGCCATCATGCCACAATATGCTCCTGATCAGTGATCTTAGGTCTAAGCATTAAGCCACACCTTAAGGCTCCGATCTCTCCTTAAATTTCTTAATTACTCTCGAGTGTCTTTTATTCATTACACTTTATTTTTAAGTTTTACATTTTAACAAAAGTCTGTTTTTATTTCACCTTTAACTCAATATCTCATCTTTGAAAACAACTTTAATTACCATTTCTTGTAAAACTTAACCTTTGAGTTCAAATACCCGTTTTATACACTTTAGTGTGCTTTTCACTATTCACACATACTTGTAAACTTGCATTTTATATAATTTGACAAAAATGCTTCTTTCAATATTTTCTTTTCAAACATGAGTTTTCACCACATAAAATCCAACTCTTTCACTAAAGTTCTTTAGTTTGGAGAATTTATTCAAAAGTCATATTTTCACATAAAATGACACTTTTGTACAGAACATTACTTTTTTAATTTCAAGACTTATATTTCCAACTTGTTAACTGATGTGGTGAAAATTGAGCTTTCGTGTAGATACGCTAATCGTTGTTATTGATTTTCGATCGCAAAATAAAAAACCTAAACTTTAACTACACTCTTATGGAGTAAAGCGCCTAGTTCGGGTATCGAAAATTCACAGGGAATGTTTGATAGACACTGATTGATTTATTACTTCTCAAATAAAAATATAAAAGATAATGATGCTTTAAAAGGGAAAAAGAAAAAAGTTAATTGCACAATTAAAACTAAAGAAAGATTGGCAAAATGGGATTAACATCACATCCCCACCATGGGCTTGACAACACATATTAAGGATTTTGGTTCAAAAATATTTAACCAGCATATTCAATTGATTATAAACATCAAACATGAATAAATTTAATTCAATAATGACATATAAAACTTTCAATCGAAAATAGTCACAAATGGATTAATGTCGCAATATCGCTATAGACACTGTAGTTAAGTGACAAAATAAGTTAAACACATTATATCCCGACTTCAATACATAAGGTGTCAAACTAAAACCTATCTTTTGAGCTCAAGAACCCATTAATGGTGAAAATATGAACCCAACCTTAAAACTAGCAACTACACATGGTAAGAACAATAAAATAACTAATTAACCAATGAAAATGACTAATTAACAAACAACTAATTATCAAAGTAAATAAACTAGATAACAAAGATTAAAACATGATAATGTAACTATATAAATGGAGAGAAGACAATACAAAAATATACTTACATGCACAAAGGTATGGAACCCAAAAAGGGAGAATCGAGTGTCTGTGTTTTTGGGCAAAAAACACCAAAGACAAATAATGCCTTTCAATGCTAGTATACCTTGCTCTTAGGCCATAAATGATTCTACTCAGATAGCTGATAAGCACCCAAAAATGTACAATTTATACCCCGAATAGACGTGCTTTTGTTGCTAATTCTCGGCAATTTGGGTCTTATGTGCTTAAATGTTTACCTTGTAGGTCGAATGTCCGTTTGCGGTGTCAAAACCTATATATCAAGGCAAATGCGCATTTTATGGAGCTAATTACCAACCCTGTAACTTTACCTGAGCCTAAGCCTAGCCTAAGCCTATCCTAAACCTACCCTAAACCCTGTGTGTATTTTGTTTGTGTCTTTTTATCATTTTTTAGATTTTTAGTTTGAGTCATTTTAATTTTAGGATTATTTTAGATTTATTTAGAATTTTTAGGTTTTATTTTCTATTTTTCTATTTTATTTTTTATAATTTTGTTTTATTTTGATTATATTAAGTTTTTAGTCTTAGTTTTTATTTTATTTTATCTTATTTTATTAGGATTGGAATTTTTAGAATTATATTTATTTATTAGTTTTAATAGATTTTACATTTTCTTTTTAAGAGTTTATTTTTAGTTTTATTATATGTTACTTTTTAGATCTTTAGTTTTTAATTTTTATTTTATTTCTTTTCTTTTAGTTTTACTTTATAGATTAAAAGTTTTAATTTTAGTTTTTACTAATTTTTATTTTTTAGGCTTAGTTATTTTTGTTTTCATTATTTTAATAGGGTACAAATTACACACCTACTTTTCTAAATTACCTATCATACACTCACATACACCTAACTAACCCACTCACTCACCCTCATCTAATTACCCTACACCCCCACACACCTTATCACCCCTACACTCATCTTCAACCTTACACCCACTCTCTCTCCTCTCTCCTCTCTCATACCCCATTAACATCCACAACCCAACACCATCACCATCCATTTCCAAACCCCGCCGTTTCCCCTCCGACGCAGAACAAACCCAACAGCTCTAGTGGCGAAGCCGCCCGACCGGAGCCAAATGCCGGCGACCTCCAGCCCCTCCTGCCCTCCATCTTTGGCGGCGAAGCCGTCCAGACTAACCCACTCCGACGAACTCCGGAAAAACCGCCAGCGCCGACGGAACCCTCAAACCCGCACCACCATCGACCGCAACTACTAGTCTGGCGTAGCCACCTACGACAGAACCGCCCCTGACCCGACTCCCTTCGGTGCCCCCTTGCCAACCCAACCGGCCTGCACTCAATCCCTCTCGACCAACTCCACCGACGCCCTCTCTCCTCTGGCGTTAAACCCGCCGACGGTGCCCTCCTAACTCCAACCGGCGGCGATCCAACCCGTGACAAACCAAAAACCGATTTCCCACATTTAACACCTATTGACCCATTTCACGCATGTAAGCCACGATCTTCCAAATTCCAACACAAAGACAAAAAAACCCAATTACACCACGTGCCACTTAAACCACCTTATAACCCTTTTTCCCATTCTACCCCCAACTAACTCTTTTACCCAATACCCAAAAATACCCCCATAACAATATCAGATTTTTATTCCCTCACCCACCTATCTCCACACCTCACCATTTCCATGCACACTAAAGTTCATTACCCACAATACCCCTAACTCCTTGCCTACTATTTAAAGAGGATGAAGACCCCATGAGAGAGAGCTTTTTGATCATCAAATAGAGAGAGAAAAGTAGAGAGTTAGGTTAGACTAAATTAGGTAGAAATATTTGTAAATAGTTTTATTTTCATTTTTTTTAGATATTTGTGAGTGATAAATGTGTGAAGTTCAATTGAGTTGATTATTGTTGGATGCTCATATTGGATGGATTGTTCTTGATTTCAAAGAAATAAGAGTTCAATTTCACTTCAAGAGATTGGGTTTGATTGTTCTCTTCTCTTCTCATTTATTTTATGCCTTTGATTATTAATTTGTCAAATCTTATACCATGTTAGGCTAAATCCCCTTTCAAGGGGTGGGGGGAAACCCTTATTTGATGTTATTTTAGTTTAATTAGTTTGATTACTTGAAAATTCCCTTTGAATGTTAATTTTGATCCCTTACTCTTAAATTTACGCCTCGAGAGAGGGTAAATGATTTTTGAGAGAAAATCGAAATTCTAGTTATAATACCCATTTTAGATTCGAACTAGAGATAGGGGTTTCTTAAGTGGGGTATTATAACTTGAATTTCAACTCTAAATTTATTTTCTAAGATTTACATAAATTTTAATTGATCGATCCTAGCGAGTGATTAATTAAAAGGAGTGTAGATCTATTTTTCTAGAGTTGTGGGGTGTTAAACTTAATTTTCTAAAAGATTACTATTATAATTACACTTGCAATGAGAGTTGGTTTGTAATTTTGATATTAATTTGGGAGAATTCAAATAATGCTAAAATTTGTGGTGTAATCCCATTCCTTGATTGTTCTCACAATTATTTACCTCACATTATCTCTTATTTTAGTGTTAGACTTTGTTTTCATTTTAGTCACTTTCTAGTTAGTTATTTTCATCTTAGTTGAGTTTAGTTTAAATCATCACATCACCCAATTGTTTTAATATTTGAAAAATCTAAAAAAAAGTAAAAAAGTGAAAAAGCACAAAAATAAAATAAAAAGTGAACTACATTTGAGTTTGTCTCTAGTTTACCCCATTGGAAGTGAATTGATACCCTTACTTACCTCTACACTTGAGATTGTTATTATTTTGTAGGTATTTGAGGTTTTGAATAACTTGGCTTTCAAACAACGATACACAAAAATCAAAGTTATCAATAGCAGATGGTCCATATGACAATAAAGTGGCGATTGACCTCGTAGTGGAAGTGAGGTATATTTACAACAGTATTCCAAATCTTGGTGGGATCATATGTTGTGGGTAAGTGAGCAACTTCTTGAGCTTGCCAAAAGCTTCCTAGTAAGGTTCCTCCCATTTACACTTTATGTTCTTGTGCAACAAGTCCATCAAGGGTTGAGTAATATCAGTTAACCTTAGGACAAATCTACTTAGGTAGGAAACCTTACTGAGGAAACTCTTAATCTCCTTTGTTGTTCTTGGGTAAGGCATGTCTATAATAGTCTCTTGCTTGCCCTGGTCCATCTAATCCCCTTGGCGATCCATCACAAAGCCTAAGAATTTCCCACTTATCATGCTTAAGGTACATTTAAGTGGGTTCTTTTTAAATTGTACTTCCTGTATATGTTGAAAACCCTCACTAGGTCAATCAAGTAAGAGTCCTCTTTCTTAGACTTAATGACCAGATTATGAACATAAAACTCTAAAATGTCGTGAGAGAAATCATGAACGATGGTCATCATTGTCCTTTGATATGTTGCCCCAACATTCTTCAACACGAATGGCATAATATTGTACATAAAAGTTCCTAATGGATTTAAACGTTGTCTTCTTTACATCAATTTGATCCATATTGATCTGGTTGTATCCCACATAGCCATTCATGAAGCTATAAATCTCATTTCTTGTCGTTAAATCTATCAGCTTGTCAATAGAGGGCAGAGGAAACTTTTGTTTCGAGCAAGCTCTATTGAGGTCCCTGAAATCACACAAATGCATCTTTAATTTTTATCTTTCTTTCCTACTAGCACAATGCTAAAGAGCCAAATTGTCCTAATGAACCCAGCTGCTAATAACCATTACACCTCTTCTTTGATCTTGATATCCAGTTCTAGCTTGTATGTTCTAGTTGCTTGCTTCACTAGTATGGCTGAAGGCGTAACGTTCAATTTGTGTCAGCTCACCTCTTGGTACAATATTACCATCTCGGTCTACTTCCACGCAAAGATATCTTTATATTCTCCGAATGAGATTAATCAACCCTTGTCTTTTCTCAGTGTCCAAATCCTTAGAAATAAAAATTAGCCTTTTCTCGTCTCCATCTTCAGCTAAGTCAATTTGCTCCAGCTCTTGTACTTGTGGGTTTGAGCGATCAACCATGCATTACGATTCATCATCAACTTCCTCCACAAACTCATGGATGTTGAAATCATCAATGACAAGATATGGCCCTTCATTATCCACCAGGAAACATTTATATTTTGGGTCAGCTTCTTTGTTAGCTTCCTCGGCTACCCATGCACTCCTTCAAAGGTGATACACCACTCTTTTTGCACTGGTGGTTGGTCCAAGCAATTGCTTTCCTCTTTCGTTATTTCTTAGCTTCCTCTAATCTTTCCCCAAAAAACCTACTAAGGACACTCTATCGACTGGACTCATTTCTATCGGGTCAATTATTAGCCTCATTCTATCGCTTAGTTATTTAGAGATAGTTTGAGGCTTAGGAATAGGGTTACACGCCTCTTCAACCCTCTGGCTTACATTTGCCCCTTCTTCCACATGGTTGCTCACTAGCCCCAACCTTTCTCTGATCGAGGGAACGATCAACCCCTCCATGCACCGAATTAGAATGCAAGCATCTTCTGCTAGCTCAGTGTAAAATGCAACATCCACTAAGTGGTCCTCCTTTTGGAAAAATAACTTCTTGGTTGCTCGGTTGACTATCTATATTTTCTTCACATTATCCTTGGCACATTGGTGATAGGTAATGGGAACTAAGCCATGATTGTGCATCCACACCACACCCTTTATATCAAAAGGTGGTATATGTAATTTCATGTGTGATGTGAGATTCCCCATCACAATCCTAATATTTACATAACTAATGGACTTTGAAGATTGGTTATATATATAAAAACTCACCGATGGCATTAGTATTAACTATCCTCGGAGATATTAGCTAGGTAAAAAGAGCCAAAAGGCATAATATTTACGTAGACACCCCCATCCATCAATGCTATGGCAAAGTTTACTCCATTCACACTTGTCGTGACATACAACAGCCTATTGTGTGGGAATCTTACAACTCTATTAGCATCTGAGAAAGTTATCTCGAACATGAACTTCCTTACTAGCCTAGCCATGGGACTCTTCCACCTCAGTGAGGGAACTGCGTTCTTCTTCGCAATATCCAATATTGCCTGAGTAATTTCCAGTATTCTTTACAAGGGTATTTTCACTTGGTCAAAGAACCACGCGAACTTGGGGGATTGGGACATAGCTTGTTACTCCAAGTTGGGTTTCACATCACAGCCTTACACATTGTAGACTTCTTCCATGTCCTTGGAACTTGTTTCATCATAGGCAATCCCTACGTTTGCCATCCTAATCGTGCAATCTTCTAGGGCTACTTTAAACTCCTCACTCTCTATTCTTAGGTCCCCTGTACATTCTTCAACTTCCTCATTACATGCCACAACCAAATTTGCTCCATAGGCTGGTAATATGTTGTTGTTAACATATCCCTATGGTATTTGTAGCATTCCAGTTAATAAATATTTGTTAATAATCCTCCTTAAAGTAAAGCATGAGTTTGTTAGGTGAAAAATATTCCAATGTACATGGAAGTATTTAGTATCATCTTAAACATCTGGTCCTGGTTCATTTTAGGGAGCATTTTTGGGCACGTAGACTGCCCCCCATGCAATATGGCATTATAGTTGCTAATAACTTCCTCCACTGTGCAAGAAAATAGTGGGGGACCTTATCCGTCTCTCCCAAACTTTCTCTTATTATCCTTCCTCTATCCTCTTCCAGCTTTTGCTCCCCTATCTACATAATCCACCTGTGGGGCTTGGACTTTTCCTGTCCCTATTTGTGGTGTAAACATCAAAGGGGTTGAGATGGTACTGGGGTGAATGATCAATAAGATGTTTCACACTAATTTTAAAAAAAGATGGAAAGGTTATTTCACACGTCTCATTTATCAAGCGACAAATATATTCGGGGAGTAAACCCTTCATACAAAAGTTGTATCAACTTGGACTCCTAGGCCTCCTTTCACATTGAGAGAACTTTCTCAAAATATTCTTATATATGCCACCACCTCTTCCCTCAGCTGCTACTTATCCTATGCAAGCTGGGTAAGAGTGAATTCATCTTCAGCTAAAAAGAACTTTTGGACAAACAAGACATGCATTTCATACCAAGTGTCCACACTTCCAGGACCCAAGTGTGATTACCATGTGTAAGCTTTATTTGTGAGGGATTTAGAAAACTCCCCCAAATGTAGCTTGTTATTGTTATAATGAGCACCTAAGTGCTCCACAAATGTCTTAATATGTTCCTTCTAATTTCCTCCTTTTTTGAAGTACTTCTAAAATATAGGGGGAACATAATCCTTAGGATATGGCTCATTATTGCACTCCTCCGGATAAGGGGTACAAAAATCATCATATGTTGAATCTGTCTCACTGGCCATCTCCAGAGAAGCTTCCATCATCTTTAATATCTCATTCTTTATCTCTTCAACTGTCAAAGGAGCTGAGGGCCCTGCCTTTGCTACCATAGCACTTGGCTAAGCGACCACGGGTGTAACGTTTACAATGTTGAATGTTCCTAGGGTTGGTGCAATGATGGAAATGGCTTCCGGGGAAACTTCTCTCGAAGGAACTACTAGGGCCATTTGCACTATAGGAGTAATGAAGGAACTGGGGTTCATGGCTACCCCGAAAGGTGTCACGACTCTAGGCGTCTGTAGAAACTCCATGGACTTACATATTAGATGGGCCATTTGAGCTGGCCCAATTACAACGCTCATAGAATGATGCATCACTATGGTAACTTCTGTGGCCGTTTGCACTTGGGGAACCTCCATCCGAGGAATCCTGACTTTAGGAACATTAGGTTTCCTCATGTCCTGTTCCTACCTTCATTGGATCTTGTCAAAGTTGATAATGTAATTAACATTATCTTGAGACATTTTTCTAAAAAAAATACCTCCCCAGCGGAGTCGCCAAATTTAAGAGGGGGGCCTCTTGAGGATGGGGTGTTATAATACGAATGGATGCGTAACCTCTATTAAAATGGAAAATGTTACTAAACAAAATATTACTAACAATGATGAGATGGACTCAGATGAAATATGGTAAAACTCGTTGTATTGAACTCATGAAAACACTCGTGTATAAATCAATAATAGGCAAGAAATGAACCTTTGAAGCAACTCAGTTAGAAGGAGAAAAAATCAAGAACTCCCTAGGCAGGCAACTTAAACACAAAGGTCATAAAATGGGGGTCACAGACCAATAAATACTTATTTCTTGGTAATGAAAGCTTGGGCAATATGTATTAATGGTGGTTGAATAAATTCTCTAGTTTTTCAATAACTCTCTCTCTCTCTCTCTCTGGTTAAGGTGCCTATATAGTCAGTCCTAACTCGAGTAGTATAAGGCCCAATAAATGTGAAATACAACTCGTCCTAAATTTATGTCACTAGCATTTAATGTGAAGATGTGCCAATATGCCCATACGCCATTGGCATTAAATGCCAACAAACAACTTTTTGGTGACCAACTATGTGTCAGGCGGCTGTTACACCAGTGGTAATCCACCAAACTACCTGACAACCCCGAAAATGTCATAATGCACTCAATCTTGGATTGTACAATATGTACATCATGTGTGACATCACTCAAGACATATATTACTTTTAGTTTTCTTTTAGATGTTACTTTTAGTACAGGACTATTTGGCACAAGACCCAATGAAGATGGAACTCATGGTTACTCTGACTGTGCTGTCTAGGGTTATGCTAATTCGGTGTTTTACCTGGTGTATCTAGAGTTTTTAATAAAGCCTTAATTTTTCCTTTCTTCTCCATATTCCAAACTAGTTCCCTCGTAGGTTCCCACATTAGGGTCATTCGATAGAGCATGAGAGCTCTCCCAAGCCCTGACAGGCTTGGTCCTTCGTGGATATCGATTGACCTCACTCACATATTACAATACATCACATAGAGTCATAATATATCTTTATAAATACATATCTTTAATAAGTATAAATGAAAAATATAGAGCTCCTTCGGACCACTCTTTTGAGAAGTTTCCTCGCTGCATTCTTCTTCCTTTGTTCGAGCTATCACATGATTTTACTCGCTTGGGTCTATACCTTCCTCTGATCATAAGTGGAGATTATCTCAAATTATGAGTTTACCTTTATGCTCCCCTATAATAGGGATGAACCAAATTCATAGATGGATTCCTCTATTCTCTTCTCCAAGTTCTTCTCTCTCTTTCTTCCTCTTTCTCTCCTCTTAAAGTCTCTCTAACTCACAATTATGTAGGATGATAAAGCTGAGATGTCATACACTTCCTCCACCCTTAAATACCTTCTAATTACACCCTAATCTCATTTTCCCATTAAACTCTAATTGTAAAAAGACCACCCTACCCTTATACGGGTCCTGCTATCTCTAAAAAGCCCCTGGAACCCAATCATAATACTCGGGGTACCTATTATGGACTATTTTGACCCATTATGGATTGTCGGTGCACTAAAAAAGGTCATCTGAGTCACTAACTACAAAAACACCAACATATCATTAATCGATCCCGACACATGCGTATCATACACGTCACCCATAAAATATACCTATCCGCAGAGATGTAACACTCTATCGACATAATATAATAAATCGTCACTTTTCACTCATATGAAACATAAAATAAGTCACTTATCTATTTACTTATCACATGCAAGTAAATAATAATAACAAATATTAATCCTTTATCTCGCTGATTAATATTACCAAAATCCAATTTAATTTCCCTAATTAAATTAATAATTATATGCACACAAAAATTAAATAATCATAAAAGTATGGGGTATTACAATAAAGGGGTTTAGATACACTAGATGGAGTATGATTATGCACATGAGTCTTAATAGGTAATAAAACATTTACAAGAGGTAAATCATAATTGTCTATAAATAATTCAGAATCATCAGACATAATAGACAAATTATCAATAGCATCATTACAATCATTTAAACAAATAGAAGTAAAAGCCATAATGTTATTATAACTATCACTACAGTCACTGTTAGAGTCAGAACTCTCATCCTAAGATTTAAGTAAATGGGCATTTTGAGAAGATTGGCATTTAGTTTATAAAAAATATTAATTAACATAATGACCAAATTCATTATACTTTCTATGTTGGATATGACTTTGTAAATGCGGTGGTATGAACTCGACTCAAAAATATTTGATACTAATTTGAGAGTGCAGTGAAATGGAACAAAGTGTTCTCAAATTAAACCAAATTAATTAATCCTAAATTTTAGTTAAACCCTAAATCACGTATCTAAGTGATTTGAAAGCATTAAATCAGGAAGCATGTAAATGAAACCAATTTTCAGGAAAAAATCTCCGAAGGGCGGCAAAAACTTTTTATTTCACTAATATTTTGTAAATAACAACTTAGAAGATTACAAGCGAAATATGCAATGAATATCCACAGATACCCACAAGGTTGCAACCTAAATCAACAATGGACTCCCACAGCGATAGCACAAGACAACAAGGAACACTTGCAAGCACTTCCAATGACCGCAGTCCTAGTCATCCCAACACCTCCCTCAAGCGGTACCTAGATCATCCGTCGATTTACCCTTTCTATAAGAGAAAACTTCAACAAGATTGTATCTTGGGTTCCAAAACAATCCATTAAAAGATTGGGGTGTTTTGTGAATTGAAAAATAAGGTTTTAAACCCTAAAAGGAAGAAGACAATGGTAATTTGTTGTTAGCAGTTTTTGCATAACGAAATTCGTCAGGTCTTCTTAAAAAAATGGAGTGGTTTAACACGCTTTATATAAAAAATTTAAGGCGATGCATCGTTCGAACGAAATAGGGAAGTCTCTCGAACGATGCCATGTATCGCTCAAACAAGCTTCGCGCGACATCACCCTATCGCTCGAACGGCTGAGCAAAAAAAAAAATTATTTGGTCAAAAATTCTGCCTTAACACTTAGAATAAATTCTTTGACAAAAAACTCTGTCACAAAACTTAGAGAATATTTTAGAAAAATATCCCAACACTTTTAAATGAACCGTTAAGGGACTAAAACACGATCTCACCAAAATTCATCTCGCGAAGGCTTGAATGTTGAAGAACTTTGATATTCGGATCCGTCTTCATGTATCTTCAAACTTGAACTTTTTCTTTGACAGTTTTTAGTGGTATATGACATACACTAATGTAAACAAGACTTATAAAATATGTTCTTACAAATCTCCTCCTATGTCTATGCCGGTACAAAAAAAAAACATCCGAATTATCAAATAAAAAATGCCTATACAAATCTAATACCCTCCCAAGAACCCAAAAATTACATGGTACAAAAATGCAAGTCTAAAATTTTTCTTGAAAATCTTCAACATCAAATCTTCAAATCTTTAATATTTTCTCATCAGAGTATGCAACATATGATCTTCAATCTTTGTACCTATACACATGAGACAAAGCAAACACCTTTGTGATGTATCGAGTTTGAAATGAGATAAACATAAAATCAAAAACATAAATAAAATCTCAAATCTCCCCCCTAATGTGAACTCCCCCATAATTTGTTCTCCTCCTTTTTATTTATCTGAAATAGACATGGAAACGAATAAAATAAATAAATATGGAGTGGTCACGATAAACCATGCAAAACAACTCCGATCATCAAAAGATACTCAAAAGTAGTCAACAAACTATTTTTGATTTTTCACTTTTTATATAAAAAAAGTAAAAAGTAATTTTATAAAAACCACACACCATAAATTTACACTAATCATGGAAACAGAATGAATGGGTGTGAACAAATTAGATAGGAAAATCAATGGAATCAAACATAACATATGTGTACAATGAATATGGATACTCGTAACGAATGAACCCAAAATCTTACTTAGGTGCCAAATAATGTGAATTCACATGACATCGACTAAATCTAATCGACACATCAAAATCTAAAATGATCTCGACACCAATAACGTCTAAAACTCTGTAATGCTTTTTCAAGAATTTGTCAGGACGTGCAAACCCGTTTTTTTACATTTTTCCATCTGAACACCCTCATAAATAATAAATCTTTTATTTTTTCTTTTGAGTTGATCTAAAACAATTGGCCCCTTATTTTGGCATATTTATCTTTTTATTGGCTTTATATTTTTTCGGGCTCTTTTAAATGGTGGCTTTCACGACGAGTTAATTTTGTACTCTCGCAGCCCTTTCTCATGAACACTCATCATTTTTACAATTTAATTCCTCACGGTAAATGGTTCTTACATGAACTACTTTGATTGTCGAGTTTTATTGCATTTGTTTCGTTTTAAAGACAAGATTGAGACATGTTGGTAATAATCTCAAATTTCATCTTAATGACTCCAGACATTATAAAGCACAAAAATGAAATGATGATGCACATCAAAATACTATCAAATCATCACATGGATATGGAATGCAATTACGACTCAGTCATCCTAAATATCCATTCATAAACGGTGTAAACAAAATACAAAACTCTTTTTGTCTTTTTCCAAAACTTTTATCAAAATAAAATCTTTTTGTCTTTTTTAATTTTTCTAAAGAAAATGAAAATATTTTTGTATTTTCCCAAAAAAATTTCAAAAATATAAATCTTTTTGGTTTTTCAAAAACTATATCAAAAATAAAAATATAAGTAAAAAAATATACATGTCATAACACTAGTAAGAATGAATCATGAAGCACAACTAGCGTATGACAAAAATCCAACACGATCAACTGAGAGATCTAATATGGGGTGAATCACATGAAATCAAGCAAGAGTCATGAACAATTAATCCAAAAGCCTCTAAATCCGATTTCCTAACCCAAACAGATTTGTAATGACACGTGGGGGTTTGAGGAATTGAATTTATGCTTTTATTAAACTTCCTAGGAGTATTTTGAAGTCTGTAACATAAACACCTAAGATGACCTTACCTACCGCAATGTGTGCAAGTGTAAGTAGGACGGTGCATGTTTCTAAAGGCGACGCTCTCCTAAAATTCCTAGGTGGATCTATCCTAATAACTCTAGGAGGCTCTCTCACTCCTGTGGGGTTATCTTTGGGAATGGATGCAACAATATCATCTAAGCCTATACCACACCTATCCTCCTTGATTTGGGAAGTTCCTAACATCTTATATAGCTTTTCTGAACTAGACTCCAAATCAAACTTCACCTTACTTGACTCTCTTAAAATCTTCTCAATCTCACCTATCCTCGACTAGAGTACACGTCTAGAATCCTCAAACTCTAAAATATCCTTTTTCATAGTCTCCATCAACCCTCTAAGACTATCTTTTATTACCCTCGACATATCCTAGCTTCTCTCTAAGAATCTCCTCACATGTCCTAAGATCCTTAATTAAAGCATCAATGTTATTCTTATCTAAGACACGCTATTTTAACTTAGGTTTTAATCTCAAGTTTGCCTTATTTATCTTTACATATTCCTTGTACAAATTATTGTAGGAAACTTGCAACTCACTCAACTCTTCCTCTTCCTCCTCTCACTAGTCACAGGGGTGGGAAGCTCTCGCTTAGTAGCATAAAAGACTTCTTTTTCAGAATCACCATCACTAAGGGAAGAAACATGAGATTTTGATTTATTAAAAATCTTCCTTATATTAGTGTGACACTCATCTATCGTATGACCAACTCCCTCACAACCAAGTTACCTCTCAGAGTCGTTTTCAATGGATGATTTAAAATAGGAATTCATGTGAACTTTCCAATTAGACCTTTTAAAAAGTTAACATATAAAATCATCAATACCACCAAAAGCCATACTTAAGAAAATATGGATCAAACATAAGTGCAACAGGCTCTGATACCAATTTGTAAATGCGGTGGTATGAACTAGAATCAAAAAGCTTTGATACTAATTTGAGAGTGTAGTGTAGCGGAAAAAAGTGTTTTCAAATTAAACCAAATTAATTAATTCCAAATTTTAGTTAAACTCTAAATCACGCATCTAAGTGATGTGAAAGCATTAAATTAGGAGGCATGTAAAGGAAACCAATTTTTAGGAAAAAATCTCCGAAGGGCGAAAAAAACCTTTTATTTCACTAATAATTTGCAAATAGCAACTTACAAGATTACAAGAAAAATCTGCAATGAATATCCGCGGATACCCATAAGGACTCAACCTAAATAAGTAATGGACTCCCTCAGCGAATTCACAATACAGCAAGGAGCACCCGCAAGCACTCCTTATGACCGCAGTCGTAGTCAGCCTAGCACCTCCCTCAAGCGATACCTAGATCAGCCATAGATTTACCCTCTTTAGAAGAGAAAACGTCAACAAGATTTTATCTTGGGTTCCAAAATAATTCACTAAAAGATTGGGATTTTTTTTGAATTGAAAAATAAGGTTTTAAACCTTAAAAGGAAGAAGATAAATGTAAATTGTAGTTAACAGTTTTTATAGAAGGAAATCACGTCTTCTTAACGAAAGTGGAGTGGTTTAACATGATTTATATAAAAAACTTAAGGCGGGGCATCGCTCGAACAAAAAAGAAAAGTCTCTCGAATGATGCCACATGTCGCTCAAACGAGCTTCGCGTGACATCACCTTGTCGCTCGAACGACAAGGCAAAAAAAATTATTTCGTCAAAAACTCCGCCTTAACACTTTGAATAAATTCTTTGACGAAAAACTTCATCTCAACACTAAGAAAATATTTTAGAAAAATATCCCAACACTTTTAAATGAACCGTTAAGGGATTAAAATAGGATCTCGCCAAAATTCATCTCGTGGAGGCTTGAATGTTGAAGAACTTTGATATTCGGATCCATCTTCATGTATCTTCAAACTTGAAATTTTTCTTTGACGGTTTGTAGCGGTATATGACATACACTAATGTAAACATGACTTATAAAATATGTAATTATATATTTAAATCTCTGTCATGGTCATATTTTTCAAAAAATTTATTTTCAAACTCTTTTTCATGTGGCCTATTAGTATAACTAGGATGTCCTTCTCTTTGAGAAAATTTGTTCCTAAACCTAAAAAGTTTCTTAAAATGTTTAGACAACAAAGCAATTTCATTATCTAATGACTCAAGGAAAATAGATGAATCATCAATATTAGATAGGGAAGATAAAAAAGAAAAACTGCTAAAAGTAGATTTAAACACTAAAGATGGTTGTGTAGTGTGTGCTTTTGCATTTCCTCTTTAATTTTCACTTCAGTAAGTTTCAAGTTCAAATGTTATCATTTTACTACATAATAATTTAAGTGTCATGTTAGGATTAACCATTTCTTTTATGACATGTTTCTTCATAGCAAAAGTATGAGGAAAGATCTAAATATTTATGTACAAATTTTAGAATCAACATATACAATACCAATAACATGTGATTAATTAACTATATCTTGCAACTTAAGATAAAAATCATAAAATTTTTCACCATCTTTCATAAACATGGTATCGTACATATGAAATAATAATTGAGACATAGACTTTTTAACCCTAGCATCACCCTTATGTGTAGACATTAAAATGTCCCAAGCTACATTAGAGGTGGTGCATACTGAAATTCGTTAACTCAGACTCACCCATTTCTTGGAAAATAGCATTTTTGACTTTGTTATTATATTGTGAACTTAGTTTTTGCTCCCTAGTCCATTCAGAATGAGGTTTTCTTCCAGTTCTTTGAACATCACCTTCACCAATAACTCTAGTTGTTACAAAAAAATCATTTTCAACAATATACCATACATTATCCCCTAATTATTGCATATGTTTAATCATTCTTACTTTTATAGTAAGAAAAATTTTCACCATTAAACTTTGGAGGACGTACATAACTACCATTTCGATCTTCTATTAAAATATGTTTTAAAAGAGTTCACGATCTTAAAGAGTAAAACAACTTTTTAAAACCAAAGTAATCATGATGCTTTGATACCACTTGAAATTATTGTATTACAAAAAAGTGTTAACATTAAAAAATATCTTTTAACTCTTTGATAAAAACCTTTTAAACTTCAATGGTTGAATACACATAAAAAAAACCCTGTTATGGTTGGTTTTGTATTCAAAAGATAATGAATAAGAAGAAGGGGATTAAAACACAATAATTTTGTTAACGAGGAAATTTGCGCATAGAAAAATCCCAGGTCTTTTAGTTCCGAGACCACACATACCACAAGTCCACTATAACAACAGTTCAAGTATAATTTTCAGTTTACAATGCATAAATAAACTAGTACTACTAATAAATCTAGTATGCCAGGGCTAGTACTAAATAACCCCACAACAACTAAAATATACCAAATAACAAAATAGAAGACTTATAATTACACAAATAACTTCACACACAAGACAAGAGTATCCAGTGAAGATGCAACACAAAAACCATGTTTTAATAATTTTTGGTTTTCGCAGATGGTTGGACGATTAAATCTAAAAACAAAGATAAAAAGGATCTTTGATTTAGGATCTAATAATTCAACAGTTAGTTCGTGTATAAAAATATTTTAGATCACGAGTATTACAGACTACAAATGGATCTACATAATTTGAACGGAACAAAACCAAATTTGGTTTTCAAAGTCAATATAAGTTTCCAACATAGATTTAGTTTATGAAAAAAATATATTAAACATAATATATATATATATATATATATATATATATATATATATATATATATATATATATATATATATATATATATATATATATACGAGAAAAGAGTTTTTCAAAACTAAGGTTTGCTTAAAACATAGCAAACTAGTCTAAACATTCAACAACTCAAGAACACAAACAAACAAGATATATTTATAATTTTGCATCTAAAAGAAAAAGTTAGAAAATATGCCCTAATGTAGATCATATCCAAAGGAAAAGAACATACATTGAACTCCAATCATCCTCAAACGATCTAACCCAGAAAGCTCCAAAGAGCTTTCAAATGAACAAACCCCAAAAACTCTTGAACTACCAAACCCAGAAAGCTCTCAAACTTGCAAACCCCAAAATATCAAACTTCCAAACCCAAAAATATAAACATTCAACCTCTAACATAATTTGTGCTAAATATTTGTAGGATAAATGTGTTTAGAAAATGTTTATAAAGACTCGAGGAGATATGAAATTTTAACACGCTTAGAGAGAGAAAGGGCTGAGAAAATTTTGACAACATTTGGTAAGGGTTTTGATATTTTTCTCAACATTTTAAAATGAACCCTAAGACCTTTATAGAGGTGGAGAAATGGCCCTAGTGAAAGAGTAATTCCCTAAGAAATAAGGGAAATATGGTAAATAACCAGGTTCATCCAAGGGTAGACTAGGTATTTCACAAAAGAGGATTTGGTGAGGGTATAAGCATAAAAGTCCATGGCACTATAGAGGGCATAATGGTAAAACACCCCCAGACAACCAACAGTTCGAGAAAACCAACCCTAAGGCTCACGCGTGATGAAATAGTATGGGCCACACACCTGCCTCTGATTGGTCAAAAACCAATCATGCAGATCAAACCAAAACGACCCTTCATTTGATAAAACGTTATCATTTTATTTTTGTGCTAATTTTAATTCAGAAGAATTTTTTTTAATTTTATTTCTTTTTAAATGCTTAAGTCAACATTTAAAAATTCTAGAAAATCATAAAAATATGAAAATTAATTCTAAATATCAGGAAATTTGTAAAACCAAGAAATTTATAATATAAAATATTTAAGTATAAAATACATATATGATGTATTAATTACCAAAATAAGGAATATATTAAACAAATTCAAATTAAGGTAATAAAAATAGAAAATTGACTTTAAACTTCATTCAAAATCTTTTTAGGAATATGTTTAATGTGTACAATAGTACGAATGTATTTGGGACTTTGTTACAAAATTGAGAAAATTCAAACCCCAAGGGATTTAAAAAGGGTACTTTCAATTTCAAGTGCTATTTTCCTTAAAAACCCTTCCTATAACTTTTTTGAATTTAAATTTGGCATGGTGGGGCTGAAAGTGCTTGATATTTGTCAATTGTTGGGTTTTTGTTATTAGGGATGATGTCCACCCATTTATGCCTCAGACTGACCGGATTCCTTATTTTAAAGTAGATAGCTCACAGTTGTCCTTTTCTAATTTCACAAAAAAGTACCAAAAGATTTTTCATCTAGTTACTCACCAAAATTATTATTATTTTCTCATTTTTTGGCCGTCACAACATGCCTTCTATGTTAAATACCAACTTATTATGTTAAAATTTTCTTACATTGCCAAAGCATTTATTAGTGGTCGTAAGTAATCTTTACCCTTTTTCTTCTGGGACATATATTTATATAGAGAGATGAGTTGTTACGAGTTATAAGAAAATTCTTTCAACACAAATTAGGGTGGACCCCTTTGGGCTTGCTAAATTAGGCTTTATGCCTATTTTCCTAAATTTGGCCACTGTGCAAGGATAAATTTCCAATCGAGTCAATTTGTATGTAATTGACATAATTCCGGATAAAATATTTGAGTTATAGGTTAGGGTTTGTGTTGTTGATCCCATAAGCCTATAATGTGTTTGATGAAGACATATCGACTAAGCTTCAAATATTGCATACATCTTGTCGTGTTTAGTATCAAGTTTGTCTTCACATTTACCGAGGATCTTACATGTATGAATGCATATTGAATATGAGTCCTTGGATATTTTTAAGGGTGTTTGTTTTTGAACTTCAAATCGTTTAGAACTTTTTAAAAATGTTTTTGAATGAAAAATATTTTTTGATTTTAATCTCGTTAGATAGAGAATTGAACTTAATAGAACGAAATTAAGTTTTTGTTTGAACGACTTTTGATCTCGTTAGAAAAAAATTAATATCTCGTTGGAGTGTCATCTAACGACCATCGAATTAGAATCCTCTGCCAAGGATTGCACATCTCATTAAAAGCTCGTTAGAAGGACAATCGAATGAGAAAGCTGTTTCATTTGAACGAAAAGCTAATCTTGTTAGAATTACCTTGTGTTTTCATTTGAACAAGATCACCACCTTGAAATTAGTATTTTTCTATTTAAGGCATGCTGGACTCAAATTTTTCAAGAACGTTTAGCGAAAAATGATTTTCTATCTATTTATGAAAGTTCCAAAACCTTTGTTTCACTCTTTGAGTTTAAATATCCAAGTTATTCATTTACATATGGGTTGAGATCTTTAGTTTGGGAAACAAGGCTTAATTCTCTACATCTGAAGAGAACCTATTTTGAGTGGTGGACTCCGTACCTGCTATTTACATGGGGTGGACTCTGTTGTTGTGTTGTTACGGTAAAGAAGCGATGGATTATGTGTTCCTATTTATACACGATTTTTGAGCCTCATTAGTAGATACCGAGATGTGCATGGACCCGTGCATTATGGAAGCTTGCATGGGTGGAATCCTACATAGTACTATGGAGGAGCAGTGGAAGATAAAAGACCGTCAAGGCATCTGGGGATCGAGTCGCTGAGTAAGTCTTATGTCTATGCTTTGTAAAACCGTGTCATAGTGATCTGCTGGCTGTGTCATCAAAGATTTTTCCCTTTTTTATTTTCCTTGTACATCGATATGTTGTGTATTATTTTGTTATTTAATACGCTTATCACCTAGATGCATGTTTTAGGTTAAAAGGATAAAATTGGATAAATAAGTTTTTTCACAACAAAAGGTTTTAATTGGTGCAAAGTTTAATTATGGTTAAATTTGTTTAAAGTTTCAATTTATAAAATTTGAAAAAGCTAATTACAGACTTTGTGTTTAGAATACCATCCTTTCTTATTAGGTCCTTTTGATTTCTCAAATTGTATTAGAGAGGGTTGCACTAAAATATTGTGTGATCCCGATTTATATAAGGATTTTTTTGTACCAATTTTCTCAAATTGCTATAAAAGCAAGTTAGACTAATTTATCGTTTAAATCCTTGTTTTGTGTTCTTTTGGGTGGTCTATTTTGAAAAACTGTTACTAAAGCCATTTAATACAAGATTAAACTATTTAAGTAACTCCGAATTATTTTTTGAGGAAAATCTTTTCTTTAAATCAAATCAGGTTAATCACAAGATGTGTTTTCAAGATTTGTTAACAAGTTTTGAAAACAAAACTAATACAGTTTAAATCAGCACACTATTAAGAATGAGATGAGGAGATATAGAAAGATTAATGACAATATATTTTTAACGTGGTAAAACCTTACCCAACCGAGGAAGCATCCACAGTGACTTCTAAGTCACAAACCAAAAAAAATCCACTAAAACAAAATATATCAGTTACAAACTATATAACACACATGCAAACAAATCAGTCCTATACAAGTTTAGGAATGGACCCACTAGTTTCCTTCTAACTTCTCTGCAGTTCTGATTGTTGATGTGGCTCTCCCAGTTTGATGACTTCCACTTTGTTTCAGTCTTTACGTCGACCCTTGTTTTATGATATTATTACTAACACTTTCAGTGTTGTAGTGTGTAAGTGTTTGTGATGGTGCTCTAACACATGCATGCACACACTCATGCTTATTTATACAAACATTCCTATCAAATTACAGTTAAGATCTATATGCTGTGATTTTCAGTTTCCCTCTTCTTAGGAAACAAAAAAACCTTATTTGACCTTTAAAATGATCCAAGAATTCACGACTATCTTAATCGAAAGACGGTTCAAGATCTTAATCAATTTTAGGGTTTTGAAAATACTTTTGAAATTGAAAACCACCAAGTGCGAATCCAACTAGGTCAAAGGTCTTGTTTCAAAAGAACTAGAAACAGAAAATGATTTTGAAGATAAAAACATTTATAGAAAATAATCAACAAAAGATTTCTCAAGACGAGAAACTAAGAATGCAGATCTAAGTGTAATATAACATAAAATGACCAGATCTATGATTTCTAGGAAAGAGAAATACAGATCGGACCTAATATTTATGTTGGACACAAGATCTTAAAACCAAGAGGTTAAACCATGAAACAACTTTCAAACCAAAACAGAAATAACTCTCAAATACTCAAGTTTGGTGTAAGTGGTTTTAGAAAACTGAATTAGGATTTGAAACTGTGTTTGGACAAATTAGGGTTTCTAACTCTCTCTCTGGTTTCTCTCTCTTCTCTCTACTTAGACGAAGTGCCAAAAGTCTCTCAGAGGCTGAGGGTAAGCATCCTTATATAGGGGGTTGAGAAGGATCCAGAAGCCTATTCAAAATCAAGGATTGGGATTTGGTCTTCCCAAATTGACTTTGATCCAACTGTGAGATAACAACGGTGGTTTAAAAGGCTTCTGATTGAATGATAAGGATTTCACATGGATTGGCTTCAAAAGCATGCAGAGTGTTGATAACAGCGATCCAATGGCTGATAATGAACAACAGTTTTGAGTCTTTAAAGAAACACAAATCCAACCGGTATAAGGGTGACAGGTGTAGGGCTGATATCAAATCTCATACGAGTGTATGAAAATAATTACACACACACCCTATAGTCTCTAGCGCTTTCGGATCCTACCCAAATGAACTTATATGAATAAAACAATAAAATCAGTATTTACAGAATGACCCCAAAAGCTTTTTAATTCAATTTTAATTATGAAAAAATTATTTTAAAAATCATTAAAAATTCCCAAAAAATTATTAAAAATTATTTTAAGGGAAATTAACACACACAAAACACACACAAACAATTTAATGTAATATATGAATAATGTATGCAATCCTAAAGTGTGTAAGTGTTTGTGAATATACCTTCACTCAATTAAACAAGAGGAATGAAGATTAGAGTAGAGTCTGAGGCTTTTTGGATTCTAGGGAATTGACTCAATTTTGTCACTATTTCCAAACTAGATGATCACTTATACAATGTAGACTCAAGTGAGTCAAGAGTATAAGGAGCATCAATCTCCCCCTTTGTAAATATGAGACAAAGTCTCCTTTGAGTCATCTAGGACTCGTAGGGCAGCAAAGAGATAAGGAAAAACCTATTCCTATACAAAATTCTATCTACCCATTTCCTAGAAACGAAAATTACATAACTCAACTAATTACAAATCAATACCCTAAAAGCATTAATGGTATAAATTCCTGCGAAGAATACTAGGATCAAGCATTTTAGAAATATGTACAAAAGATATGAACTCATAAGACTCAAATTTCTCCCCCATTTTGTCTCAAATGGACAAAGGGAAAAAATATGCAAGTCAAGGAGTTTATTCAGCATAAACCATTCCTATCGATTTACACAAAGCAATAAATCTATTATAATCCAAAGGTTTGGTAAACATATCTGCGAGTTGCAAATCAGTAGGAAGATAATTTATTTCTAGTTCCTTAGTCTCAACTAATTCACGTATGAAATGGTGTTTAATTTTTATATGTTTAGTTCGCGAGTGTTGAACAAGATTTTTAGAGATATTGATCGCGCTTTGATTATCACAATAGAGATGTAATTGTTCTTCTTGAATACCATAATCACTTAACATTTGCTTATGTAAGGACATAATTTTATAAATGTCCGAGGTAGAATCTAGGAATTTTCTGTTTTCTTCTATATCACAGTTTGTATGCCTGATATCGCTACATTCGGCACGTCAACACGATCAACCTCGACAGCCTTTATCCGAATTCAATGCGTCCATTATCTTCATGTGCATCATGCTTCATGCGACGTGCTGCTCAGCTCATTCCCACTACTCCACTACGCTTTATCGGTAAAATGTTTTATTGGAGCTTTAAATATTTGCATAAATATTTGGGAAATTTTTTTCAAGTTATTTTTGAAGTCTGGATTAATTTTTTATCAAAAGAAGAATTTTTTCTAAGTGTAGAAGCGAAGTTCTTTGATGGACGAGCTCGCTCAAACGACTTTGAATGTCGTTCGAGCGAGATAGGCATGTCGCGCGATCTCGTTCGAACGACTTCTGTCCTTCGTTCGAGCGACATGGCTATCTCGTTCGAACGAGCCATCGCCTCGATTTTCATATAAATATCCATTCTTCTTCTATACGTTTTTAAAGTGTTTCTGCAATCTCAAAATTCTGCAAAAACTGTCCAGAATAAGACTTCATCTTTTTAAGGTTTTATAAACCTTTTTGATTCACAAACCATTCCCATATATGTGTGTGAATCTTTAAACCTTCAAGAGGATCTTTTACTCATCTGGAGTAATTTGTGAGGAAGCCGTTCTCTTCTTCATTGCTTCCCTATTGGAAAGGGATAGTTCCAGCCGCCGACAATAGAACCGACACCCGAGGGTATTTCTGCGTCACATATTTTCATTATAATCCGTGTAATCCGTTCTCTTACAAAATTATAGTGAAAATAAAAGGTTTTGCCCCTTTGGGGGATTTTTCCTCGTTTGTGTGTGTTTGAATGTTCTTGCTTGATTTTATCATCATCAATCACACCTAGATGCATGTTTAGGACTTAATTGATTAAAACTGAGTTTAATTAAATAACTTCCTTATTTGAATGCAAGCGCATTCTTCTCAAATTGGTATCAGAGCCAGTTACACAACTGTACCGTGTAATTTTCAACAAAATTTTCTAAGATATCAATTTTTTGAAAAATTGATTTTTGAAAACGAGTGTGTTCATAATGGAGAAGTTTTATAATAAAATGCCAGTTTTTGACGGGATAAACTATGCATATTGGAAAGCCCGCATGAGATCTGCATCAAAAGCCATTGATGAACGTGTCTGGATTTTGGTTGAAAGAGGGTGGACACCTCCCTCCGTCACTCTTGAAAATGTGACCAATTTAAAACCTGTCTCTACATGGACTGGAGAAGAGTTTAAATGGTCATCTTTTAATTCTAAGGGTTTAAGTGCCAATTCTGGGTCTGTCACACCTGATGAGTTCAAACGCATAATGATGTGCACCATGTCAAAAGAGGCATGGGATGTTTTGAAACTTATCCATGAAGGTACTAATGCTGTGAAAGAGTCGAAACTGCAAAATTTAACAACTCAATTTGAAACAATCACCATGCTTGAAACTGAATGTTTTGATGAATTTTATGCTAAACTGTATGATATTGTTAACACTAGCTTTAATCTTGGTGAACACATTCCTAATGCTAGAGTTGTTAAAAAGATTCTTAGATCACTGCCTACGAGTTTTATACCTAAAGCCACTGTGTTAAATTCTATGGGTAATTTAAATACGCTTAAATTGGAAGAACTTGTAGGAGACTTGCAAACGTATGAAATTGATATGTTTCCTAAATCTGTCAAGTCTAAAGATAAGGGAATTGCATTTAATGCCCAAGAGAGAAAGAGTGAGGGGTCGGCAAGAAAGAGGGGCGAGTCATCTAGAAAAAAGAGAGACAATACGTCAGATTATGACTGTGATTTTGACATAGATGATTTGGCCCTATTTACTAAAAATTTCAAGAGAATTCTCAAATTCAAGAAAAACGAAAATTTTAAAGATAAAAAGAAATTTGAGAAAAATAAGTTTGAAAAGAAAAATGAAAAATATTTTAAAGATCCTCCTAAGAAATAAAGTGAGAGATGCTTTGAGTGCGACGGTAGGGGTCATAGAGCCTTTGAGTGTGCTACTAGGCTGAACAGAGAAAATGGCAAAGCTGTCCTTAATGCTACCCTTAGTGACGACAATGGGGTCGAGTCGGTGGATTTTGGAGATGAGTCACCGCATGAGTGTAACTTCACCACATTCATGGCTAGTCATGTGAGTACTTCTAGTGCTTCTCACGACGATGAGGATGGCGCTTCACAGGGACACCTCGACAGTGAGAGCGATGTGAGTGAGGGGGAGGATGACACAAGTGAAAGCGAGAGTGATCTTCAACGTGCCTACGCCGAGTTTTATTCGGAGTCATTTAAAACTAAAAAGCGTAACAAAACGTTAGTTCTTAGGATCACCGCGTTAGAGGAAGATTTAAGATTGTTTGGAGAGAGAGAAAGTTTTTGGGAGAAAGAAAAAGAGAGAAAGGAAAACCTTGAGAAAATAAGATGTTTTGAGTGTGATGGGACAGGGCACAAGAAATTTGAGTGTCCTACCAGACTTAGGAGAGAGAGCAAGAAAGTTTCCATGCCCGCTACCCTAAGCGATAGTGAGGATGATAAATGAGATGAAAGTGTGATCCAAAAAGATTTTAGAAAGTTGTTTATCGAGACCATGGAAACAAAAAGGTCAAATAGAATTCTAGGTCTTCGAATTTGTGAGTTGAAGGAAGAGAATGTTAAGATAAAAAGGAAAAAAATGTGACTTGACCAACACGGTGTCTAGTCTGACGACACGTGTATCCCATCTTGAGGATGATCTCATACAAGCACGGGAGGTCCAAGTCTCATTAGAAACTGCATCTGAGAAGATTGATAAGTTGGTTCCCTATCCCGATTTGAATAATGGTGAGAATGTTAGAAAAGGTCATAACGGTGCATTCACTACCTCTAATACGCTCGAGCCTATCTCCACTTTGGTGAGTGATTCTCATGGGTATCCGTCTACGATAGTTCATCCCAAATTTTTTGATAAATTAGTTCCTAGACCGGTTTATGTTTGCTCCCACTGCAAGAAATGAGGACATCTTAGGGAGTTTTGTTCTAAGTTGGATTTTGTGTCATATCATTCCACTTCACACATTCATGCACATGTACCCACTCATGATACCTTGCTTGCACATAATGATAGAGAGTTTGCACACATTCGCGAGCAAGTGAAGTTTTTGATCAAGACCACACATGATCTTATGGAGTTGGTTCAAAAGATGTCACCATCTTTGGAAAACTCCATCGCTCTTCCCGGTTGAGGTCTTGACACGTTTGCTAGCATAGGGTGGTTTTCATGATGTCTCTTTTTCCTATTGCTAGCATGTACGATTAATTTGTACAGATATTTATTTATTTTTTTGAAAAATCCAAAAAGATTTTCTTTTATAAAAATCTTAGAAAAGCCCAAAAATATTTTTATATTTTATTTGCACCTTTTATGGATGAGCATTTAAGATAGTCGAGTCACAATTTCATTCCATTTTTCATGTGACTATTTGATAGAGATTTGAGACGCTACATCATTTAATCCATGTGCTTTACATTGTTTGGAGTCTTTGAGATGTGATTAGTGATATCTTTCTACATGGTTGACTCCTATCTCCTTTATTGCACACATGCACGACTTTATTTGATTATTGTACTTGTCTATCTCATATTGGCTTAAGTGTTTTCATCTCAATTCTGTCTATACAACTAACCATATGCAATAAAACTGTACAAGATTGGAATGCATGTAAAAACCGTTTTGGTGAGACTGTGTGTTTATTTGAAAATAGGGAAGTGCTGCGAAAGGTTCATTTAGCCTTTGCGATTTTAAGCCACCATTAAAAAAAAAGGACCTAAAAAATTTAGGAATTTTATTATCCGGGGTCCAAAGAGGTTAAAAGAGCTCAAAAAAATTAAAGGCAATAAAAAGCAATATATGCCAAATATGGGCCATTAGGTTTTGTAATACCCCGTATTTTTATAGCTTTTAAATTATGGGATTTATTTTATTTAATTGAGATAAATTAATTTAATTTTAATCCGGAATGTTGCTTTAAATATTTACTAGCGTGACGAGAGTTAGTAATTATTGGAAATTTGTTATCTGTTGAATATTACTGGATGAGTATAGTAATATATGAGATTTATTGTTATAATATTGTCACGTGTGAATAAAATGACAATTATGGAAATTTAAGTCGGGACGCGCCTGTGTCGTGTCGGGACTAAATGTTGATTAATAAGTGAATATTTTATAAGTTGTTCGTATGGTTGTTTTGAGTGCGCCAACGTGTCCGGAAGGGTCGAGATAGTCAGAAAAGTGTACCCGGGGGTTTATTTTGGGTCTCGGGGCGTTTTTAGGCCCAATTAGTACCCCGGGAGGGCGTTTTGGACATTTCGCAATTATGGATAATTAAACCTAGGAAAATTAAAAGGGTTATATAAGATATCTAGGTTGTCTTCTAGGGTTAGAACAACCAAAGACAAATGACGGCCATTGGAGAGGAAGAGGAGAAGCTCTCCAAGGAGTTCTAGGCCAGGAACACCTCCGATTGCACCGCCGTCACCACCAACGCGTAGATCGCGAGACGAGGAACGAAACCACACCAATTTCGACACCAAACCAGATTTCTAAAAATTCCAGGCAAGTGTTTATCTTGCTTATTTCGTTGATGCATCTTTCATATTGGTTTAGGAATGATTAGGATGAATTGTATGGAAGAAAAACCCAATTTGAGATAGGAAATTGCATGTAGTGATGACTTAAATGATAGTTTAGAAACCCTTTGTCATGTAAAGGATTAAGAGTTTGATTAAGAAAAGAGTTATAATTAGATACAAACACTAAAAATTTTATTCCAGATGATCGGACCATTGGAATTGCTTGAAATTTTAGTATGTTGTAGCGAACGGCGAGACATGACTGCTGACAAAAATTCAGCTTGATCGAACGGTCGAATTTCTAAAAATATTATTTTTACTAGAGAGTTTTATGTTTTGAGGACTCTTAGAGAGTTTTATATTTTGAGGACTCTTTTAAATAATAAAAAAAATTCAATTAAAACTCCATTTTAATTCCGATTTCGAAACCATTTGAAATTCTCATCTTTGAAAATAAAATTCAAAATCCTTTAATGTAAGGCGAAATCTATATTTTTGGGATATCTTACATGAGGGACAATGTAAGTATATGTTAAAGAGAGAGAGACACGTAAGAGTTACTTTGGGACAAATGTGTATACCTACTGAATTTTATACTTGGGAGGATAGAATCCGTGAGCGTGATGTAGTAAGTGGAAAAGTTCCTCAAATTAAAATAAGATGTGAATGGTTATACGTGATAACTAAATAATGAGAAATAAATACAAATGTCGTAATTATGGGAATTGAGAATTTACCCATTATTGAAATGGTAATGTTAGTATAGTTATATGATTGTGTATGCATATACTATCTATGTGTGAAAATCATTCCCACGCTACTTGCTATCCCTGAGGTTTCCGCGCTGGGACAGTCTTATCTCGATGGGACCTTTATGGGGGATATTGACTTGTACCCTAGAAGATAGATATCCTTGGTACAGGCTATCGGAATGATAGTTCAGACGGTCCTAAGAGATGCGGGTATGTGCTTTCCTCTTAGAGACTTGGAATCTATGCTTCGCCTCATTTTGTTTGTGTATAGGTATCCTTGGTACAGGCTATCGCAGTGATAGTTCAGACGGTCCTGAGAGACTTGGAATCTATACTTTGTCTCAATATTGTTTGAGCATGTGTTGATACAGCTCGAGAGTGATTCCGAATCTGTATTCCCTTAGTACGAGTGATACGGGGATTGGATAGTAGAGTATGCCCGCACCATAGTTGTTATTTTGGGTGCTGTTGTGATATATATATATATATATATATATATATATATATATTTTATGAGTAGTTAATATATATATGAAATTCTAAAATCTGGAACTGCCTACTGTGATGAGACATGTAGGACATGGTTGATGACTCAAATTGTAAATACTTGTTTTGAGAAAGTATAATATGACACTGAAAAACTTTATTGATTTATAAAGTTAAAAATGAGAACTTTGGTTGCTAATTGAAATATCCTTTTCGAACAATTGAATCGTTAAATTTTGAATCTTACGAGTAAGCTAAGATAAGTTAAATCATTGGGAATATTAGTGCGATAAATGATAAGACAAACCGTTGGGAAGGTTAGTGCGATAGGTGTGCACATTAGAAGAGAGGTGAGAATTCCTCAAGAGAGTGACGCAATAATATGTTGTTGCATTGGCCTGTATCAATTTAAATACTTGCTAAACAAATTTTAAATCATATACACTATCGGGCTCTGACCCGTTTTTCTCTCTCTCTCTCTCTCTTGTATATATATGTATGTATTACAGGTGCCCAGCCACAGGGGCGTCTTGCTTAGGATCTCTTGGAAGGAACGCGCTGTAGCTTAGGTGGAAGTTGCAGGACTCTTGATTAGACAACTTCGTTCATTCGGATCCACTCTTAGTACTTTCATCTAGTTGGGCATGTGTAGCTCTTTCCATTATTTCGTTATTATTGGACATTTGTATTTCAGTTATTTCCAGTATTGTTACTATGGGATTTATTCAGTTTGGATGTGTGACTTTAGATTTCGTATGTTGACATTCGATTGACGAATGTATTAAATTAATTGGATTATGTTGCAGAATTTAATGTGGTGTGATTCTTACTTATTGAATGTTGTTAATAAAATAAATGATTTTTCTTTAAATAAAATTTGGAAAGTATGTATGAACATGGTTTTGACACTTAGCTTAATTAATTAGGGTGTTAAATTGGAAAAATTTATTTTTCGACAGTGATGCTAAGAATGGACCAACTGTTCACCTTGATTTAATTTAATAAAGGAGTGATCGCCCGGTATTTAATTAGGCGGGGTGTCACAGGTTTTACCATCAATTATCCAAAGTTTGAGAATTTAGATCGCCTCTATTCAAAATATATATCTGAGGGAGTTTAGTTGGAGACTATAAACGGGTTTGCACTTCCTTGAATGAAAAAGAATGAAATAGTTTTGGATTGGTGTGGAAATCACTTTGAGCTTTGATTTGTTGATTTGATTGAGTCAATGTCTCATATTACCATTTTTTTACACCAAAGGAAGAGTTTGAGTTCATTCGTTAGGAGTATCCGATATTCATCGTGCACATATAGTCATGTTTATATGCATTGATTTTCCTATCGAATTTAATCACACCCCTACATTTACGCTATCATCGACTTGGTTGTTTTTGAGTTCTTTCATGGTGTGATTCTTTATTGTATACTATGTGTGAACAATTTTGAAAAATTCAAAAATAGCAGTTTATTCCCGTGTGTCATTCTCCATGTGCATTCATTTATGCTTCTCATTTCTGTCTATTTGGGGACATCATAAAAAGGGGGAGAAGAATTATGGGGGAGAATTGTTTTGTGTTTGGTTGATTTATGAATGATTTTCTTAAGCTTAATTGATCATTAATTTTTGCATATCATTATATTTCGAACTGTTGCTTGTCATGGGTATTTCCTTTATCTCATGTGTGTAGGTACAACATTGTTCAATTATTGGATTACACACCCTGATGAGAAAAGCTTCGGAAGTTTCTAAAGAGCTGAAGATTAGAAAGACATGTCATTTAGTATTCTCAGTTTGAGCATTTAATGGGGATATTATCTTGTATGTCATTTGATTGCATAATTCAGATTTTTTATGTATGTACCGGCATAGACATAGGGGGAGATTTGTAAGGACATAATTTTATAATGTTCGGGGTAGAATCTAGGAATTTTCTGTTTTCTCCTAGATCACAGTTTGTATGTCTGATAAGGCTACATTCGGCACGTCAACACGATCAACCTCGACGGACTTTATCCGAATTCAATGCGTCCATTATCTTCACGTGCATCATGCTTCATGCGACGTGCTGCTCAGCTCATTCCCACTACTCCACTATGCTTTATCGGTAAAATGTTTTATTGGATCTTTAAATATTTGCATAAATATTTGGGAAATTTTTTTGAAAATTATTTTTGATGTCTGGATTAATTTTTTATCAAAAGCAGAATTTTTTCTAAGTGTAGAAGCGAAGTGCTTTGAACGACGAGCTCGCTCAAAGGACTTTGAATGTCGTTCGTGCAAGATAGTCATGTCGCACGATCTTGTTCGAATGACTTTTTTCCTTCGTTCGAGCGACATGGCTATCTCATTCGAACGCCTCCTCGATTTTTGTATAAATATCTGTTCTCCTTCTACACATTTTTTAAGTCTTTTTGCAATCTCAAAATTCTGCAAAAACTGTCCAGAATAAGGCTTCATCTTTTTAAGGTTTTCTAAACCTTTGTGATTCACAAAACCATTCCCATATATATGTTTGTGAATCTTTAAACGTTCAAGAGGATCTTTTACTCATCTGGAGTAATTTGTGAGGAAGCTGTTCTCTTCTTCATTGTTGCCCTACTGGAAAGGGATAGTTTCAGCCACCGACAACAGAATCGACACCCGAGGGTATTTCTGTGTCATATATTTTCATTGTAATCCATGTAAGTCATTCTCTTACAAAATTATAGTGAAAACAAAAGGTTTTGCCCCTTTGGGGGATTTTTCCTCATTTGTGTGTGTTTGAATGTTCTTGCTTGATTTTATCATCATCAATCACACCTAGATGCATGTTTAGGACTTAATTGATTAAAACTGAGTTTAATTAAATAACTTCCTTATTTGAATGCAAGCGCACTCTTCTCAGCGTAAGCCAAAGTAATTGAGCACAACAACTTCTAGCGTCTATGTATTCAGATTCAGCTGTTGATAAAGAGGTGCAGTTTTATTTCTTACTACTCCAACATACCAGATTATTACCTATATAGTAACATGCTCCTGATGTTCTCTTACTATCATCGGTACAACCTGTCCAATCGGCATGAGCGTATCCTGTTATAGTGCTAGGAGTATCATTGGTGTACCAAAGTCCTAAATTTAGAGTGCTTTTTATGTATTTTATGATTATTTTAACACAAACTAAATGCATCTCTTTAGGATTGTTTTGATAACGGGCACACACGCAAACAATGTACATAATATCAGGACACGAGGCAGTAAGGTATAGTAAGGTTCCTATCATACTACGATAGGAACTAGGACCTATGGATTTACCATTCTCATCCTTAGATAGTTTGAGCGTTGTACTTATGGGAGTTTTAATATCTTTTGCACTCTCAAGGCCGAATTTTTTGACAATCTCTAAAACATATTTTGATTGCGAAACAAATAATCCTTCTGAATTCTGTTTGACTTGAAGACCCAAGAAAAATTGCAACGCCTCCATAAGAGACATTTGAAATTCTTTATGCATAATTGCAGAAAAGGATTTAACTTCTGAGGGAGATGTTGATCCAAAGATGATATCGTCAACATAAACTTGAGCTATAATAATATGTTTGTCAAAATGTTTGACAAAAAGGGTTTGATCATTTCCACCTCTCTTAAAACCTTTTTTTAAGAGAAAATTGGAAAGGCGCTCATACCAGGCTCTTTGACCTTGTTTCAGGCCGTAAAAAGCCTTTTTAAGACGAAATACATGATTTGGATATTGAGGGTCAATAAACCCTTTTGGTTGTTCTATATAGGTCTCCTCAGTTAATATTCCATCAAGGAAGGCAGATTTGACATCCATTTGATAAAGCGTAAAATGTAAGTAACAAGCTATGGCAAAGAGAAGACGAACAGGTTCTAATCGAGTAACAGGAGAAAAAGTCTCATTAAAATATATTCCTTAAATTTGAGAGTATCCTTGAGCAACTAATCTGGCTTTGTTTCTGATGATTATCCCACTTTCATCAGATTTTTTTTAAATATCCAATGTGTTCCAATAACCTTTTTGTGATTAGGCCTAGGTACAAGATACCAAACATTATGAATGACAAATTGGAGAAGTTCTTCCTGCATTGCAGAAATCCAATGAGGATCATTCAATGCATCATTTACATTCTCTGGTTCCACAAGGGAAACAAAACATGCATAATGAACATAGTTTCTTAATTGAGATCTTGTACGCACAGGCTCACTTGGGTTATCAACAACGTTATCTATGGGATGGTCTTTAGAAACCCAGTTAGGTACTTCAGGTGTCTCAATTGGTAAAGAATCATCTATTTCTGGAGAGTCATTTTCTAAAACTTTTTTAAACTCTTATAAAATAGTTGGTTCACTAGTCTTACTCTCTACAGTAGTTTCACTTATAATAACGTTTATGCATTCCATTAATGTCTTAGTGCAAAGATTATAGACACGATATTCTCTACTATTAGGAGAATGTCGTAGAAATATAGCTTTATCACCACGAGTCTCAAATTTCAATAAGTGTTCTCTGTCTTTGCAGACATAACACGTACTACCAAAGGTTCTAAGGTACTTAAGATTGGGCTTCTTCCCATACCATAGTTCGTAAGGAGTTTGTTTAGAATTCTTTCTAAGATAGACCCTATTGATAATGTGACAAGCAGTACGAATAGATTCTACACAAAAATACTTAGGTAAAGTCTTGGCATAAATCATAACACATTCCATCTCTTGAAGGGTACGATTCTTTCTCTCAACAATACCATTTTGTTGAGGAGTCTTAGGATCACTAAATTCATGTTTGTAACCATTATAGTCACAATACTCTATAACACCAGTATCTAAGAATTCTCCACCTCTATCACTACGAATTTTATTTATTTGAGTGTCTTTCTCATTTTCAATTCGAAGTAAAATCTTCAAAAAGGTTTGGAAAGTGTCAGAATTTTGTTTTAAGAAATCTACCCAAGTAAATCTGGTGAAGTCATCAACCATAACAAGAATGTAACTGTGTCCATAAAGACTAACAGTTCTAGAGGGACCCATTAGGTCCATATGGATGAGCTCCAAGGGTTTAGAGGTAAGGATATCTTTGACTTTCTTATGAGGTTCCTTAACAGTTTTTCCTTCCTGACATGATCCACAGACAGTATTAGAAATAAGTTTGATCTTAGGAATACCTCTAACTATTTTTTGTGAAGACAATCTACTAAGATTTTTGTAATTTATGTGACCCATTCGATTATGCCATATCTCATTGTCATCCATTCTGGCAATGTTACAGACCTCAGTACTGTTCTGGACAGTATAACAATTGTTAGGAGTCCCGAGTCCTATAATTATGCACTCACCTTTTTCATTTAAAATTTTGCAATTATTCTTTGAAAAGGTGACAGTATGATTTAAGTCACAAAATTGCAAGATACTAAGTAGATTAGCCTTAAGACCTTTTACTAGAATAATATTTTCAAGTAAAGGTAATCCTTCTTCTTGGAGTGTTCCTTTACCAATGATTTGAGATGATACACCATCACCAAAAATAACTTTTCCTACAGTAAAACTGGTTTTGTTTAAAAGTTTGTTATCATCCCCAGTCCTGTGCTTTGAACATCTAGAGTCTAAATACCAACCAGAGGGAGTGTGTTCATCTTTTAAAGCAGTAATCACAATGTTACACTTCATCTGGGGTAATAGCTCATCTTTTCTAACCCAAATAACCCTTGTTTTCATTTTGCGCTTCTTTTCTCTCATTTGATAAAATTTACGAGCATTATATTTCCCTTGAAAAATGTTTTGCGCATGAGGTTGAATTTTATCGAAAGTATGAGCATTTGGTTTAGAAAAGTGTCTAGGAATCTTTCTTGAAAATGATCTTTTAGGTTTTGTCTTTCTTTTTATATAGTTAGAGTTTTTGTCTGGTTGTCTAAGCAGAACATAATTGTTATGATTTCTCCTAGAATAGTTAAAATTTTGGTACACAGTAGTATTATAGATAGGGTTGGCTAAATGTTTATAGTAGAAACCTTTAATAGAATGACCGTAGAAGTCCTTAGGATAGTTCTCCTTAGGAAAGTTTATAGACAACATGAGAAATATAAATTTCTTGAAGATGATATCTCCTTAGGAAAGTTTCTAAACATAGGCTTCATGGAATTTTGGCGCTGAACCTTCTTCCTAGGGAGTACAGTTTGAAAGGCAGAATCACTCTTCCTAATCGGGGGCAAACATATTTAGCCTTAGGTAGACTTTCACACTTAGAGCAACTTTATTCCCCAATATAACACTTAGATTATTTTTCATCAAACTCATTTTTCAGAGAATGAAAATCTGGGCAAGTTTTTATAGGTCTTTTGCCTCCTGACACAAACTTGATTGGTTCAAAATTTTTAGTTTGTGTCTTCAAATTTGGGCAAAACCCTATTCCAGTTTGATCATCAAAATTGGTTTTTGAATCAACAACAAAACCATCAAAATAGTTTCAATTATTTTCAAATTTTCCAAAATTTTTAAAAACTGTTGCTGTCTTCTCTTTGGATTGTTCCAATTCTAATAATGTCCCTTTATATTTTTTCTCCAGAGTTTCATTTTCTTCAATCAAATTCTTCAATTTTTGATCAAAAATTTTAACTTCAGTTTCATGAGTTAGACATTGGGTAGTATACTCTTCAGCGTTAAGTTTAACCATTAGACTTAGGTCTTCTAGTTTCTTAGTGAGATCTTTCACTATCTTCTCTAGTCTAGTGTTTTTCTTGAGAGTTTTCGCATAAAGTGTGTGAATGTCATGGAGATCTTCAGTGTCCGAATCACTAAGTGTAGTATGTGAAGTGACCCCTAAGGATTCATTTCTTAAACTCACGCACCTATTAACATCGTCATTATCACTTTCCCTTTGACTCACACACCCCGTGGTAGAAATAGTAATATTCTAAATTAAAGCACCTAAACCAGTAGCAGCGTGATTCATAACAACAGAAGTAGAGTTATCATCATCATTGTCATACATAGGCATATCATCATTATAGATTATCTTAACAAATAAAGACATGCAAGGATAAAAAACATCAGATGATTCAGGTTCCTTATTTTCAGAATCACTTGAATCATCCCATGTTTTTCAAATGTTGGACCTAGTATGTCTATTGGACGTGTTCAATTTCACTCTACAGTCTTGTGCTATATGTCCTAATTTTTCACATCTAAAATATTCAATGTTCTTGAAGTCCTTGTTAGGTCTTGTATGAATGTCCTTGTGCTGTTTGTCTTGACCTTTATCATGAGGTTTGTGATTAAATTGAAGTGGATAATTTTGATTGCCTTGTCTGTTTGCTATTTTATTTCTAAATTTGACAATTTTCTTAAACTGTTTTGACATCAAGGCAATTTGATTATCCAAACTATCTATGTCACATTCGTCATCAGAGTCACCAGTGGGAATAGTAAACTCAGATTTCATAAGTGGGAATAGTAAACTCAGGTTTCATCAGCTTAGACTCAAATTGGAACTAGTTTGTTTCCTATGGGACTGGGTCAACTGCTTCTTAAATTCTAATTCCATCTCCACAATTCTTAGTTTACTACTGAGTAATTCAGGAGTGAGATTTTGATCACTCATTTCCTCAATAACATATCTTTTGTTATCAAATTTATGTGGTAATGACCTTAGAATTTTAGAGACAATTTCATGTCTGTCATAAGTGATCCCATTAGCATGCAATTTGGTCACAATGTCAGTCAATTTCATGTAAAAGTCATCAAAGGATTCAGAGTCTGACATAATTAGAGAGTTATACTACTGGACTAGCATCTGTGTTTCAGCAGCCTTAACTCTAGTGCCACCTTCATGTGCAGTAATCAGTGTATCCCGAGCTTCCTTAGAAGTGGCACAAGATGAGATCCTTTTGAACTCATGTTCATTTATAGACATAAATATGGCATTCTTTACTTTGTTATTATTTCGAGAAGTTTTCTTCTCTTCTTGTGTGAATTCACTTAATGCTTTCTTAATCCTTTCATTACTTCCTTCAATGGCTGGTTTAGTAGGATAAGTATATCCATTTTCCACAATATCCTAGACATCATCTCCCAAGGTTCCTTGTATGAAAGCAACCATCCTCACTTTCCAGTAAGCAAAGTCGTTCCCATCAAAGAGAGGAGGTCTGGTAGAGTTACCAAATCTTTCATTTTTCTCGTTCATTGTTTAATTTCAAGAAAACAATTTCAGAAACACAAGATCTTTTGAAAATATTTCCAAAGCTCTAATACTAATTAGAAAACTGTTACTAAATCCGTTTAATACAAGATTAAACTATTTAAGTAACTCCGAACAATTTTTTGAGGAAACTCTTTTCTTTAAAACAAATTAGGTTAACCACATGATGTGTTAAATAAAATATGCACGAGATCAATTCAAGATTTGTTAACAAGTTTTGAAAACAAAACTAAGACAATTAAATCAACACACTATTAAGAATGAGATGAGGAGATGTAGAAAGATTAATGACAAGATATTTTTAACGTGGTAAAACCTCACCCAACTAAGGAAACATCCACGGTGACTTCTAAGTCACAAACAAAAAAAATCCACTAAAACAAAATATATCATTTACAAACTATATAACACACATGCACACAAATCAGTCCTATACAAGTTTAGGAATGTACCCACTGGTTTCCTTATAACTTCTCTGCAGTTCTGATTATTGATGTGGCTCTCCCCATTTGCTAACTTCCACTTTGTTCCAGTCTTTACGTCGACCCTTGTTTCAAGATCTTATTATCAACACTTTCAGTGTTGTAGTGTGTAAGTGTTTGTGATGGTGCTCTAACACATGCATGCACACACTCACGCTTTGTTCTACAAACAGTCCTATCAAATTACAGTTAAGATCTATATGCTGTGATTTCAGTTTCTCTCTTCTTAGGAGACAAAAAAACATTATTTTACCTTTAAAATGATCCAAGAATCCACGACTATCTTGCTCGGAAGACGGTTCAAGATCTTAATCAATTTCAGGGTTTTGAAAATACTTTTGAAATTGAAAACCACCAAGTGTGATTCCAACTAGGTCAAAGGTCTTGTTTCAAAAGAACTAGAAACAAAAAATGATTTTGAAGATAAAAACATTTACAGAAAATAATCAACAAAAGATTTCTCAAGAAGAAAAACTAAGAATGCAAATCTAAGTGTAATATAACATAAAATGACCAGATATATGATTTCTATGAAACAAAAATACAGATTTAACCTAATGTTTAAGTTGGACACAAGATCTTAAAACCAAGAGGTTAAACCACGAAACAACTTTCAAACCAACACAGAAATAACTCTCAAACACTCAGGTTTGGTGTTTGGTGTAAATGGTTTTAGAAAACTGAATTAGGGTTTGAAACTGTGTTTGGACGAATTAGGGTTTCTAACTCTCTCTGGTTTCTCTCTCTACCTAGATGAAGTGCCAAAAGTATCTCAAAGGCTGAGGGTAAGCATCATTATATAGGGGGTTGAGAAGGATCGAGAAGTATATTCAAAATCAAGGGCTGGGATTTGGTCTTCCCAAATTGACTTTGATCCAACGGTGAGATAACAACGGTGGTTTAAAGGGATTCTGATTGGATGATAAGGGTTTCACATGGATTGGCTTCAAACGCATGCAGAGCGTTGATAAAAGCAATCCAAGGGATGATAATGGACAACGATTTTGAGTCTTTAAAGAAACACAAATCCAACCGGTATAAGGGTGACAAGTGTAGGGCTGATATCGAACCTCACACGCGTGTATGAAAATAATTACACACACACACACACCCTATAGTCTCTAGTGCTTTCGAATCCTACCCAAATGAACTTATATAAATAAAACCATAAAATTGGTATTTACAGAATGACCCCAAATGATTTTTAATTCAATTTTAATTATGAAAAAATTATTTTATAAATCATTAAAAATTCCCAAAAAATTATTAAAAATTGTTTTAAGGGAAATTAACACACACAGAACACACACAAACAATTTAATGTAATATATGAATAATGTATGAAATCCTAAAGTGTGTAAGTGTTTGTTAATATACCTTTAATCAATTAAACAAGAGGAATGATGAGTAGAGTAGATTAAAGTGTGAGGCTTTTTGGATTCTAGGGAATGGACTCAATTTTTCACTATTTTCAAACTAGATGAGCACTTATACAATGTAGACTCAAGTGAGTCAAGAGTATAAGGAGCATCATGTTTATCCCTCTCTCTCGTGTTAGTTTTGTGTTATTTTTATCTCTAGATGGATTCCCATAGTGATAAGTTATCTGATGTGTTTAGTTATTACGACTTTGATATTCGAGAGGAGTTTAATAAGCTTCATAACTATGATTAAAAATTAAATCATTTGAATTTGAAATATGCAAAAAGAATTAAAATTCTTAAAAGAGAATTCCTTTTGTGACAATATTTTGGACATGAACCATTCTTTTACATTTTTAGAAGTGTCCAAGAAAGAGAGTGAGGAGAGAGTCTGAGTTTTAGAGAAATAATTAGAGAACTCTAAAGTTTCTAGGGTTTGTGTACGTGCCATTGAGGATAATGATAAATTAATTAATGATTTGAGGGCACGTGAGAAGACTCTTAGGGATAAGTTCACTTGCATTGGCGGGGAGAGAGATAACTTATATGAATGATTGAAAGTTTAAAGAAGAAGTCCCCATCGCTTGAGGATTCTAATTCTTTACTTTACTCTAGAATTTTGAAGTTAAAAATTGATCAAAGAAAGTCGAGTAATGGTGGTAGTGATGGTATTGTAGCCAAGACCATTGTTTGTTTTAGAGTGTCAACCACATCTTAAGGTATTAGAAAAAGTTATCCCAAAGGTTTCGTTACTTGTCGCATCTTCACGCGCATACACTGCAGTAGGAAAGGTCACCTCATGAGTTTTTCCTATAATCTTATAAAAGACCCTTGTGACACCCCGACTAATTAAACACCGGGTAGCTACTCCTTTATAAAATTAATTCAAAATGCCAAGTTGGCTCAGTTAATAGCATCACTGTCGAAAACATTTTAAAGATTACTAACCACCTAGTATTTAAAAAGTAAGTGCCAAATTTTATTAAATCTGATTAACATGTAACAAGAGTAATGAATAACTAAATAACACCATTCACCATACTGAAATAGAATGAATAACCATCACAATATGTAAATAAAACCTGGAGGAAAAACTCCTCAATACAAATCCCACAACTGGTAAGTAAACTGAAATAAATAACTAAAACTGAATACTGAGCAATACATGCTAGAGTCAGAAAACTGAAATGTAAAAATGCTCTAAATAGGAATGGGCAACATGCCCTACAACCGATAGATAGTGACTCTGGAATCCAAAAGATAGAAGCGTCTATGCAAATCCCTGTAGCTTCCACAACCAGCTACAGCACGTCACCTGAATGAGTACCTATGCTTGGTGTCCTTGTGGCTGGGCACCTAAAAAGTTTTACAAGAAAATATATTTGAAAGCAAATGGGTCAGAGCCCGAAAGTGGAAATCATTTTAAAAACCTGCAAGTGCTTTAAAAACATTTAAAACATTAAATGCAAAGTACATGTTAGGACGTACACTCGCATGATATTCTCACCTCTCGTCTAACTGTGCACTCCTAACGTAAGTACCCATCTATATCGACCCATAATACTAGCTAACTGACAACATAACTAGTTAGACTGCCAAAGGTTCTACCCATGTAATCGGTTCCATATAACATAACAACTCTCGTAAATAAGTAGAGGTTTACTGTGAACACAGTTACTAAATATGCCAATGATATAACTATCAGTTAACTCATTATATAACTCGAAACAATACCGTAATATTTTTACAACATTAACATGAGGGTTTCCATTAATTTAATGTATATTATTCACATCATAAATATACGATACAAGCACCCCGCAATCTAAGCTGTAGTGCACACATACTCTGCTATCCATCCCGGTACATCACGTACATAAGGATTACATATTCCGAATCTCTCAGGAATAGTTTACCGATAACAACATCACAAATAATGGAGGCGAACATAGTCACCATCGCATGGGTCACGCACATACCTACGCTCCCATGGTCATGCGGACTTATTAATATCACAATAAGTCTTTCTATGACCTATGTTCATCAAGGTACCGGTCTATATCCCCCCCGTAGGCACACAAGGATTAGAGGGTCCTAAGCGAACGAAACCTCCCGTGATAGCAAGTATGGTAGGTATGTCATACAAACAATCCATATACTAATACTAAGTAAACACACATCTTAGTAATACCGTATTTTAATCGTAGTACATATCGCATTCTCGTACTAACTAATCATCACAACTTATATTATTCCGGTTCATAATTATACGCGCTATAATTCATCCTCACATCGTAGTAGTCACTCACGTCTCAACCCAAATGATTCATTGAATATAACTCTCGTATATGATTTGCTAATCCCAACAACCCAAAAGTCCCAAATCAATCACTATATCATCAAAGGGATGCTAACTCTACCCTTGAACCATCTCCCGGAACTCCAAAAGTCAAAACAGTCCAAAAGGGGTCAAACTGCCAACTCGTTAGAAGTCTCGTTCGAACGAGGCTTCGAACGAGTTTGGACTGTCAGGTCGTTAGAAGTCTCGTTCGAACGAGGCTGTTCGAACGAGATCCCAGTTCGTTCGAACGAACTGACCCTTCTAACGACATCTCGTTCGAACGAGATATCGAACGAAAACCCCACTCGTTAATAACGACTGGTCAACTCGTTAGAAGCTCGTTCGAACGAGCTCGTTCGAACGACCTGGGGGCTGCTTCTAACGAGATGCCAGTTTCGGCCCAGAATTTCCCAAAAATCGTTTTTCACCATTTATAACACTTCTAATCTCACCCAAAGTCCATCCTAACAACGTTTTAGGGTCTATAATCAATACTAAACATATATAGTCACATCCTAACATGTTTCTAAGGGATCAATCCATCCAAATATTAATTTAATTTACACCTTTCTACACTTTTTCCAATTATCTCAAGAACATGAACCCTAACTACATATCATCATCAAATCCCAGAATTTAATTCGTTTTCTTTCCTTCTAATCACAATTATAATAAGGGGAAATCATTTACCTATCATACTACATGCAATTCTCTTCACAATTTTTAAGTTCTAATCCTCAAACTACATGGGTTTTCATTATCTTCCAAGAACAGTTGAAATTCATCAATTTATAACATGGAAAAGACATTCTCAGTAATTAAATGGAAATAAAGTCACTTGCCTTGGTTTGATTTCTGAATTTGGTGTGGATTCGGTGTAGAATTTCTGCAGAATTCCTCTCTCTCTCTCCTTCTCCAAGCTTTCTTCTCCAAAAGGCTATGGTGGCTAGGGTTTGCTTTGGGGAAACTTATGAAACCTAATTTCAATAAACCTCCGTAGCTTGTTGGGTTAATAAGGGTTGGTTAGGGTCAATCCTTATCAGATTACAACTCTCAATTTTCGTCACTTTTAATTACCCAAAAATACCAAATTACTAAAATACCCTTTAAGTTACCGGTATGGTCTAAAATTACCCCGGGACCCAAACTATACCCCCGGCTAGTGTTTTCTGACTATCTCGACCCTTCCGGACGCGTTGGCGCACTCAAAACGACCATACGGATTATAGATTTTAAATTCACTTTTTATAAATAAAATATTATACCGTGACGCGGCGGTCCCACGCGTCTCAATAAAATTTCCAAATTGCCGTATATAAATCTCACGACAAATTTTATAATACCAAGTTCATATATAATCATATATGCACATACTCAAATACCAATTCGCATCACATTAGTATTTATAACCCGGATTAATTTCCAATTAATACGCATTTAATTAATTAATCCCAAAAATAAATATAGCCAAAAGTACGGGGTATTACATACTCCCCCCCTAATAACTGAATTTCGTCCCGAAATTCGAAACTAGAAAGTACCTGCTAAAAACAGCTCTGGATAACGCTCGCGCATCTCATCCTCGCGCTCCCATGTGGACTCCTCGACATTGTGATGTCGCCACTGAACACGTACTAACGGGACTATCTTTGACCGTAGTTTCCTCTCGCTTCGGTCCAAAATAGCAATCGGCCCTTCCTCATAAGAGCTATCCGGCTGGAGATCGATGTCCTCCACAGAAATGTGAGAATGAGCCAAATCATCCCTAAGGTATTTCCTCAGCGAGGAAATATGGAACACGTCGTGAATCCGATGCAAATGCTCCGGTAACCCGAGTCTATACGCAACCGGTCCTATCCGCTCAATAATAGGAAACGGCCCCACATACCTCGGTGCCAACTTCCCCTTCTTCCCGAAACGCATAATCCCCTTCATAGGAGATACCCTGAGCAAAACTTGGTCCCCCACTTGGAACTCCCTGAAAAACCTCTTCGCGTCAGCGTAACTCTTCTGCCGGTCTTGAGCTACCCGAATGCGACTCCGAATCAACTCAATCCTTGCCGAAGTATCCTGAATCACTTCCGGCCCAAGTAGTTTGTTGTCCCCCACCTCCAACCAACATGCTGGGGAACGACAAGGCCTACCGTACAATGCCTCAAACGGAGCCATGCCAATCGTGAACTGATAGGAGTTGTTGTAAGTAAACTCCACCAGTGGAAGGTACTGCTCCCATCCACCCCCGAAGTCAATAATGCACATGCGTAGCATGTCCTCCAACATCTGATTGGTGCGTTCTGTTTGCCCATCGGTCTGCGGATGATAAGCCGTACTCAACCGCAATTCCGTGCCCATGGCCTCCTGGAAACTCTCCCAAAACCTCGAAACAAATATCTTGTCTCTGTCAGACACGATATTCAGGGGCACACCGTGAAGTCTCACAATCTCTGAAATGAAGAGTTGGGCATACTGTCCCGCAGTGTAATCAGTCCTAACGGGTAAAAAGTGAGCGACCTTGGACAACCTGTCCACAATTACCCAAACGGAGTCGTGACCCCTCTGCGACGTAGGCAACCCCGTGACAAAATCCATGGATATGCTCTCCCACATCCACACCGGAACCTCCAACGGCTGTAGCAATCCTGCTGGTCTCTGATGATCCACTTTTACAAGTTGACAAGTGGCGCATTTCGAGACAAACTCAGCGATATCTTTCTTCATACCGCTCCACCAATACTGCCGTCTCATGTCTTGGTACATTTTGTCCCCTCCGGGATGTACCGCGAACCGTGAACCGTGCGACTCTGCCATAACATCGTGTCGCAATTCCTCTCCTTCCGGAACTACCAATCTCCCATTGAAGCGTAATCCCCCGTCTGAGCTAACGGTATAGGACTCGGCTCCCTCTGCTAGCAACCGAACTATCTGTTCCTGACAGAACGAATCATTTGCCTGTGCCCGTACAACCTTCGTGACAATCTGTGGTGTAACGGTCATCACAGACATGAAAGATCGGGCCACTGCATCCTGGTGTCCCAATTCCTTCCACTTCGCTTTCCACACCTCTGCTACCTCATCTGCTGGCCTGCGGCTCAACGCGTCTGCTACTACGTTAGCCTTACCCGGGTGGTACTGTATGTCGAACTGGTAGTCTTTCACAAATTCAAGCCACCTACGCTGCCGCATATTCAGTTCCTTCTGCGTGAACAGATACTGTAGTGACTTGTGGTCCGTGAACAGCTGAAACTTCTCCCCCAAAAGATAGTGCCTCCAAATCCGTAAGGCAAATACCACTGCCGCCAACTCCAAATCATGTGTGGGGTAATTCTTCTCATGAGGCTTAAGCTTACGGGAAGCATAAGCTATGGCCTGTCTCTCCTGCTGCAACACACCTCCAAGCCCTTGCAAAGACGCATCGGTGTAAACCAAATACTCAACTCCCGGTCTCGGCAATGCTAACACAGGTGCTGAGGTCAATTTGTCCTTCAACTCATCGAATGCCAACTGACAGGCATCACTCCAGATATATGGCACACCCTTACGAGTAAGATGTGTCAAAGGACCTGCTATCTCTGAGAAACCTCGAATAAACCTCCTGTAGTATCCTGCTAAACCCAAGAAACTACGAATCTCCGTTGGTGTCGTGGGCTGTCCCCACTCCCTCACCGCTGACACCTTCCCCGGATCAACAGATATTCCCTGATCGGAAATAATATGACCCAAGAACTGGACTTCCTTCAACCAAAACCCGCACTTCTCATATTTTGCATACAGCTCGTTCTGACGAAGTGTCTGCAAAACCAGCCTCAAATGCTCGGCGTGCTCCTCCTCTGTCTGAGAGTAAACCAGAATATCATCAATGAAGACAATGACAAACTGATCTAAGAAGTCTCTGAACACTCTGTTCATCAAGTCCATAAACACTGCTGGAGCGTTGGTCAAACCGAAAGGCATAACCCGAAATTCATAAGAACCATATCTCGACAAGAACGCAGTCTTCGAGACATCCTCCTCCCTGATACGCAACTGATGGTATCCCGACCTCAAGTCAATCTTCGAGAAGAAAGAAGCTCCTCTCAACTGGTCGAATAAGTCATCGATTCGAGGCAACGGATACTTATTCCGTATCGTGACCTTATTCAACTCTCGGTAGTCCACGCACAATCTCAGTGAACTATCCCTCTTCTTCACAAACAAAACTGGAGCGCCCCAAGGTGAGGTACTCCTGCGAATAAAGCCCTGCCCTAACAGCTGCTCTATCTGATCCCGTAGCTCTCGCATCTCAGCTGGAGCCATACGGTACGGTGCACGTGCTATAGGTCTCGTACCCGGTAGCAAATCAATAACGAAGTCTATCTCTCGACTGGGTGGTAAGCCTGGTATCTCCTGAAACACATCCGAATACTCCCTGACAACCGGGATCGAATTTAAAGGAATCACAACCTCCTTAGAGGTATCCTCCTCTATGTAATACAGATGAGCGGTCGATCCTCCCTCTGGGCGAGGCATCGCCACTATAAACATCTCCTGCCCCGGAATGGCAAAAACAATGCTCCCGCTGAAGCAATCAATCATGGCCCTATATGATACGAGCCAGTCCATACCGATGATCACATCGTGAACATGCATGTCTAACACTAACATGTCCGCAGGCAATACCAAACCACCAACCTCTACCCCGACTCCCCGGCATATAAAGAAAATAAGTGACCCACTCCCCAATGGTGAGTCGACACACGTCACTGTGCTCTCTGCCGTAGCTAACAATCCTAAAGCTTTCGCGAAGTGTGTAGCAATAAAACAATGTGTAGAACCCGTATCAAATAACACCCGACCCATAGTGCCATGGATAGGAAACGTACCCTCGATCGCGGGCGGTGCCTGTGGAACTGCAGCCTGGTGAACGTTGTAGACACGTCCATACTGTAGCTGCCCCAGCTGAGCTGGGACTGCTGGAATGGGTGGCAAAGCTGCCATCTGTGGCGGTGCAGGAAGAGCGGCGGGAAACATAGGTCTCTGTGGCTCCTGGCGAGCACCCTGCTGCTGCTGCTGTGGGGCCCTGCCCCTATCAGGACAATCCTGCTTCTTATGGCCAGTCTTGCCACAAGTAAAGCACTTCCCTGGGAAGTTCCCTCCCCTCTGCCCCTGCTGTCCCCGGCCCTGGTGGCCGTTACCATTCCTCCCTTGGCCCTGCTGGCCCTGATGAAATTGCTGCCCATTCTGTCGCTGCTGGCCCTGATGGCCGTTTGGACCCTGATGGCCCTAGCGGAAACCTCCCTGTCCCTGCCTGTAGTTCCCTGACCGGAACCTCTTATTGTCCCCCTGCTGGGTACCCTGCTCAGTCTGTCTCTGCCCCTGACCCGATTGTGCCCCGCTGGCACCATGCCCTCCAGTCCTGCCCTGATGGCTAGACTCCCCTGACCGCTTGCCCTCGGCCATGTGAAAACGGTGGTCCTGGCAGTGCAATAACGCAGCGTTAACCACATCAGAATACGTGGCCAACGATAGGTTCCCTAGCAGATGCTGACGGATCCTCCAATTCAACCCATCAGTGAACTTCTCAATCTTCTTCTTCTCTGTTGGAATCTCGTCTGGAACGATATTCAACAGGTTAGTGAACTCGGCCTCATACTCGGCCACTGTCTTGCCCTCTTGCTTCAAACTCATCAGCTTCCTCCTCATCTCTGTATGAACTGCGGATGGAAAGTACTTGCGGTCGAACCGCACCCAGAACTCCTGAATCGTGAGGGTATCCCTCTCCTCCGCGGTGGTAATGGACTCCCACCACTGCAGTGCAGATCCAACTAGCTTGAAAGTAGCTAGCACCTGCTTCTGAACATCAGAGCACTCATGCATCCTCAAGTGCCTCTGCATATCCTTCCTCCATTGGCTCGAGATAACCACATCTGAGCTTCCAGCAAACTCTGGTGGATGCGCTTTCTGAAAAGCGTCACGTACACGTTCCCAAGCAGACGGGAATGCATTAACCTGGACTGGCGCGGCAACCGGCGCCTGCGGTGGTGCCTGCTGAATCACGGTAATCGCAGCATTTACCGCTTGGGCTACTATAGCAGCAACCTCAGCGGCGTTCAACATGCCCTGAACTGGAGCGGGCTGTGGTTCGGGCGTAGCATTCCTGGGAACTCGTCGTGCACGTCGTGGAGGCATCTGAAACAAGAACAAAGTTTATAAGTTCACGGTTTATAAACTTAATATAGCTGAAGAACGAAACGTACACAATAAGAGTACAACAGTCCTAAAATATAGGGCTCTATATCAAAGAAAACGTAGCGGAAACATAATAGCCGTACAGATCCTAAAGGACACTAGAACCTGATGCTCTGATACCACCTGTGACACCCCGACTAATTAAACACCGGGTAGCTACTCCTTTATAAAAATTAATTCAAAATGCCAAGTTGGCTCAGTTAATAGCATCACTGTCGAAAACATTTTAAAGATTACTAACCACCTAGTATTTAAAAAGTAAGTGCCAAATTTTATTAAATCTGATTAACATGTAACAAGAGTAATGAATAACTAAATAACACCATTCACCATACTGAAATAGAATGAATAACCATCACAATATGTAAATAAAACCTGGAGGAAAAACTCCTCAATACAAATCCCACAACTGGTAAGTAAACTGAAATAAATAACTAAAACTGAATACTGAGCAATACATGCTAGAGTCAGAAAACTGAAATGTAAAAATGCTCTAAATAGGAATGGGCAACATGCCCTACAACCGATAGATAGTGACTCTGGAATCCAAAAGATAGAAGCGTCTATGCAAATCCCTGTAGCTTCCACAACCAGCTACAGCACGTCACCTGAATGAGTACCTATGCTTGGTGTCCTTGTGGCTGGGCACCTAAAAAGTTTTACAAGAAAATATATTTGAAAGCAAATGGGTCAGAGCCCGAAAGTGGAAATCATTTTAAAAACCTGCAAGTGCTTTAAAAACATTTAAAACATTAAATGCAAAGTACATGTTAGGACGTACACTCGCATGATATTCTCACCTCTCGTCTAACTGTGCACTCCTAACGTAAGTACCCATCTATATCGACCCATAATACTAGCTAACTGACAACATAACTAGTTAGACTGCCAAAGGTTCTACCCATGTAATCGGTTCCATATAACATAACAACTCTCGTAAATAAGTAGAGGTTTACTGTGAACACAGTTACTAAATATGCCAATGATATAACTATCAGTTAACTCATTATATAACTCGAAACAATACCGTAATATTTTTACAGCATTAACATGAGGGTTTCCATTAATTTAATGTATATTATTCACATCATAAATATACGATACAAGCACCCCGCAATCTAAGCTGTAGTGCACACATACTCTGCTATCCATCCCGGTACATCACGTACATAAGGATTACATATTCCGAATCTCTCAGGAATAGTTTACCGATAACAACATCACAAATAATGGAGGCGAACATAGTCACCATCGCATGGGTCACGCACATACCTACGCTCCCATGGTCATGCGGACTTATTAATATCACAATAAGTCTTTCTATGACCTATGTTCATCAAGGTACCGGTCTATATCCCCCCCGTAGGCACACAAGGATTAGAGGGTCCTAAGCGAACGAAACCTCCCGTGATAGCAAGTATGGTAGGTATGTCATACAAACAATCCATATACTAATACTAAGTAAACACACATCTTAGTAATACCGTATTTTAATCGTAGTACATATCGCATTCTCGTACTAACTAATCATCACAACTTATATTATTCCGGTTCATAATTATACGCGCTATAATTCATCCTCACATCGTAGTAGTCACTCACGTCTCAACCCAAATGATTCATTGAATATAACTCTCGTATATGATTTGCTAATCCCAACAACCCAAAAGTCCCAAATCAATCACTATATCATCAAAGGGATGCTAACTCTACCCTTGAACCATCTCCCGGAACTCCAAAAGTCAAAACAGTCCAAAAGGGGTCAAACTGCCAACTCGTTAGAAGTCTCGTTCGAACGAGGCTTCGAACGAGTTTGGACTGTCAGGTCGTTAGAAGTCTCGTTCGAACGAGGCTGTTCGAACGAGATCCCAGTTCGTTCGAACGAACTGACCCTTCTAACGACATCTCGTTCGAACGAGATATCGAACGAAAACCCCACTCGTTAATAACGACTGGTCAACTCGTTAGAAGCTCGTTCGAACGAGCTCGTTCGAACGACCTGGGGGCTGCTTCTAACGAGATGCCAGTTTCGGCCCAGAATTTCCCAAAAATCGTTTTTCACCATTTATAACACTTCTAATCTCACCCAAAGTCCATCCTAACAACGTTTTAGGGTCTATAATCAATACTAAACATATATAGTCACATCCTAACATGTTTCTAAGGGATCAATCCATCCAAATATTAATTTAATTTACACCTTTCTACACTTTTTCCAATTATCTCAAGAACATGAACCCTAACTACATATCATCATCAAATCCCAGAATTTAATTCGTTTTCTTTCCTTCTAATCACAATTATAATAAGGGGAAATCATTTACCTATCATACTACATGCAATTCTCTTCACAATTTTTAAGTTCTAATCCTCAAACTACATGGGTTTTCATTATCTTCCAAGAACAGTTGAAATTCATCAATTTCTAACATGGAAAAGACATTCTCAGTAATTAAATGGAAATAAAGTCACTTGCCTTGGTTTGATTTCTGAATTTGGTGTGGATTCGGTGTAGAATTTCTGCAGAATTCCTCTCTCTCTCTCCTTCTCCAAGCTTTCTTCTCCAAAAGGCTATGGTGGCTAGGGTTTGCTTTGGGGAAACTTATGAAACCTAATTTCAATAAACCTCCGTAGCTTGTTGGGTTAATAAGGGTTGGTTAGGGTCAATCCTTATCAGATTACAACTCTCAATTTTCGTCACTTTTAATTACCCAAAAATACCAAATTACTAAAATACCCTTTAAGTTACCGGTATGGTCTAAAATTACCCCGGGACCCAAACTATACCCCCGGCTAGTGTTTTCTGACTATCTCGACCCTTCCGGACGCGTTGGCGCACTCAAAACGACCATACGGATTATAGATTTTAAATTCACTTTTTATAAATAAAATATTATACCGTGACGCGGCGGTCCCACGCGTCTCAATAAAATTTCCAAATTGCCGTATATAAATCTCACGACAAATTTTATAATACCAAGTTCATATATAATCATATATGCACATACTCAAATACCAATTCGCATCACATTAGTATTTATAACCCGGATTAATTTCCAATTAATACGCATTTAATTAATTAATCCCAAAAATAAATATAGCCAAAAGTACGGGGTATTACAACCCTAGGAAGTTAAGATCTAATGTCCCCTTAGTTCCTGAAACCCGTTGTATTAGGTATACATCCGCTTGTGCTTGGAAATTCATTTTGGAGGCACTAAATGTTAGACTGGATGATTCTTGCATGCTTGCACATGACTCTTCACATGAAATATCTTATGGGTGATTGCTTGCATGTTTTTTCTTTGTCATACTCTAGTTTGTGCTTAATGATATATGTTTGCTAGTGTCATTACATGTATATCTTTTGTATTTTGATTTTTCTTTTTTTGAGTCATATTTAAAAATTCAAAAAGATTTTGTTTTAAAAATTGGTATTTTATTTTGATTTTTTTTATAAAAGCTCAAAAATATTTTTGATTTTTGTGTATTTTTTTTACAAATTTAGTGTGGCATATTGGTGTGTTTGAATCCAATTCATTCCGTATTTTTCATGTGGTTAGGACAGTTGGTTATGCTTGTTTATACTTAGATTGTTCTTAGTCATGCTTGCATGACATGGTTTTGAACTTGATTTGCTTTATTGATTCGGTTTTGTATATGGCTCCACACACACATGCATGCATTTTTTGAACGTTAACTTCAAATGTAGATTTGAGCTTTGCGAGATGTTATCGCATCAACATTTTCATCTACATATTTTGTGACTATGAGATAATTTGTTTATTATTTAAAAATACGAGGGTGCACGAGAAAGTGCTATGAAAGGAGAAAATATCCTTTACGGGAAAGCCACCGATGACATGAGCTCAATGAAAAAAATTTAAAGTCAATAAAAAAAAAAAAATTCCCAAAGGCCAACACATTTTGTTTGTTTGATCTTTCAAAAGCAATAGATTCAAAAGAATTAAGAAAAGAAAAGAAAAGAAAATATGATATATATTTATCTTTTGAGGGTGTTTAGTTGAAGATCAAAGGGTTTGCATAATTAATCCTAGTTATGCTTATTTTGTCACGATGCTATTAATGTGTAGAATCATCAATATTCTAGGCTTGTGTGCAATGTGTTATCACTTAAGTCTAAATCTTAGTTTGTTAATGTTCTGTGGTCAATTGGAATTTCTTGAACATATTTGAGTGTTTGGATCATAGTTCATTTGTATCGAGTTCACACCCATTCATTCCATACCACATGTTTATACACATAGATATTATGCTAGTGTGTAAAACATATGTATTTTGAGTCAAGTTTTGTGGTTTTTTTATACACACACATACACACACATGTGTGTGCAGAGTTTTCATTGGTATATTGTAATAACCCTCTCTTCTGATAGCCCATTTTATATTTATTTACACTGGGTAGAAATTAATTATAAATGGTAGATGTTGAGTAAATATTAATTTGTTATGACAAGGCCAATATTTACTAGAATGTTGCATAGTTACCCCGTGAGTAGATAAAATGTTCATGTGGTGATTTATAATGTCATAAGGATTTAAAATGACATTTTGGTTTATTATGAAACCGGAAGTAAAATGAGTTATAAAATTTCCAAATGATAATTTGGATAGTGTAGTTAGTCCCGGTAGGTGTGAGACAGTCAAAATAAGTGCCATATTGTATTTTGGCATTTTGGGGACTTTTGACTGGTTTTGGCTTAAATAGTGATATCACGTATTATTTTATCACGCATTAGTTATTAGAGTTGAACATTTTAGACTTATGGCCCGATTTAGTCTTGCTAAGACTTACTATTCCTTTAATGCCCCAATTTGTTAACTTAGAGAGAAAGAGAGAGAGGAAGAAAACTTTGGAGAAAGAGAGAGATTGAAGATTTGGAGTTTGTTCTTGCTTTCATCTTCATCAAATCTGATCTTCCTACCTTGAGGCAAGTAACTTACTTGCTCTTATATGATTTAAGTGGATTAAATTGCATGATTTGTTGTGGATTGTTATGAATAATCTTAGTTAGGGTTTTGTTAGATTAATTGGGTATTTAACCCTTAGAAGTTGATTTGGATGATATATGGTATTGAAGATGATAGCTACATACATTTAGGATGTGTAAGTTGAATTAATTGAGGTTGGTTTGGTAGAAATTTGGAGTTCAAGACTCCATAGCCATTCTTGGCTATTCCGCAGGGGCGAATCGATTCGGCCCCTTGGGCGAATCGATTCGCATAGATGCAGAATCCCAGGTCTTGTTGTCCGAATCGATTCGGATTAAGACCGAATCGATTCGGCATTTGCAGAAACTAAATTTTGTTGTCCGAACCGATTCGCTTTCAGAGCGAATCGATTCGGTTCCAGCAGTTTTGGGGTCTTTTTCCTTTTAATTTTCATCCTTATTCTTTATGATTAGGACCTAGGAAGCTTCTTTAAAGAATTAAACTTAGAGTTCTAGAGTAGTTATGGAGTTTGGTCGTTACCCTGGACTAGAAATGGGTTCATCTGGGGTTTACTTCGGGGAGGTTTAAAGTAATGTTAAGGCATTACTTCTTTTATTCAAACTTTTAGAAGTTTGGAAGTTAAATGCCCAACTTGGAGACTTATGGGCTTATCAATTTATATGAACTTTGGGAATTTCTAGGATCATAATGATCATTTGGAGACCTAGCCTGGAATTGTAATTTGAGGTAAAATAAATGAAAATGTTCGATGGGAATTAGGTTCGCATAAAATGAACCCATAGGTGTTTAAAGATGATAGGTTCAACTAGAATGAACCCCAATGTTTAATGATGTTAGGTTTAAATAAAAGAACCAATCTCATGATTAATGGAAATGGAAATGGGTAATGAATATGATGATAAAATGTAAATGTTAATTTACTGTTACACTCCTCTTTAAATGACATCATAAGGGAAGTTCGCTCGTGAGGTGAAGCCCTCTGGCTAATGAATGCATGGTGGATATAGTCCTAGGCCATGGGAGCGCTTATTGTTATATTTTCTGCGATGGGTAGGAGATTCCGGGTGTGGTATTGACTATCCCGCAGGCTCATGGCCGCTTCCCGACGTATTGCGATAGGTGCCCAGGTTGTCTTATGTTAGGCCCTGGAAGAATGATGGTCATTTAGGGGCGCGCACAGTGGGGAAACCCGGACGGGCGGTCTTAGATATCGTTATATGTATATGAATATAACTATATTTTCATCAAGTTGGACTTAATGGTTGATAAACGCCACAAAGAGCGTATGTTAAATGCCATATAGAGCATAAATATGTGCCATGAAGAGCACGGGAATAATATATGTGCCATAAAGAGCACTTGATGTAAATGATATTCCTAATGAGGAATGGAAAGATAAAACGGGAAGTTTTGATTAATGCATAGAAGTTATTACTCCTTGATTAAATCGAAAATGGTTTTATTCCTAATAAGGAATGTCAGAAGGAAATGGAAATTGTATCATTAAAGAAGGGTTTTATATTAAAGTGCTTTACTTTCAATTCTTGTTTGTATTTGTAGATAGCATGTCATACTATCATCCTTATCATTCATGTATAACTATTCATATCTATCATGCTTTTTATTCTTCTGGTAATCATATAGAACCCGGCCCTGACCGGTTTACTTTCCTTGTTGTATATATATTATTGTATCCGCTCAGGTGCTCCACCGCAAGGACGCCCGATTTGACTTCCCAAGTTCCCTTCAGTTTCGACGAGCTGTAAGGTTTTGTGGGTTATTACAGGACGTTGTATTAGACACTTTCATTCTTGTTATTCTAGATATGATCGGGTCTTGTCACTCGGGCGTGTGGCCCAAACATTTGTATTTGATTAATGAATGTACTATGTAAGATATTTATATGGTTGAACGTCGTTATATGTAGCTATGGACTGACAGCTTATTCGGTCCATTTGTGTACATTCGTCTTAGTTGTATTATATATTATCTTTTGGAATTCCACTTGCTCGTCAGATTGGGTTGTTAGTTTAAATTTTCATAACCGAATTTTAAAATTTTTACACTTTTTGGCAACCCGTTTCCTGATTTATTGGGTGGTTTTCCCGTATACTCAGTTTATTATTGTGATGCTGAGAATGATATCCATCCATGATTCCTGTTACATTTGATTATCGGGCTGGCCACTCCTTATCTCGGATTGCGGGTTGTCACAGATGGTATCAGAGCATCAGGTTCTAGAGTACTAGGATCTATGTGGACTTGTCTCGTTCTACCGTAGCGTTCTTTGATGTAGGGCCCTATGTTATGACTTCTTATTGTTGATGTTTGCGATCTTCTGCAAGATAGATTGTTTTAACTAGTATTCTAATACTATTGTTCTTCCATCTCAGATGCCGCCTAAGAGAGGTCGCCCAGCGAGACGTATTAAGGTCGTAAAGAAGGAAGTAGATCCTCCACCGCCACTACAAGGGATTGTTAATGTTGCGGATGTAACAAGCATAGTGGCTGGAGCGATTAATGCCACCATGACCTAGTGATCCAACAATTTCCATGGGCTCCAGGTGTTCAAGCTCTTACGGGACTTACTCCGTGGGAAAGGGTTCGGGAGTCCTTTCTAAAGGGAAATCCCCCAGAATTCGAGGGAGGTACGGATGCGGTTAAATCCAATCAATGGAAGAAAAACATGCAACGCCACCTTCGAATGATAGAATGTAGTGAGGATAAGAAACAAGTCCTTACTACCTTTAACCTTGTCGGATCTGCGTTACACTGGTGGGAGACGATGACCACCCCAGAGCAAAGAGACACCATGTCAATCACTGAGTTCTGGGCCTTGTTTAATCTTAAGTATTTTCGTCCCGCGGTTCAGAGGGAGATGAAGAGGAAGTTATAAGATGTAGTGCAAGGGGAGAGATCTGTAGCGGAGTATGAAGAGGAGTTCACCCAGTTGGCAAGTTTTGTACCAGATGAGGTGACTCCGGAAGAGATGAAGATCTCGAAGTTTATGGGAGGTCTAAACTGGAGAATCCGAAAACACTTATTGGGTAACCCAGCTTTCCAGACTTTTGGTGAGGTTATGAATGCAGCCTTACTCCATTGCCAGGAGCATCGATTATATATGCAGGGTAGCAAGAAAGCTACTGAAATGAGGCAAGTAGGGAAGCTTGGGGAGTTTATTGCGAGTGGCAATAATAATAGGCACGGACAAGGTGCTTTGCATCAGGCAGATCGGGGTGGCCCTGGAGGTAGAGGTCCTCCGGACCGAGGCATTTCCCAATTTAGGAATAACAGGGGTCGAGGTCAGGAGGACATGAAGGGACGGTGCTTCCAATGTGGGGAGGCAGGTCATTACAAGAAGGAATGTCCTCAGATGATTGGGGGTCAGTTTCCTAGGGCTCCGCAGCAGCCAGATGTTCAGTATCCACCTCCGGTACCAATTATGGTTGTTCCTCCGCATCAGGGACAACTACAGTATGGGCGTGTTTGTCATAATCAGGAGGCTATGCTTTCTCCAGCTCTGCCGGCACCGCCCGTTATTGAGGGTAAGTTTACTCAGAGATACGTGAGTTATTTGTATCGAGTTCTATGGGTAATGGTTCGCTCATTTCTTTTGTTTGTAGGTATGTAGAAATTTCTCTTATTAAAATTTTTCTTGAGGCCGATTTACTCATCCTTAACATGGTTGAGTATGATGTGATATTAGTATGTGATTGCTATGCCTTATCTCCACGACCAACAAGTTGAGTGGTAGCGTATAGGAGGGGTTCCTTGTCTGGATTCCGCTTCTGCGGTACGCTCCACGCGTGAACCTTAAAAACGTTGAGAGTGGAGATATACCACCTTTCCTTTCTCTTATCTTATGTGTATTACGCTCTATCTCCATGATCAACTAGTTAAGTAGGCATGTGTCGGAGGGGTTCCTTGTTTGGATTTCGCTTTGCGAGACACTCCGCCTCATGAACACTTAATGATATTGTGAGTGGAGATATGCTATTCTTTCCTTTTATTTTATTTTGTTTTATTAAATTATTGTTGAAAGTGGGATTGGAAAGTTTAGCCGAGAATCACGTAGAAGGATGATTAATGGCTATTAAAGTGCGACATAGAAGCGCTGCATATAGTTTTCTCCTCTGATCGATGTGAGGGAGACCGAGGTACGAAGTTGAATTGAGACTTCGGGTTATGCCTTGATATAGAAGGCTATTTATTGAGATGCATATGTTTTAGGGTATATAACCCTAGAGTTTCACGAAGGGTCAGCTTTGGATTGTTAATATATTTCTTTTGTTATTTAAATTGTTAGTGTGTAGCTGTAGAATCCTTTGGTCCCGAATATGTGTCTTAGACCTGTACCCCTCGATGACTGACAACGCGAGGTAGTAGTGTAACGGGAGGGTTCCTTGTTTGGATTTCGCTTCGGCGAGACGTCCCAAGCACGAAACTGAGCAAATGTCGGAAGTTGAGAAAGGTCTTGGGCACTAGGGATGTACTTAGCATTAGGTGTATACGACTTAGATAGGGTATAGGTAGATAGACTTTAGGATTGTTTCGACGTAGGGCCTTTTAGTATGGGACGTAAGATTTGGAGGGTTGTTGGGAGTTGACCATGACTAAGTCATGCGTAAACTCATATCAAGGGATTGGTTCCATGCTATGTGAAGTGGGAGGATTTCGAAAAGTTGGTGGTTAAGGCCGAAGGAGATGAGGCCTCACGTAGTGGAGTGTTATGAAGGTAACGAAGGGGTGAATTGATTCGCACCCCTGAGCCAGGTGGTTAAGCTCGAAGGTAGATTCCATTAGCAAGTCTTTGCCATGATGGGGAGTGATAATACTGGAGTATAGATCTATTGTTAATGCGCCTCACAAGTTTAAACTTGTAAGGAGTATTATCCCATATTTAAATTGAAGTCCATCTTGAGGGTGGGGTGCATTCCCTTAAGAGAATTTTGTCCCGAACGGAAGGGACTTAAGTTAAGCAGTTATGGAGAAATCACGCGGTTCTAACGTTTCGGTGCATCAAGGTAATGACGAATCGTGCCAAGTTATACGTCGCTAATACTATTGGCTGGGCATGGGAAGGTTGTTGTACTGAATCAAGACTTCCATTTCTCATTCTTGGCAAGTTTCCAAGAAGCCATGGGAATCGAATTATGGTTCATCACTTCTTATCATTTTTCCCAGATGGCCAGACCAATAGAATAAACCATATGTTGGGGCATATACTCCTTATATGCGTGCTTAACTTTAAGAATTGTCGGGAACAATGTCTTCTGCTCGTTGAATTCGCCTATAAGAATTTGTGTCGAATCGCTATTAGGACGACGCTGTAGAAGAAGCCTTGTATGGTAGGCTTTTTGGATCTCCCGCTTGTTGGTTAGAAGTGCGAGATGATGAGTCTCTCGTATAACCAAGACCGACGAAAGAGCTCAGTCGATGCAAGAAGAAGGCATCTGGAGTTTGAGGTCATTAGACCAAGTGTTGTGGTGAGTATCGCCTGTGAAGGACATTAAGCGTTTCGAGTAGAAAAAAAAAGGAAAAAAACTTGCACCGCATGATGTTGTACCTTTCCTAGAAATGTCGCGGTGGGTCCGGTAAACTATTTGCTCGCTTTATCGAAACATTTTGCGGCAAGTTCATAATTTGTTCCTTGTCTCTCATGCAAGGGAGTACGAGAGATACGACGGTGCTTTTAGGCACATTCCTTTTGAAGAAGGTGCAACGTGACGGTTCTTATTAGATGTAGTCGGTTTCTATCTTAGAGCGTAGAGTTACGTTTAGGATCGCTGGTAGTACCTTGGGGGATGAGTTCTATATAGTCAGCATAGTGTCAAGAAATCGACATAGGGTCGCAAGGATGACTTGCGGGAATAGCATCCGCACTTCTTCTTGTGAGGTATACCTGAATTTTGGGGGCAAAATTCCCTCTTAAGGGGGGGAGTATGTAATAACCCTCTCTTCTGATAGCCCATTTTATATTTATTTACACTGGGTAGAAATTAATTATAAATGGTAGATGTTGAGTAAATATTAATTTGTTATGACAAGGCCAATATTTACTAGAATGTTGCATATTTACCCCGTGAGTAGATAAAATGTTCATGTGGTGATTTATAATGTCATAAGGATTTAAAATGACATTTTGGTTTATTATGAAACCGGAAGTAAAATGAGTTATAAAATTTCCAAATGATAATTTGGATAGTGTAGTTAGTCCCGGTAGGTGTGAGACAGTCAAAATAACTGCCATATTGTATTTTGGCATTTTGGGGACTTTTAACTGGTTTTGGCTTAAATAGTGATATCGCGTATTATTTTATCACACATTAGTTATTAGAGTTGACCATTTTAGACTTATGGCCCGATTTAGTCTTGCTAAGACTTACTATTCCTTTTATGCCCCAATTTGTTAACTTAGAGAGAAAGAGAGAGAGGAAGAAAGCTTTGGATAAAGAGAGAGATTGAAGATTTGGAGTTTGTTCTTGCTTTCATCTTCATCAAATCTGATCTTCTTACCTTGAGGCAAGTAACCTACTTGCTCTTATATGATTTAAGTGGATTAAATTGCATGATTTGTTGTGGATTGTTATGAATAATCTTAGTTAGGGTTTTGTTAGATTAATTGGGTATTTAACCCTTAGAAGTTGATTTGGATGATATATGGTATTGAAGATGATAGCTACATACATTTAGGATGTGTAAGTTGAATTAATTGAGGTTGGTTTGGTTGGTTTTGGGGTTTGGTAGAAATTTGGAGTTCAAGACTCCATAGCCATTCTTGGCTATTCCGCAGGGGCGAATCGATTCGGCCCCTTGGGCGAATCGATTCGCATAGATGCAGAATCCCAGGTCTTGTTGTCCGAATCGATTCGGATTAAGACCGAATCGATTCGGCATTTGCAGAAACTAAATTTTGTTGTCCGAACCGATTCGCTTTCAGAGCGAATCGATTCGGTTCCAGCAGTTTTGGGGTCTTTTTCCTTTTAATTTTCATCCTTATTCTTTATGATTAGGACCTAGGAAGCTTCTTTAAAGAATTAAACTTAGAGTTCTAGAGTAGTTATGGAGTTTGGTCGTTACCCTGGACTAGAAATGGGTTCATCTGGGGTTTACTTCGGGGAGGTTTAAAGTAATGTTAAGGCATTACTTCTTTTATTCAAACTTTTAGAAGTTTGGAAGTTAAATGCCCAACTTGGAGACTTATGGGCTTATCAATTTATATGAACTTTGGGAATTTCTAGGATCATAATGATCATTTGGAGACCTAGCCTGGAATTGTAATTTGAGGTAAAATAAATGATAATGTTCGATGGGAATTAGGTTCGCATAAAATGAACCCATAGGTGTTTAAAGATGATAGGTTCAACTAGAATGAACTCCGTTGTTTAATGATGTTAGGTTTAAATAAAAGAACCAATCTCATGATTAATGGAAATGGAAATGGGTAATGAATATGATGATAAAATGTAAATGTTAATTTACTATTACACACCTCTCTAAATGACATCATAAGGGAAGTTCGCTCGTGAGGTGAAGCCCCCTGGCTAATGAATGCAGGGTGGATATAGTCCTAGGCCATGGGAGCGCTTATTGTTATATTTTCTGCGATGGGTACGAGATTCCGGGTGTGGTCTTGACTATCCCTCAGGCTCATGGCCGCTTCCCGATGTATTGCGATAGGTGCCCAGGTTGTCTTATGTTAGGCCCTGGAAGATGATGGTCATTTAGGGACGCGTACAGTGGGGAAACCCGGACGGGCGGTCTTAGATATCGTTATATGTATATGAATATAACTATATTTTCATCAAGTTGGACTTGATGGTTGATAAACGCCACAAAGAGCGTATATTAAATGCCATATAGAGCATAAATATGTGCCATGAAGAGCACGGGAATAATATATGTGCCATAAAAAGCACTTGATGTAAATGATATTCCTAATGAGGAATGGAAAGATAAAACGGGAAGTTTTGATTAATGCATAGAAGTTATAACTCCTTGATTAAACCGAAAATGGTTTTATTCCTAATAAGGAATTTCAGAAGGAAATGGAAATTGTATCATTAAAGAAGGGTTTTATATTAAAGTGCTTTACTTTCAATTCTTGTTTGTATTTGTAGATATCATGTCATACTATCATCCTTATCATTCATGTATAACTATTCATATCTATCATGCTTTTTATTCTTCTGGTAATCATATAGAACCCGGCCCTGACCGGTTTACTTTCCTTGTTGTATATATATTATTGTATCCGCTCAGGTGCTCCACCGCAAGGACACCCGACTTGACTTCCCAAGTTCCCTTCAGTTTCGTCGAGCTGTAAGGTTTTGCGGGTTATTACAGGACGTTGTATTAGACGCTTTCATTCTTGTTATTCTAGATATGATCGGGTCTTGTCACTCGGGCGTGTGGCCCAAACATTTGTATTTGATTAATGAATGTACTATGTAAGATATTTATATGGTTGTACGTCGTTATATGTAGCTGTGGACCGACAACTTATTCGGTCCATTTGTGTACATTCGTCTTAGTTGTATTATATATTATCTTTTGGAATTCCACTTGCTCGTCAGATTGGGTTGTTAGTTTAAATTTTCGTAACCGCATTTTAAAATTTTTACACTTTTTGGCAACCCGTTTCCTGATTTATTGGGTGGTTTTCCCGTATACTCAGTTTATTATTGTGATGCTGAGAATGATATCCATCCATGATTCCTGTTACGTTTGAGTATCGGGCTGGCCACCCCTTATCTCGAATTGCGGGTTGTCACATATATTTTGCATATGTTATATATGGTATCGTGATCAAAGTCTTTGTCCATGTTCACCATATGCTTTATCATTGGATTTTATTTGGCATGATTTTTTATCCTATTGATTTCTCTCATTGTTTACTTTGAAATTCCGTATCTCATTTTAGTAGTTTCAAATTGGTATTAAACAACATTGATTTTCAAAATAAAACCTTTATGAGTTGATGTTGATATTGTTCATCACAATTTGGATTATTTGGGCTTAAGTTGCCATATTGTGTGGTTGTTGTTCTATACACTTACGCAACCTTTATTAGCACGCTACAATCCTCTCTCTCTAGATCTCTCTACGTAAACCCTAATTAAGGTTTGTATGGCTGCGCAGCTGAAAGGGGTAGCTTTTCTCAATCAATGCTCTGACACCAATTTGAAAAGTGCAAGGCCCCCAATTTTAAAATCTTATTACAAAAAGAATATTTTAAATTTCCTTTTAGATGCGCGGAAGCGAAGATGGTTCAATTAAAAAAAAAATTAATTTCTTTTACAAATTAAAATAAACACAACTTAAAGTGAAATTAAATTAATTAACAAATAAATTTTTCACTTTAGCATATTAACTCAACCCAAGTCCTAGAAATTTGCCTAAGTCATATTTTCAATATTACCATGTTAGGCCAAACCAATTTTATCAAATTAAGTGACGACTTGAATTAAATTAACATAAACATTACCCAAATTAATTTAGCACCAAATAAAATAAGTAGTGAAATAAACCAATTTTATCTTTTTACCTAAGTATGCGTTCTAGGTGATTTTGCAAAAGATAAAATAAATAATTAATCACTACGCCGCGATGTACAAGGAAAAACCCACAACGAGAAATTTGCCTAAGTCATATTTTCATTATTACCAAGTTAGGCCAAACCAATTTTATCAAACTAAGTGACGACTTGAATTAAATTAACATAAGCATTACCCAAATTAATTTACCACCAAATTAAATAAGTAGTGAAATAAACCAATTTTATCTTTTTACCTAAGTATGCGTTGTAGGTGATTTAACAAAAGATAAAAAAAACAATTAATCACTACGCAGCGATGTACGAGGAAAAACCCACAAAGGGAAATAACCTCAGACGACCCTAGCCTCAAATCCACTAAGTACGATTTTACAAATACAAGACAATAAGACTTACAACACTTGACTTGACTCCGTCCAAGCCCCGACGCTTCTTCTTGTATACATCTCTTCCTAGCGAATAACCACGAAGCTCCACCGCGGTGTCGGAATCCACCGATCGGACTTTTTCTGGTCACCATCACCCGAACAAGGAGCATTTCTCTAAGTGGGTATGTCACAGCAAACAAGCTTCTTCTTTGTGGGATGTAAAAGCAAACCCAAACTATCTTTTACGTTAGAGATGAATCCGGTGCCAAAAACAAACTCTCCAAGAAAGATGTATATATATTGAAACTTGGAATGAACAATATGGGTGTGTAAACCTTGATTTTGTTCTAAGTATTAAAACAATTTAACAAAAATTCAAGGGGACTTTTTCTTTGGAAGAATTAACTCACCAAACACTCTAAGTGAAGAAAAGTTTATGAAAAAGTCTTAACAAAAATGTTTTTCCCGCACTACTTAAATTTGTCAAAAAGTTAGTGGGGAAAAGTAGTGGAAAAACTGTCAAAAACTGCCCAAAAAACTGTTCCCGCCAATCTCGTTCTAAAGAGATTTTCGTTCGAACGAAGTCTCGTTCGAACGATACTACTAACGAAGTTCCAGTGGAAGGTCATTGCAAACCTCGTTCGAACGACATTCTCGTTCGAACGACAAACTCGTTCGAACGACAGTATCGAACGAAAAACCAGAAAGCTGAAAATTCTATTTTTAACCCAAAAACATTATTTTAAAATTTTAATGAAAGTTTCTGAAATACAACACCAATTTAAAATAAACTTACAATAAAAATTCACCCAATGAAAAATGTTCCAAGCTCCTATATATATTCAAAATGTATTCATACCTTAGATGCAATGGAACAAGTGTTGTTGACGTAGAAACGAGGCAAATTAAACTCGGCATTTGATGAAACTTTAATATCTTGGCCTCTACGTCTTCAACAAACACGTCATAGGCTTGAATAGATAAACTTGAACTCTATCCTATGACTCAAATATTTTTGTCCAGAATTGATCCAAAACTACAAAGGACTCAATTGGAAATTTGTATCCTTACAATTCTCCCCCTTTGGCTATTTCGGGATAAAAACTAAAATCCTAAAGGGCTGTCAAGATCTACTAGACTCAAACATCCCACCCAAACTTGACTCAAGACCCAAGGATCACTATCTTTGCTGATGAAGAAAGTTGCCATATATAGAAGAATTCCTTCACACTTAAGCAAACACATTAAACGCATAGGGAATATTAAAATATAAATGCAATATAAATAAAGACTCCCCCTTAATTAATTCTCCCCTTTATCAACCATTATATACCTAAGAAGGTCGCAACTCCCCCTAAGTTAAATCTCCCAAACTAAGATACGATTATAATAGGATTAGATACCATTTCTCCCCCTATCATTCTCCCCTTTTTTGTTCAGGAATAGACAAAGGCTAAAGAATCAAAACATTAACTTATCTTCCCCAATTAAAGCGTATACACCACTTAAACTAAATAAGGGATAAATAGAATGGGATAACATGCTAAACATGCATTAGTCCATAAAGTGATGAGAACATTAAAGCACATAGGCAACTAAAATCCAACTAATCCAACAAATAATAACGGATAACAACTAAGATGCAAGAAAATGATACCAATAGGATACATAAAGTATTAAGCATGTGATATCAACAAAGAATGCAACAAGATAGATACCAATTATGAAGTAAAGCACTGATGCACGAGAAAGCAAGGCGAAGACTCAAAAATAAACAAATATCATATATATGTATACACAATAGATTCAAAACTAACCATAAGTACATACATATAGATATAAATACCAAAATGACACACACAAAATAACATAAGTTTTTCCACACTCTTACAACATAAATGTGTCATATGGAAACGAAAGTGTTGGGGTGTGAACTAGCAACAATTAAATTTAGACCCAAACACTTAAAACATGTTCACGGAGTTCTCAATTGATTGCAAACTTCAGCACATTTGAATATAACCTCATTTGACAATATCAATTGAACTCAATGAACAAACAAACACAATGCATACAAGCCTATACTTTTGATGATTCTATAAACCAATAGAGTCATGACATTGAAAGTACAACTAGGATAAATGGACATTGTGCAAACCGTTGATATACCATCCAATCTCCATCAATAAGCATATATTAGTTCTGAATGAATATATAAATTAAACATAGGCCTTGGAAAATATTTTCTTTTAATGACATTATTCTTTTATGCCTTTGGAACACGTATTTCTTTTAGGTCAAAACAAACGATGGCTTACTATTTGCAAAGGATAATAAATCCTTTCGAAGCCCTTCCCTGTGCACATTTATATATAATAGTTACATGTCTGAAAAATCTCACGTGCAATGGATTTTGACATGCACTAGTCCTCCTAGGTCATAAATATGTAGATGACTAGATTGGTAGGAGAAAACCTCACAAAGCTTAAATATAACATGTGAATATTAAATTTCAAAAGAGCTTGTGCATGTGTGAATTGAGGCATATGAAACATAATTCATTTAAACAACACAAAATCCAACTACTCCATATAAGCATGGTAAAGAACATTTTTAGGATTGGCAATCTTAACCAAAAGTTCTAGCCACATGGGAGCGTAAAAGATTGGATTCAAACACAAGTATATGCCACATAGTGTGTGTCAAACTAAAATAACACACAAACAAAATCTTTTTTGGGTTTTTAAAATTTTTAACCAAAAATAAAAATATATACTCAAAAGACACACAAAAATCATTTGTATTTTTCATTAATCTTAAATTGCTAAAAAGATAAAATGCAAATGATAAACAACAATCTTTTTGTATTTTTCATTTAATGCACACAAAAATGGAAGAATAAAATACAAAAGATAAACAAAAATCATTATTCTAGCATGTGATTAAGCATGGTGCATTGACTAGAAAATGACTAAACATGCATACAACTAGCAATGATATATAATATGAAGCACAAAAAGCTAGAGTATGCAAATAAAACTAGCACATTCAACCTTTGAATTTATCAAGTGAGGTTTCATGTGAAAGCAAATGAGAATCAACAAATCTAATATCTAGCGCGTCTAGAAATGATTTTCGAACCCATATAGATGTATATTTAAAATGATGGGATTTGGAAACTAATGAAATGCTAGACATAAACTTCCTAGGGATTCTTTTAAGATAAAAACAAAATGACCTAAGGTGACCTTTCCTACCACAATGCAAGCATGTGTAAGCACAAGGAATGTTACCTAAGGTGTGACCTTTTCTAAAGTCCTTGGATAAAGTTGACCCTCTAAAATAAACAATGGTTTTAGCTTTAGCAACAGAAATATTTGAACTAGACGAGCCAGAACCATCACAACAACTACTACTCTAGTCTTGTAAATCATTTTTAATTTTTAAAATTTTGGACTCAAGTAATAAATTTGACTCCTCAATTTTATGGGACTCCTTCTTTAAATTTTCTATAACTTCTAGAAGGTTATCACGCTCCCCCTCAATGTGAGCAAACATATCCCTAAGAGACATTTCACGACTATCACTCTCTTTCTAGGACTTTTCTAAAATATTAAAATTGTAATTTATGTCCATGAGCTTTTCACGAAAAATATCTTTTTGAGATAGCGAGGCTTGCAAAAATTCAACTTTACCTTTAAAACAAGAATTTTCATTTTCAAGAAATTTAATTCTTTTTGCAAATCTCAAATTTAATTCCCTTAATTTTTCATTACACTTATTAAGCCCATTAAATTCCTCTCGAATAGAAAAAAGTTCATTATCATTAGAAAAGGACAAATTATCATTAAGACTTCCTATCGAGAGATTAAAAAAAAAAAAATGAGAGTGAGTAAAAAAAAATGAACCACCTAAAAATAGAAGGAGCACAAAAATTATAAAAGCCGAAAAACGGATCTTTGACGCGATAAATTAGCGCTCCGGCTCTGATACCAATTTGAAAGAGGTAGCTTTTCTCAATCAATGCTCTGATACCAATTTGAAAAGTGTGAGGATCCCAATTTTAAAATCTTATTACAAAAAGAATAATTTCAATTTCCATTTAGATGCGCGGAAGCGAAGATGGTTCAATTAAAAATAAATTTTAATTTCTTTTACAAATTAAAATAAAACACAACTTAAAGTGAAATTAAATTAATTAACAAATAAATTTTTCACTTTAACATATTAAGTCAATCCAAGTCCTAGAAATTTGCCTAAGTCATATTTTTTATATAACCAAGTTTGGTGTAACATCCCAGGTTTTTGAGCGACTATTTTATACTATTTTGCCTGATGTGCTAATTTTATAAAATAGGGGATGTTGAAGTAAATATTACTTCCTGTGAGACTTAGGAATATTATTTACTATGTTTTGTCTATTTACCGTTATGAGAAGGTAAATAACGTTATATTGTGTATTATTGCGTCGTTATATGTAAAACGACGGTTATGACCTATATATAAAATGGGGTAAAAATTAATGAATTAAAATGAAATTGGAACATAAAAATAGTTCACACTTTCCCCGAATGCCAAAATAGGGGGTGCGGTTGTTTTTATAATAGTCGCGATAGTCGAAATAAGTGCCACATTGTATTTTTGGGTTTCGGGCACTTTTTACGCGTTATGGCTCTATTATGTGGTATTGAGTCATTTTAATGGTGTATTAGCAATTAAAAGTGGGAATTTATGTTTTGAGACCCGTATAAGTCCCCCACTCCCTTTATTTTTCTTCATTTTTGTGTGAGAAACCAAAGGAGAGAGAGAGAGAGAGAAGAGAGAGTTGGGAGAAATGGAGAGGAAGAGAGAAAATGGAAGATTTAGGTCAGATTCCGTCGCTACCGGAGGTGATCCGAGACTATGAACCTCGAGGCAAGTTTCTTACTTGCTAGATATTGATTTAATGTGATAAAATTGCATGTATAGTTAATTTTGGAGGTTTAAACCATAAATGGGTTTTGGGTTGATTTTGGTGTTTAATTCTAAATCTTGTAGTTTAATTTGATTTGAAGAGAAATAATTGGTTATTTGATGTGTAGAAATGATTTTATAGCAGTATTTGTTGTTGTGGTTGGGTGAAATAGCGAATAAAAGCTTTGAGGTTTCGTCAATGGCCGAAACAGCTTCTCGGAGAAGAAGCTGTCCGCCAGGATCGATCGATCAAGCCTGGGGGATCGATCGATCGAAGCCTTCGATCGATCGACGGCCAGGGGTCGATCGATCGACCCCTTTTGAAAATGTGAGATTTTTCTAGTTTTGTTTTAGCCCATTTCTTTTAGGTTCAAGGTTTAGGAACCTTCCTTTGGGAAGTAATGGGGAGTCCTAGAGGGTTGTATTGGGTAGACTAATGTCCTAGGCTAAGAGTGGATATTTGAGTTTACCCGAGGGCTAGCTTGTATATGTTAATGTCCGATTGATATAGGAGGTTAACCTAAGGATAAATTGGAACTTAAAATATTAATGTTGAGCTTTTGGGAGACACTCCTTTATGGAGACTCACTTTGAGGGTTTATGAAATTATATGAACTCTTGGAGGCTATTTTGAGGTTAGTGGCACTTTGGGTCTAAGGTCATTAATAAAATATGACTTAATAAGAATGAAATGTACATTCTAAAACATGGTGCTAAATGGCTAAATGAATGATTTTTGGAAAAGTAAAATTTGGAAGTTTTCAAAATGGAAAAAGTAATGTTTTTCATAAATGTTAATTTATGGATACACACCTCTCTAAATCGCTTTCATAAGGGAAGTTGTGCGCGTTGTGGTGAAGCCCCCTGGCTAATGAATGCAGGGTGGATATAGTCCCTAGGCCATGTGAGCGCTTGTGATTGTATATTTTTTTTGCGATGGGTAGGAGATTCCGGGTGTGTTCTTGACTATCCCGCAAGCACATGGCTGCTTCCCGACGTTTTGATAGGATTCCAGGTTGTCTTGATGATAGGCCCTGGAAGATGATAGCCATTTAGGGCCGCGCACAGTGGGGAAACCTGAACGGGCAATCTTAGATTGCGTTATATAATATGATATATAACTATGTTCAATAATGTGGGACATGACGCGACTAAGATTTTGTCTCAAAAGTGCGTTTTCCTCTAGGCTCAAGTGCAAGCCTGTCGCTCAAGTAATAACCCGGTAAGTCGGGATCGTATCCACAGGGATTGAGATTGCCAAATAGTAATAAGAAAAATTATTAAATCTTGAAATGATTTCTTAAAAGAAACAAAAAGATGATTAATGATTGGGAAAATTTATAGTGAAATAAAAATTTACTTAAGAAAAAACAAACTGAAAATTGCAAAAAAATTTAGATCTGACAAATGGGAGAAAATAGGGTAGGGTACAATCCCTCCATCCTTAACAAATTATCGTATAGAATACTAGAATTGTAAATTAAAATTATTGACTAGATCTGGTCTTTATAAATTCTAAGCATTACATATATGAGAGATCTAGCCCGCATCATATGAAATAAAAGATAGATATAAAGCGGTGAATGATAAATCATACTCGCAAAGCGTTCTTAAACATCTCAAGTACCTAGGGCAAGAGAGATTAAAAGATTGACAATATTTGTATGAGTTTCTTTCACGATTCAATCAATATTTTAATTTAACCTCTATTTTCTACATAAATAATTTGCCTTGGATTGAGTTCATGTACCCCAACCCTTGAAAAACTTAGCTAAACATGGTTTTATGAGAAAGAAAATTCATAACAATAAATGGAATTATGGATCTAATAAACATTGTTAACAAATTGCAAAAGAATTGAGAATTAAATTGGAAATAAAATAAAGAATAAATAAGAGAATGAAAAATTGATACTTGTATTCAGCAATAGGGAAAAGAGATGAACTTGAATCCAGAAAAATTCTTCTTATTCAACCTTACAAACTAGAGTTTATGAAAATTTCTATGTAAAGAAAAACTAAGAAAACTCTCTAAAATCTCACTTTCTCTCTCTAAAATTCTATTCTACTCTCTAGAATTTGTCTCCCTCTCTCTAGAATTCTACTCCCCTTGAAAATGAGGTAGGGCTTGGTCTTTTATAGCACCAAGTTGCACGAATTTGGCATCAAATTTCTCTTGTGGCACAAGTTTTCCAAGAGTTGCACTGCATTAAATGCATAATTAATTGCCTGGATTTCGCATGACCGGACCGGTCCATTATCGCGCAACTTCAAAACATCATAACTTCTTCACCGTAGCTCGGATTGAGGTGCCGTTTTTTCCAGTGTTCTTATAATTTAGAGATATTGAACTTTCTAGTTTGGCCCCACCTCCAGACTAAGGCTAAAAAATTACTAAAATGCCCTTCAACTCTCCATTTCTTGGTTTCTTTCACTGTTTTGAGTTCTCCTTCGCACTAGTTTGCGTGAAATACCTGTAAAACACATGAGAAATACACAAAACACGAAATACTTGCCAAAAGGGGTTAGTAGCATAAATACGAGGCAAATCTAAGATATTTACACTACACGGGATCATAAAAATACCGAAATTAAGGGGATAAATGTGAAGAATTTGTGCCTAATCACACCCCCTAACTTAGAACTTTGTGCGTCCCGAGCAATGTAAATGAATCTAACCAAAAATCCACTCTTGAAAATTCTTTCATTGGGATAGAATACCTTTTTCGCGGGCAAGCGATTGTATTTAGCGTATGCAACAAGCCTTTAAACCCCTAGGTTACCCTAATAGGACGAGTTTTGTCTCGTGAGGGTTTGCAGTGAATTTACCCACAAAATTCTTTATTGACTCAAATAAATATCAAAATACTTAAAACTTGTACAATTTAAACTTTTCGAAAAATAATCACCCTAAATTCATATTTAAATGTCTCAAACCATAGTGTGTGTGTGCAAAGCCAAAAATTAAACCTCAAACTTCCACCGATTGAGCATTACGTTACTTTCCGAAAAATTCGTTTTGATTCAAATTCTTACGGATTGCACTCACAAACGAATCACTCGGATTGTGGTTGTTTTCTCTTGGTATGCATGATATAAAGAGTAAATATAATGGACACAAATTCATGCATACAAAATTGAAAAGAAGAAAATATATGGTGAAAAATCTCATCATCGGAATACAGTTATTTGGAAATGGGAACATCACCTCTAATTCACACCATTTTTATCTCTTTTATTATCTTTTCATGTCTTAGCTCTCCACGCGGTAATTAATTTCGCCATTCGGATTCGGTTAGGACTTTTCGGGTTAAAAAGTGTAAAGGGTAAAATTGGGAATAGACGGAATGTTCGAAATTGGAAAATGTCCTTATGACGTCCATTAGTGTTTTTTGGGCATTTGCTCATTTTTCCTTTTCTTTTTTTTTCTATTTTCATTTTTTTTCCTCTTTTTTTTTTCTTGCTATTTTTTTTTGTTGAGCATTTTTTCTATTTTTCTCTTGCCCCTTTTTATTGCACAATTTGGACTTACTTGATGAATTTTCTCAATTTTCACAATTCCGGGCTATTTGAGTTTTTCGGGTTATCAAACGAAAGGGAAATATTATATTAGGCTCAAAGTGGGTTGCAAAGGGATAATTTTTCACAACTTTATTATGGCTAATATTTTTGGGTAACAAACGAGGGCCTACTTCATTGTCCAAATTGCTAATCACATTGCCATATGCATCTCGAGATTAATTAAGTTTAGAGATATATTTAGCACGAATTTCGAGACAACATTTCACACATTTCTCATAACCGATCAAAACAAAGGATTGAGATCATCAACGACTTGTTAAAACGCTGAAAAGAACTTTGAGTTAATCATAAACTCGGATTGATTTAAAAACTCAAAAAGATCGATAGGCTCGAAATCTCACCGGGTTTGATCAATCTCCACACTTATTCGTAAAGTCGTCAATTTTCTTTCAATTTCCATCTTCGGTCAATTTTGGCTTAGTGCAATTTGATTGTTAACAATTTGAGACTTTAAATAGAATAAAGGTGATATTTTCGAAAAATTTAAATTCCAATTTTTATTTATTTTGAAGAAAAATATTTTTGGTTTTTTTTGAAATTTGTGAAATTTTCTAAAAAAACACACACTTGGAAAGAACATGTGATCGAATCAATGAATCTAAACAATAAACGGGAAGAATATCCCACACCCCCTAACTTAAATGTCGCATTGTCCTCAATGCGAATCAAGAACACAACATAAAGAGAGGAAAAGAAAGATATTACCCAAATGGAGCGATCCCCGATGCGTGCGAGTCCATTGAATCTACAAAACATGTTAGAACCAAGCATAACAAAAAGAATAACAAAAACTTTAACTAATTACTCTAAACTATAAAAGAAAGAAAAGGAAAAAAAAGCTAATTATGTACAACCTACGATTTGAACTTCTAATAAGTTATACACTAGAAGTCGAAAAATTTGAGGGTCCACCCAAAATACAATCTGACTTTGAGGGATTAATAGTGTACCCTCACTATAAAGCATGCCTCCCGAAAAACGGAAGGCATGTGTGAGATGGAGAAAATGAACCGTCACCAAAAAATTTAATGGGATGATGGGGGGTTTGGGTGCATAAGAGGACAAGTCCCAATGGGATCCAAGAAAAATAGAATCACTTCCCAAAGATTTTTCAAGTAGTATGGGAAGCGGATCACACAAGTAGAAAGAGTCCATCTTGGAAAATAATTTAAGCATTGAGTCCTTGTCCTCAAAATCTTCTCCCCCCAAATTTTCAAATGGATCTGGTGGAGGTTTGGGAAGGAGAAATTCATCAATTCTATTTTCCCACTCGCTTTCGTCTAAGTGACGAAATGAGTCCCAGAAAGATTGGACTTCAACATTTAGGCTTGCATCCACCTCTCCGAACTCACGCTCAAACGCTGCTAGGCTCAACTCCTCTAGCTCTCTCTCCTGTTTGGTATACTCAACCTGCATTTCGTGCTCACTCGCCGAATTATAGGGTGGTGTGGTTGGGTGGTAATCGTGGAGAAATGTATCGATAGTGTCCTGCCATTCGATTTCCTCTAAGTATTTCGACGAGCCTCTCCTGACACACTCTAAATCTCCTCTTTCACTCTTGTTCATGGGCTCACTCATGCTCTCGAATGCATTAACTAAACATACATCCCCTACCTTGCTCTCGATGTTGCAACCACTCCTCTCACTGTGCGTAACACCAACACTATCGTGATCCGACATATTACTACCGAAAGGTTCAGAATTCTCACTCCAGGTTTGACTCAATGAACGACTTGTGATGGAATTATTAGGCGAAGGAGGTGGAACCTAAAAATGAGGAGACTCAGAATTTTCAGAACTTACTTAGGCAATAGGATTTTCGTGAACTTGGGTGGGGAGATGAATTCTGGATATAAGCACATAAAAGATGAGAATTTTTTTTTTTTCGAAATCACTTGTAGATAAAAATAACTTTCTTGAAAATTTAACAATTTCGGATCCCTGGCAACGGCGCCAAAAACTTGACGCGACTAAGATTTTGTCTCAAAAGTGCGTTTTCCTCTAGGCTCAAGTGCAAGCCTGTCGCTCAAGTAATAACCCGGTAATTCGGGATCGTATCCACAGGGATCGAGATTGCCAAATAGTAATAAGAAAAATTATTAAATCTTGAAATGATTTCTTAAAAGAAACAAAAAGATGATTAATGATTGGGAAAATTTATAGTGAAATAAAAATTTACTTAAGAAAAAACAAACTGAAAATTGCAAAAAAATTTAGATCTAACAAATGGGAGAAACTAGGGTAGGGTACAATCCCTCCATCCTTAACAAATTATCGTATAGAATACTAGAATTGTAAATTAAAATTATTGACTAAATCCGGTCTTTATAAATTCTAAGCATTACATATATGAGAGATCTAGCCCGCATCATATGAAATAAAAGATAGATATAAAGCGATGAATGATAAATCATACTCGCAAAGCGTTCTTAAACATCTCAAGTACCTAGGGCAAGAGAGATTAAAAGATTGGCAATATTTGTATGAGTTTTGTGACACCCCGACTAATTAAACACCGGGTAGCTACTCCTTTATAAAATTAATTCAAAATGCCAAGTTGGCTCAGTTAATAGCATCACTGACGAAAACATTTTAAAGATTACTAACCACCTAGTATTTAAAAAGTAAGTGCCAAATTTTATTAAATCTGATTAACATGCAACAAGAGTAATGAATAACTAAATAACACCATTCACCATACTGAAGTGGAACGAATAACCATCACAATATGTAAATAAACTCTGGAGGAAAAACTCCTCAATACAAATCCCACAACTGATATGTAAACTGAAATAAATAACTAAAACTGAATACTGAGCAATACATGCTAGAGTCTGAAAACTGAAATGTAAAAATGTCTAATAGAATTGGGCAACATGCCCTACAACTGATAGATGCTGAGACTGGAATTTAAATGAGAGAGGCGTCTAAAAGCAAGTCCCTGTAGCTTCCACAAACAGCTACAGCTCGTCACCTGAATGAGAATCCTATGCTTGGTGTCCTTGTGGCTGGGCACCTAAAATGGTTTTACAAGAAAATATATTTGAAAGCAAATGGGTCAGAGCCCGAAAGTGGAAATCATTTTAAAAAAACCTGCAAGTGCTTTAAAAACATTTAAAACATTAAATGCAAAGTACATGTTAGGACGTGCACTCACATTAAATTCTCACCTCTCGACTAACTGTGCACTCCTAACGTAATTACCCATCTATAACTACCCTTTCCACTAGCTAAGTGACAACGTAACTAGCTAGACTACCAAAGGTTCTACCCATTTTACTCGGTTAATTTAACATAACAACGCTCGTAATTTAATAGAGGTTTAACGTAAACTCAGTTACTAACTATACCATTGATATAACTATCAGCTAACTCATTATATATCTCGAAACAATACCGTAATATTTTTACAACATTAACATGAGGATTTCCTTTAATTTAAGCGTATATTATTCACATCATAAATATACGACACAAGCACCCTGAGAACTAAGCTGCGGCGCACACATACTCTGCTATCCATCCCGGTACATCACGTACATAAGGATTACATATTCCGAATCTCTCAGGAATAGTTTACCGATAACAACATCACAAATAATGGAGGCGAACACAGTCACCATCACATGGGTCACGCACATACCTACGCTCCCATGATCAGCGGACTTATTAATATCACAATAAGTCTTTCAATGACCTATGTTCATTAAGGTACCAGTCTATATCCCCCCCGTAGGCACACAAGGATTAGAGGGTCCTAAGCGAACGTAACCTCCCCCGTGATAGCAAGTATGGTAGGTATGTTATACACATAAACTATATACTAAGCATTCACACATCTTAGATATCACCATTTTAATAAGGTATTTCCTACATCATTATACCATTATACCAAACTTATATATTTCAAGTCTCCCATTAATATAAGGTTAAATTGCCGACACGTCTCACGCCGTAATCCCTTATCCTTAAAATCTATCTTAAATAGACTATTAAGTTCCGATTATTCCCAAATATAACATCTTTATTCTTAAGGTCTTTACTTCTGCCCTAAACCTTATTTCATTAAATTACTCAATCCTACACTAATAACCCAAACGTTATCTCACTTAACAAATTTCAATAATCTAGAATAATTCTTCGAATTGTATTCTAATTAAAGTCCACTATAATAATCACACCTACAGGTCTTCCTCAAGGGTGAGGGTATTCATAAGGTCTACAAACATATTCTCTGAGAGTTTCCACCATTAAAATCAAATTAAGGAATATTTCACTCATTCTGGGAAGGTCGATCGATCGATCGACCTATGAATGTCGCTCGATCGATATAGTCGATCGATCGACTGATGAATGTCGATCGATCGATCGAACAGGTATGGCTACGGACTGCTTCGTTTTGCAGATTTTAATCCATCCCAAAACTAATTTCTAACGTATGATTCTCAGATATAACGTCGTAGTAATGCCATATAACAATCCTACAGTATTACTAACGTCCATAAATCAATAATTCAACATCTAAAGGTTACATATGGATCAATCTTCATAAAAACCTAGTTTTTCCAGATTTTCTCAAGAACATGAACCCTAACATAATATCATCATCAAATCCCCGAATTTAATTCGTTTTTCTTTCACCCAATCATGTATTCACATCAGATTAATCGTCACCAACTATTCTACATGCAATTTATCCTCAAAATTCAGACCTAAGTTCAATTAATCATGGGTTTTCATTCATCTTCCAATAACAATTATAAATCTTCAATTTGCTAACATGGAAAGAACATTTGCTGAAGTTAAACATAATTAAACCACTTGCCTTGGTTTGATTTCGGATTTGGTGTTGATTTGGTGAAGAATCTCAGCAGAATTCTTCTATCTCTCTCTCCTTCTCCAAGCTTTCTTCTTCCAAAGATGGCTATGGTGGCTAGGGTTTTCTTAGGGAGAGTTGGAAGACTAAATGATAACCTACGTAGCTTATGGGGTTAATAAAGGTTGGTTGGGTCAATCCTTATCAGATTACAACTCTCCATTTTCGTCACTTTTAATTACCCAAAAATACCAAATTACTAAAATACCCTTTATGGTGCCGGGATGGCCTAAAAATACCCCGGAACCCAAACTATACCCCCGGCTAGTGTTTTCTGACTATCTCAACCCTTCCGGACGCGTTGGCGTACTCAAAACGACCATACGGATTATAGATTTTAAATTCACTTTTAATAATAAAATAATATACCGTGACGCGGCGGTCCCACGCGTCTCAACAAAATTTCTAAAATGCCGTATATAAACCCCACGACAAATTTTCAAATTCCAAGTTCATATATAATCATATATGCACATAATCAAATACCAATTCGCATCACATTACTATTTTTAACCCGGATTAATTTCCAATTAATACGCTAATTTATGAATTAATCCCAAAAATAATTATAGCCAAAAGTACGGGGTATTACAAGTTTCTTTCACGATTCAATCAATATTTTAATTTAACCTCTATTTTCTACATAAATAATTTTCCTTGGATTGAGTTCATGTACCCCAACCCTTGAAAAACTTAACTAAACATGGTTTTATGAGAAAGCAAATTCATAACAATATATGGAATTATGGATCTAACAAACATTGTTAACAAATTGCAAAAGAATTGAGAATTAAATTGGAAATAAAATAAAGAATAAATAAGAGAATGAAAAATTGATACTTGTATTCAGTAATAGGGAAAAGAGATGAACTTGAATCCAAAAAAATTCTTCTTCTTCAACCTTACAAACTAGAGTTTATGAAAATTTCTATGTAAAGAAAAACTAAGAAAACTCTCTAAAATCTCACTTTCTCTCTCTAAAATTCTATTCTACTCTCTAGAATTTGTCTCCCTCTCTCTAGAATTCTACTCCCCTTGAAAATGAGTTAGGGCTTGGTCTTTTATAGCACCAAGTTGCACAAATTTGGCATCAAATTTCTCTTGTGGCACAAGTTTTCCAAGAGTTGCACTGCATTAAATGCATAATTAATTGCCTGGATTTTGCATGACCGGACCGGTCCATTATCGCGCAACTTCAAAACATCGTAACTTCTTCACCGTAGCTCGGATTGAGGTGCCGTTTTTTCCAGTGTTCTTATAATTTAGAGATATTCAACTTTCTAGTTGGCCCCACCTCCGGACTAAGACTAAAAAATTACGAAAATGCCTTTCAACTCTCCATTTCTTGGTTTCTTTCAGTGTTTTGAGTTCTCCTTCGCACTAGTTTGCGTGAAATACCTGTAAAACACATGAGAAATACACAAAACACGAAATACTTGCCAAAAGGGGTTAGTAGCATAAATACGAGACAAATCCAAGATATTTACACTACACGGGATCATAAAAATACCGAAATTAAGGGGATAAATGTGAAGAATATATGCCTAATCAGGACATTATTGGTTATTAAAGCATTTTATGATAATAAAATGGCTTAATTTACATTTCCCGGATGGAAGAAGGGAAATGGGATGTTAAATACATTTTCCGGATGGAAGAAGGAAAATGGATGATATGATATGAAAGTAAATCATTTTTATGATAATAAAACTTGCTTTAAATTATGTATTCTTCCTGGATGGAAGAAAGGAAATAAAATTTGATAAAGAAAGTTTTGAAATGAGATTAATTGGTAAACATTTGATAAAATGAATATATGTATATTCCTAAAGAAAGAATTAGGAATTGTTCCATTAGATGATGGATGGGTTTATTTTTATATTCCTTGAGTAGCTGTAGATGTGACCTCCCACACTTATGCACACACATACATTTGTTGATTATTTCTTGCTTAGGGTCTAATGGATCTCAACGATCAACCTTGCCTAAGTAGTAGTGTATCGGGGGGGTTCCTTGTTTGGATTTCACTTTGCGAGACACCCCACGCACGAATAGGGCATAGTGTTGAGACTGGGGATAAGTTAGCCCTTATTACTTAGGTTAACTAGAACATCTCACGATATTGCGCTAGGTTGCTGCTAGATTGAGAGGTGAGAAATATTACTGTTATCCGCGAGAGAATTACGCACTTAACTGTCATGCATTTTTAGTTACATGGTAATCATATCAAACCGGGCCCTGACCCGTATCTATATTTCATTGTTTCTGCATATACTTCTTGCCATACAGGTGCTCTACTGCATGGACACCCGTATTTACATTACCATTCCAGTTGTCACGGATCTACAGCATATTGCGGATGTTGTAGATTACTTGTATTATACGCTTCTTTCTATTGTACTCTAGTTATGTTCAGTTTATTTATTCGGACGTGTTGCCCAAGGTATTGCTCTCATTTATTATATTGTAATATTTATGTGTAATACTCGATGTAATTATTTGTATTTGTCTGTTCACCGACAGCTTATTCGGTGATATTTATTATATTGTCATTCTTCATTCATCGATTTTTGATATCCACAGTTTTTGCAAATGGGAATGTCTTAAGGGTTTTTCTTTTACTTTTTAAAATTTAAATTTGACAGTCCATTTTCTAAAAAGATTGGTGATTATCTCGTACTATTATTTTAATCGACAGTGATGCTGAGAATGGACCATCTATGATTCATGTGATTATTAGAGTATTGGGCTGGCCACCTATTATTTTAGTAGGCGGGTTGTCCCATTAGGCCAAACCAATTTTATCAAATTAAGTGACGACTTGAATTAAATTAACATAAACATAACCCAAATTAATTTAGCACCAAATTAAATAAGTAGTGAAATAAACTAATTTTATCTTTTTACCTAAGTATGCGTTCAAGGTGATTTTGTAAAAGATAAAATAAATAATTAATCACTACGCCGCGATGTACAAGGAAAAACTCACAACGAGAAATTTACCTAAGTCATATTTTCAATATTACCAAGTTAAGCCAAACCAATTTTATCAAACGAAGTGACGACTTGAATTAAATAAACATAAGCATTACCCAAATTAATTTAGCACCAAATTAAATAAGTAGTGAAATAAACCAATTTTATCTTTTTACCTAAGTATGCGTTGTAGGTGATTTTGCAAAAGATAAAATAAACAATTAATCACTACGCATCGATGTACGAGAAAAAACCCACAAAGGGAAATAACCTCGGACGACCCTAGCCTCAAATCCACTAAGTACGATTTTACAAATACAAGATAGTAAGACTTACAACACTCGACTTGACTCCGTCCAATCCCCGACGATTCTTCTTGTATACACCTCTTCCTAGCGAATAACCACAGAGCTCCACCGCGGTCTGGGAATCCACCGATCGGAGTTTTTCAGGCCACCGTCATCCGAACAAGGAGCCTTTCTCTAAGTGGGTAGGTCACAACAAACAAGCTTCTTCTTTATGGAATGTAAAAGCAAACCCAAACTCTCTTTTACGTTAGAGACGAATACGGTGCAGAAAACAAACTCTCCAAGAAAGATTTATATATATTGAAACTTGGAATAAACAATATGGGTATGTAAACCTTGATTTTGTTCTAAGGATTAAAACATTTTAACAAAAATTCAAGGGGACTTTTCCTTTGGAAGAATTAACTAACCAAACACTCTAAGTGAAGAAAAGGTTATGAAAAAGTCTTGACAAAAATGTTGTTCCCGTATTAGTTAAATCTATCAAAAAGTTAGTGGGGAAAAGTAGTGGAAAAACTGTCAAAAACTGCACAAAAAATTGTTCCTGCCAAATCTCATTCTAACGAGATTTTCGTTCGAACGAAGTCTCATTCAAACTATACTTCTAACGAAGTTCCAGTGGAAGGTCATTGGACACCTCGTTCGAACGACATTCTCGTTCGAACGACAAACTTGTTCGAACGACAATATCGAACGAAAAACCAGAAAGCTGAAAATTCTATTTTTAACCCAAAAACTTTATTTTAAAATTTTAATGAAAGTTTCTGAAATACAACAACAGTTTAATATAAACTAACAATAAAAATTCACCCAATGAAAAATGTTCCAAGCTCCTATATATATATTCAAAATGCATCCATACCTTAGTTGCAATGGAACAAGTGTTGTTGACGTAGAAACGAGGCAAGTTAAACTCGGCATTTGATGAAACTTTAATATCTTAGCCGCTACGTCTTCAACAAACACGTCATAGGCTTGCATGGTTAAACTTGAACTCTATCCTATGACTCAAATATTTTTGTCCAGAATTGATCCAAAACTTCAAAGGACTCAATTGGGAATTTGTATCCTTACAATTCTCCCCCTTTGGCTATTTCGAGACAAAAACTAAACCAAATCCTAAAGGTCTGTCAAGATCTATTAGACTCAAACATCCCACCCAAACTTGACTCAAGACCCAAGGATCACTATCTTTGCTGATGAAGAAAGTTGCCATATATAGAAGAATTCCTTCACACTTAAGAAAACACATTAAACGCATAGGGAATATAAAAATATAAATGCAATATAAATAAAGACTCCCCCTCAATTAATTCTCCCCTTTATCAACTATGATATACCTAAGAAGGTCGCGAATCCCCACAAGTTAAATCTCCCAAACTAAAATACGATTATAATAGGATTAGATACCATTTCTCCCTCTATTATTCTCTCCTTTTTTGTTCAGGAATAGACAAAGGTTAAATAATCAAAACATTAACTTATCTTCCCCAATTAAAGCGTATACACACCTCAAACTAAACAAGGGATAAATAAAATGGGATAACAAGCTAAACATGCATTAGTCCATAAAGTGATGAGAACATTAAAGCACATAGGCAACTAAAATCCAACTAATCCAACAAATAACAACGGATAACAACTAAAATGCAAGAAAATGATACCAATAGGATACATAAAGTATTAAGCATGTGATATCAACAAAGAATGCAACAAGATAGATACCAATTATGAAGTAAAGCACAGTTGGACTAGAAAGCAAGGAAAAGACTCAAAAATAAACAAATATCATATATATGTATACACAATAGATTCAAAACTAAGCATAAGTACACACATATAGATATAAATACCAAAATGACACACACAAAATAACATAAGTTTTTCCACACTCTTACAGCATAAATGTGTCATAGGGAAACGAAAGTGTTGGGGTGTGAACTAACAACAATTAAATTTAGACCCAAACACTTAAAACATGTTCACGGAGTTCTCAATTGATTGCAAACTTCATCACATTTGAATATAACCTCATTTGACAATATCAATTGAACTCAATGACCAAACAAACACAATGCATACAAGCCTAGACTTTTGATGATTCTATAAACCAATAGAGTCATGACATTGAAAGTACAACTAGGATAAACGGACATTGTGCAAACCGTTGATATACCATCCAGTCTCCATCAATAAGCATATATTAGTTCTGAATGAATATATCAATTAAACATATGCCTTGGAAAACATTTTCTTTTAATGCCATTATTCTTTTATGCCTTTGGAACACGTATTTCTTCCAGGTCCACACAAACGATGGCTTACTATTTGCGAAGGATAATAAATCCTTTCGCAGCCCTTCCCCGTGCACATTTATATATAATATTTTTATGTCTGAAAAATCTCACGTGCAATGGATTTTGACATGCACTAGTCCTCCCAGGTCACAAATATGTAGATGAATAGATTGGTAGGAGAAAACCTCACAAAGCTCATATATAACATGTGACAATTAAATTTCAAAAGAGCTTGTGCATGTGTGAATTGAGGCATATAAAACAGAATTCATTTAAAAACACAAAATCCAACTACTCCATATAAGCATGGTAAAGAACATTTTTAGGATTGACAATCTTAACCAAAAGTTCTAGCCACATGGGAGCGTAAAAGGTAGGGTTCAAACACAAGTATATGCCACATAGAGTTTGTCAAACTAAAATAACACATAAACAAAATCTTTTTGAGTTTTTAAAATTTTTAACCAAAAATAAAAATATATACTCAAAAGACACACAAAAATCTTTTGTATTTTTCTTTAATCTTAAATTGCTAAAAAGATAAAATGCAAATGATACACAACAATCTTTTTGTATTTTTCATTTAATGCACACAAAAATGGAAGAATAAAATACAAAATATAAACAAAAATCATTATTCTAGCAAGTGATTAAGCATGGTACATAGACTAGGAAATGACTAAACATGCATACATCTAGCAATGATATATAATATGAAGCACAAAAAGCTAGAGTATGCAAATAAAACTAGCACATTCAACCTTTGAATTTATCAAGGGAGGTTTCATGTGAAAGAAAATGAGAATCAACAAATCTAATATGTAGCGCATCTAAAAATGATTTTCGGACCCATATAGATGTATATTTAAAATGATGGGATTTGGAAACTAATGAAATGCTAGACATAGACTTCCTCGGGATTCTTTTAAGATAAAAACAAAATGACCTAAGGTGACCTTTCCCACAATAATGCAAGCATGTGTAAGCACAAGGAATGTTACCTAAGGTGTGACCTTTTCTAAAGTCCTTGGATAAAGTTGACCCTCTAAAATAAACAATGGTTTTAGCTTTAGCAACGGAAATATTTGAACTAGATGAGCCAGAACCATCACAACAACTACTACTCGAGTCTTGTAAATCATTTTTAATTTTTTAAATTTTGGACTCAAGTAATAAATTAGACTCCTCAATTTTATGGGACTCCTTCTTTAAATTTTCTATAACTTCTAGAAGGTTATCACGCTCCCCCTCAATGTGAGCAAACATGTCCCTAAGAGTCTTTTCACGACTATCACTCTCTTTCTAGGACTTTTCTAAAATATTAAAATTGTAATTTATGTCCATGAGCTTTTCACGAAAAATATCTTTTTGAGATAGCGAGGTTTGCAAAAATTCAACTTTACCTTTAAAACAAGAATTTTCATTTTCAAGAAATTTAATTTTTTTTGCAAATCCCAAATTTAATTCCCTTAATTTTTCATTACACTTATTAAGCCCATTAAATTCCTCTCGAATAGAAAAAAGTTCATTATCATTAGAAAATGACAAAATATCTTTAAGACGTCCTATCGAGAGATAAAAAAAAAAATGAGAGTGAGTAAAAAAAAAATGAACCACCTAAAAATAGAAGGTGCACAAAAATTATAAAAGCCGAAAAACGGATCTTTGACGCGATAAATCAGCGCTCCGGCTCTGATACCAATTTGAAAGAGGTAGCTTTTCTCAATCAATGCTCTGATACCAATTTGAAAAGTGTTAGGCTCCCAATTTTAAAATCTTATAACAAAAGGAATAATTTCAATTTCCATTTAGATGCGCGGAAGCGAAGATGGTTCAATTAAAAATAAATTTTAATTTCTTTTACAAATTAAAATAAAACACAACTTAAAGTGAAATTAAATTAATTAACAGATAAAATTTTCACTTTAACATATTAACTCAATCCAAGTCCTAGAAATTTGCCTAAGTCATATTTTCAATATTACCAAGTTAGGCCAAACCAATTTTATCATATTAAGTGACGACTTGAATTAAATTAACATAAACATAACCCAAATTAATTTAGCACCAAATTAAATAAGTAGTGAAATAAACTAATTTTATCTTTTTACCTAAGTATGCGTTCTAGGTGATTTTGCAAAAGATAAAATAAACAATTAATCACTACGCCGCGATGTACAAGGTAAAACCCACAACGAGAAATTTGCCTAAGTCATATTTTCAATACTACCAAGTTAGGCCAAACCAATTTTATCAAACTAAGTGACGACTTGAATTAAATTAACATAAGCATTACCCAAATTAATTTAGCACCAAATTAAATAAGTAGTGAATTAAACCAATTTTATCTTTTTACCTAAGTATGCGTTCTAAGTGATTTTGCAAAAGATAAAATAAATAATTAATCACTACGCAGTGATGTACGAGGAAAAACCCACAAAGGGAAATAACCTCGGACGACCCTAGCCTCAAATCCATTAAGTACGATTTTACAAATACAAGATAGTAAGACTTACAACACTCGACTTGACTCCGTACAAGCCCCGACGATTCTTTTTTTATACACCTCTTCCTAGCGAATAACCACGGAGCTCCACCTCGGTCTCAGAATCCACCGATCGAACTTTTTCTGGTCACCGTCATCCGAACAAGGAGCCTTTCTCTAAGTGGGTAGGTCACAGCAAACACGCTTCTTCTTTGTGGGATGTAAAAGCAAACCGAAACTCTCTTTTACGTTAGAGATGAATCCGGTGCCAAAAACAAACTCTCCAAGAAAGATTTATATATATTGAAACTTGGAATAATAAATATGGGTATGTAAACCTTGATTTTGTTCTAAGGATTAAAACATTTTAACAAAAATTCAAGGGGACTTTTTCTTTGGAAGAATTAACTCACCAAACACTCTAAGTGAAGAAAAGGTTATGAAAAAGTCTTGACAAAAATGTTGTTCCCGTATTAGTTAAATCTGTCAAAAAGTTAGTGGGGAAAAGTAGTGGAAAAACTGTCAAAAACTGCCATAAAATTATTCCCGCCAAATCTCGTTCAAACGAGATTTTCGTTCGAACGAAGTCTCGTTCGAACGATACTTCTAACGAAGTTCCAGTGGAAGGTCATTGGACACCTCGTTCGAACGACAAACTTGTTCGAACGACAATATCGAACGAAAAACCAGAAAGCTGAAAATTCTATTTTTAACCCAAAAACATTATTTTAAAATTTTAATGAAAGTTTCTGAAATACAACAACAGTTTAAAATGAACTAACAATAAAAATTCACCCTATGAAAAATGTTCCAAGCTCCTATATATATATTCAAAATGCATTCATACCTTAGTTGCAATGGAACAAGTGTTGTTGACGTAGAAATGAGGCAAATTAAACTCGGCATTTGATGAAACTTTAATATCTTAGCCGCTACGTCTTCAACAAGCACGTCATAGGCTTGAATGGATAAAGTTGAACTTTATCCTATGACTCAAATATTTTTGTCCATAATTGATCCAAAACTTCAAAGGACTCAATTGGGAATTTGTATCCTTACAATTCTCCCCCTTTGGCTATTTCGGGACAAAAACTAAACCAAAATCCTAAAGATCTGTCAAGATCTACTAGACTCAAACATCCCACCCAAACTTGACTCAAGACCCAATGATCACTATCTTTGCTGATGAAGAAAGTTGAGAAGAATTCCTTTACACTTAAGCAAACACATTAAACGCATAGGGAATATTAAAATACAAACGCAATATAAATAAAGACTCCCCCTTAATTAATTCTCCCCTTTATCAACTATGATATACCTAATAAGGTCGCGACTCCCCCCAAGTTAAATTTCCCAAACTAAGATACGATTATAATAGGATTAGATACCATTTCTCCCAATATTATTCTCTCCTTTTGTGTTCAGGAATAGACAAAGGCTAAAGAATCAAAACATTAACTTATCTTCCCCAATTAAAGCGTATACACCCCTTAAACTAAACAAGGGATAAATAGAATTGGATAACAAGCTAAACATGCATTAGTCCATAAAGTGATGAGAACATTAAAGCACATAGGCAACTAAAATCCAACTAATCCAACAAATAATAACGGATAACAACTAAGATGCAAGAAAACGATACCAATAGGATCACTGTTCTAAAAAACCCTCCTAGGCTCCGCCTAGGCACACCTAGGCTTGAGGCTTGGGAGAAACACCCCACCTTAAGATTTTGACGCCTTATGCTTGATAAAACCCTTAAGGTGTACTTTTTCGCTAAAAACAATAATGCTTTAGGAAAACGATATCGCCTTTTAAAGATTTTTTTTACAAACCGGACCATTATCTCATCCAAAATAATCAAATAGTATTTTTATTTACAAATATAGAGACATATTTTTATGATATGTACAATTTTAGTATTTTAATAACCTTGTTATGGTTAAAAAATATTAAAATATATTAAAAAGACCAAAACGTCTTTTCACGCCTTTTTACGCCAAGGCCCGCCTAGGCTTCTAAGGCTTAAGGATTGGCCTCCACGCCTCGATCACGCCCCGCGTTTTTTAGAACCTTGAATAGGATACATAAAGTATTAAACACGTGATATCAACAAAGAATGCACCAAGATAGATACCAATTATGAAGTAAAGCACAGATGGACTAGAAAGCAAGGCAAAGACTCAAAAATAAACAAATATCATATATATGTATACACAATAGATTCAAAACTAAGCATAAGTACACACATATAGATATAAATACCAAAATGACAAACACAAAATAACATAAGTTTTTCCACACTCTTACAGTATAAATGTGTCATATGGAAACGAAAGTGTTGGGGTGTGAACTAGCAACAATTAAATTTAGACCCAAACACTTAAAACATGTTCACGGAGTTCTCAATTGATTGCAAACTTCATCACATTTGAATATAACCTCATTTGACAATGTCAATTGAACTCAATGAACAAACAAACACAATGCATACAAGCCTAGACTTTTGATGATTCTATAAACTAATAGATTCATGACATTGAAAGTACAATTAGGATAAACGGACATTGTGCAAACCGTTGATATACCATCCAATCTCCATCAATAAGCATATATTTGTTCTGAATGAATATATCAATTAAACATATGCCTTGGAAAATATTTTCTTTTAATGCCATTATTCTTTTATGCCTTTGGAACACGTATTTCTTTTAGGTCCAAACAAACGATGGCTTACTATTTGCAAAGGATAATAAATCCTTTCGGAGCCCTTCCCCGTGCACATTTATATATAATATTTTTATGTCTAAAAAATCTCACGTGCAATGGATTTTGACATGCACTAGTCCTCCTAGGTCACAAATATGTAGATGACTAGATTGGTAGGAGAAAACCTCACAAAGCTCAAATATAACATGTGACAATTAAATTTCAAAAGAGCTTGTGCATGTGTGAATTGAGGCATATAAAACAGAATTCATTTAAACAACAAAAAATCCAACTACTGCATATAAGCATGGTAAAGAACATTTTTAGTATTGACAATCTTAACCAAAAGTTCTAGCCACATGGGAGTGTAAAAGGTAGGGTTCAAACACAAGTATATGACACATAGAGTGTGTCAAACTAAAATAACACACAAACAAAATATTTTTGAGTTTTTAAAATTTTTAACCAAAAATAAAAATATATACTCAAAAGACACACAAAAATCTTTTGTATTTTTCATTAATCTTAAATTGCTAAAAAGATAAAATGCAAATGATAAACAACAATCTTTTTGTATTTTTCATTTAATGCACACAAAAATGGAAGAATAAAATACAAAAGATAAACAAAAATCATTATTTTAGCATGTGATTAAGCATGGTGCATAGACTAGGATATGACTAAACATGCATACACCTAGCAATGATATATAATATGAAGCACAAAAATCTAGAGTATGCAAATAAAACTAGCACATTCAACCTTTGAATTTATCAAGTGAGGTTTCATGTGAAAGCAAATGAGAATCAACAAATCTAATATGTAGCGCGTCTAAAAATGATTTTCGGACCCATATAGATGTATATTTAAAATGATGGGATTTGGAAACTAATGAAATGCTAGACATACACTTCCTCGGGATTCTTTTAAGATAAAAACAAGATGACCTAAGGTGACCTTTCCTACAACAATGCAAGCATGTGTAAGCACAAGGAATGTTACCTAAGGTGTGACCTTTTCTAAAGTCCTTGGATAAAGTTGACCCTCTAAAATAAACAATGGTTTTAGCTTTAGCAACGGAAATATTTGAACTAGATGAGCCAGAACCATCACAACAACTACTACTCGAGTCTTGTAAATCATTTTTAATTTTTTAAATTTTGGACTCAAGTAATAAATTAGACTCCTCAATTTTATGGGACTCCTTCTTTAAATTTTCTATAACTTCTAGAAGGTTATCACGCTCCCCCTCAATGTGAGCAAACATGTCCCTAAGAGTCTTTTCACGACTATCACTCTCTTTCTAGGACTTTTCTAAAATATTAAAATTGTAATTTATCTCCATGAGCTTTTCACGAAAAATATCTTTTTGAGATAGCGAGGTTCGCAAAAATTCAACTTTACCTTTAAAACAAGAATTTTCATTTTCAAGAAATTTAATTTTTTTTGCAATTCTCAAATTTAATTCCCTTAATTTTTCATTACACTTATTAAGCCCATTAAATTCTTCTCGAATAGAAAAAAGTTCATTATCATTAGAAAAGGACAAATTATCATTAAGACGTCCGATCGAGAGATACAAAAAAAAATGAGAGTGAGTAAAAAAAATGAACCACCTAAAAATAGAAGGAGCAAAAATATTATAAAAGCCGAAAAACGGATGTTTGACGCGATAAATTAGCGCTCCGGCTCTGATACCAATTTAAAAGAGGTAGCTTTTCTCAGTCAATGCTCTGATACCAATTTGAAAAGTGTGAGGCTCCCAATTTTAAAATCTTATTACAAAAGGAATAATTTCAATTTCCATTTAGATGCGCGGAAGCGAAGATGGTTCAATTAAAAATAAATTTTAATTTCTTTTACAAATTAAAATAAAACACAACTTAAAGTGAAATTAAATTAATTAACAGATAAAATTTTCACTTTAACATATTAACTCAATCCAAGTCCTAGAAATTTGCCTAAGTCATATTTTCAATATTACCAAGTTAGGCCAAACCAATTTTATCATATTAAGTGACGACTTGAATTAAATTAACTTAAACATAACCCAAATTAATTTAGCACCAAATTAAATAAGTAGTGAAATAAACTAATTTTATCTTTTTACCTAAGTATGCGTTCTAGGTGATTTTGCAAAAGAGAAAATAAACAATTAATCACTACGCCGCGATGTATAAGGAAAAACCCACAACAAGAAATTTGCCTAAGTCATATTTTCAATATTACCAAGTTAGGCCAAACCAATTTTGTCAAACTAAGTGACGACTTGAATTAAATTAACATAAGCATTACCCAAATTAATTTAGCACCAAATTAAATAAGTAGTGAATTAAACCAATTTTATCTTTTTACCTAAGTATGCGTTCTAGGTGATTTTGCAAAAGATAAAATAAACAATTAATCACTACGCAGTGATGTACGAGGAAAAACCCACAAAGGGAAATAACCTCGGACGACCCTAGCCTCAAATCCATTAAGTACGATTTTACAAATACAAGATAGTAATACTTACAACACTCGACTTGACTCCGTCCAAGCCCCGACGATTCTTCTTTTATACACCTCTTCCTAGCGAATAACCACGGAGGTCCACCGCGGTCTCGGAATCCACCGTTCGAACTTTTTCTAGTCACCGTCATCCGAACAAGGAGCCTTTCTCTAAGTGGGTAGGTCACAACAAACTAGCTTCTTCTTTGTGGGATGTAAAAGCAAACCGAAACTCTCTTTTACGTTAGAGATGAATCCGGTGCCAAAAACAAACTCTCCAAGAAAGATTTATATATATTGAAACTTGGAATAAACAATATGGGTATGTAAACCTTGATTTTATTCTAAGGATTAAAACATTTTAACAAAAATTCAAGGGGACTTTTTCTTTGGAAGAATTAACTCACCAAACACTCTAAGTGAAGAAAAGGTTATGAAAAAAGTCTTGACAAAAATGTTGTTCCCGTATTAGTTAAATCTGTCAAAAAGTTAGTGGGGAAAAGTAGTGGAAAACGGTCAAAAACTGCCCAAAAAATTATTCTCGCCAAATCTCGTTCTAATGAGATTTTCGTTCGAACGAAGTCTCGTTCGAACGATACTTCTAACGAAGTTCCAGTGGAAGGTCATTGGACACCTCGTTCGAAGGACATTCTCGTTCGAACGACAAACTTGTTCTAACGACAATATCGAACGAAAAACCAGAAAGCTGAAAAATCTATTTTTAACCCAAAAACTTTATTTTAAAATTTTAATGAAAGTTTCTGAAATACAACAACAGTTTAAAATAAACTAACGATAAAAATTCACCCAATGAAAAATGTTCCAAGGTCTTATATATATATTCAAAATGCATTCATACCTTAGTTGCAATGGAACAAGTGTTGTTGACGTAGAAACGAGGCAAATTAAACTCGGCATTTGATGAAACTTTAATATCTTAGCCGCTACGTCTTCAACAAACACGTCATAGGCTTGAATGGATAAAGTTGAACTCTATCCTATGACTCAAATATTTTTGTCCATAATTGATCCAAAACTTCAAAGGACTCAATTGGGAATTTGTATCCTTACAATTCTCCCCCTTTGGCTATTTCGGGACAAAAACTAAACCAAAATCCTAAAGGTCTGTCAAGATCTACTAGACTCAAACATCCCACCCAAACTTGACTCAAGACCCAAGGATCACTATCTTTGCTGATGAAAAAAGTTGAGAAGAATTCCTTCACACTTAAGCAAACACATTAAACGCATAGGGAATATTAAAATATAAATGCAATATAAATAAAGAGTCCCCCTTAATTAATTCTCCCCTTTATCAACTATGATATACCTAATAAGGTCGCGACTCCCCCAAGTTAAATCTCCCAAACTAAGATACGATTATAATAGGATTAGATACCATTTCTCCCCCTATTATTCTCCCCTTTTGTGTTCAAGAATAGACAAAGGCTAAAGAATCAAAACATTAACTTATCTTCCCCAATTAAAGCGTATACACCCCTTAAACTAAACAAGGGATAAATAGAATGGGATAACAAGCTAAACGTGCATTAGTCCATAAAGTGATGAGAACATTAAAGCACATAGGTAACTAAAATTTAACTAATCCAACAAATAATAAAAGATAACAACAAAGATGCAAGAAAATGATACCAATAGGATACATAAAGTATTAAGCACGTGATATCAACAAATAATGCAACAAGATAGATACCAATTATGAAGTAAAGCACAGATGGACTAAAAAGCAAGGCAAAGACTCAAAAATAAACAAATATCATATATATGTATACACAATAGATTCAAAACTAAGCATAAGTACACACATATAGATATAAATACAAAAATGACACACACAAAATAACATAAGTTTTTCCACACTCTTACAACATAAATGTGTCATATGGAAATGAAAGTGTTGGGGTGTGAACTAGCAACAATTAAATTTAGACCCAAACACTTAAAACATGTTCACGAAGTTCTCAATTGATTGCAAACTTCATCACATTTGAATATAACCTCATTTGACAATGTCAATTGAACTCAATGAACAAACAAACACAATGCATACAAGCCTAGACTTTTGATGATTCTATAAACTAATAGAGTCATGACATTGAAAGTACAACTAGGATAAACGGACATTGTGCAAACCGTTGATATACCTTCCAATCTCCATCAAAAAGCATATATTAGTTCTGAATGAATATATCAATTAAACATATGCCTTGGAAAATATTTTCTTTTAATGCCATTATTCTTTTATGCCTTTGGAACACGTATTTCTTTTAGGTCCAAACAAACGATGGCTTACTATTTGCAAAGGATAATAAATCCTTTCGGAGCCCTTCCCCGTGCACATTTATATATAATATTTTTATGTCTAAAAAATCTCACGTGCAATGGATTTTGACATGCACTAGTCCTCCTAGGTCACAAATATGTAGATGACTAGATTGGTAGGAGAAAACCTCACAAAGCTCAAATATAACACGTGACAATTAAATTTCAAAAGAGCTTGTGCATGTGTGAATTGAGGCATATAAAACAGAATTCATTTAAACAACAAAAAATCCAACTACTCCATATAAGCATGGTAAAGAACATTTTAAGTATTGACAATCTTAACCAAAAGTTCTAGCCACATGGGAGCGTAAAAGGTACGGTTCAAACACAAGTATATGCCACATAGAGTGTGTCAAACTAAAATAACACACAAACAAAATGTTTTTGAGTTTTTAAAATTTTTAACCAAAAATAAAAATATATACTGAAAAGACACACAAAAATCATTTGTATTTTTCTTTAATCTTAAATTGCTAAAAAGATAAAATGCAAATGATAAACAACAATCTTTTTGTATTTTTCATTTAATGCACACAAAAAAGGAAGAATAAAATACAAAAGATAAACAAAAATCATTATTCTAGCATGTGATTAAGCATGGTGCATAGACTAGGAAATGACTAAACATGCATACACCTAGCAATGATATATAATATGAAGCATAAAAAGCTAGAGTATGCAAATAAAACTAGCACATTCAACCTTTGAATTTATCAATGGAGGTTTCATGTGAAAGCAAATGAGAATCAACAAATCTAATATGTAGCGCGTCTAAAAATGATTTTCGGAGCCATATATATGTATATTTAAAATGATGGGATTTGGAAACTAATGAAATGCTAGACATAGACTTCCTAGGGATTATTTTAAGATAAAAACAAAATGACCTAAGGTGACCTTTCCTACCACAATGCAAGCATGTGTAAGCACAAGGAATGTTACCTAAGGTGTGACCTTTTCTAAAGTCCTTGGATAAAGTTGACCCTCTAAAATAAACAATGGTTTTAGCTTTAGCAACGAAAATATTTGAACTAGATGAGCCAGAACCATCACAACAACTACTACTCGAGTCTTGTAAATCATTTTTAATTTTTAAAATTTTGGACTCAAGTAATAAATTAGACTCCTCAATTTTATGGGACTCCTTCTTTAAATTTTCTATAACTTCTAGAAGGTTATCACGCTCCCCCTCAATGTGAGCAAACATGTCCCTAAGAGTCTTTTCACGACTATCACTATCTTTCTAGGACTTTTCTAAAATATTAAAATTGTAATTTATGTCCATGAGCTTTTCACGAAAAATATCTTTTTGAGATAGCTAGGTTTGCAAAAATTCAACTTTACCTTTAAAAAAAAAATTTTCATTTTCAAGAAATTTAATTCTTTTTGCAAATCTCAAATTTAATTCCCTTAATTTTTCATTACACTTATTAAGCCCATTAAATTCCTCTCGAATAGAAAAAAGTTCATTATCATTAGAAAAGGACAAATTATCATTAAGACGTCTTATCGTGAGATACAAAAAAAAAATGAGAGTGAGTTAAAAAAAATGAACCACCTAAAAATAGAAGGAGCACAAAAATTATAAAAGCCGAAAAACGGATCTTTGACGCGATAAATTAGCGCTCCGGCTCTGATACCAATTTGAAAGAGGTAGCTTTTCCCAATCAATGCTCTGATACCAATTTGAAAAGTGTGAGGCTCCCATTTTTAAAATCTTATTACAAAAAGAATAATTTCAATTTCCATTTAGATGCGCGGAAGCGAAGATGGTTCAATTAAAAATAGATTTTAATTTCTTTTTCAAATTAAAATAAAACACAACTTAAAGTGAAATTAAATTAATTAACAAATAAATTTTTCACTTTAACATATTAACTCAATCCAAGTCCTAGAAATTTGCCTAAGTCATATTTTCAATATTACCAAGTTAGGCCAAACAAATTTTATCTAATTAAGTGACGACTTGAATTAAATTAACATAAACATAACCCAAATTAATTTAGAACCAAATTAAATAAGTAGTGAAATAAACTAATTTTGTCTTTTTACCTAAGTATGCGTTCTAGGTGATTTTGCAAAAGATAAAATAAACAATTAATCACTACGTCGTGATGTACAAGGAAAAACCCACAACGAGAAATTTGCCTAAGTCATATTTTCAATATTACCAAGTTAGGCCAAACTAATTTTATCAAACTAAGTGACGACTTGAATTAAATTAACATAAGCATTACCCAAATTAATTTAGCACCAAATTAAATAAGTAGTGAAATAAACCAATTTTATCTTTTTACCTAAGTATGCGTTGTAGGTGATTTTGCAAAAGATAAAATAAACAACTAATCACTACGCAGCGATGTACAAGGAAAAACCCACAACAAGAAATTTACTCAGACGACCCTAGCCTCAAATCCACTAAGTACGATTTTACAAATACAAGACAATAAGACTTACAACACTCGACTTGACTCCGTACAATCCCCGGCGCTTCTTCTTGTATACACCTCTTCCTAGCGAATAACCACGGAGCTCCACCGCGGTCTCGGAATCCACCGATCGAACTTTTTCTGGTCACCGTCACCTGAACAAGGAGCCTTTCTCTAAGTGGGTATGTCACAGCAAATAAGCTTCTTCTTTGTGGGATGTAAAAGCAAACCCAAACTCTCTTTTACGTTAGAGATGAATCCGGTGCCAAAAACAAACTCTCGAAGAAAGATTTATATATATTGAAACTTGGAATAAACAATATGGGTGTGTTAACCTTGATTTTGTTCTAAGGATTAAAACATTTTAACAAAAATTCAAGGGGAATTTTTCTTTGGAAGAATTAACTCACCAAACACTATAAGTGAAGAAAAGGTTATGAAAAAGTCTTAACAAAAATGTTGTTCCCGTACTACTTAAATCTGTCAAAAAGTTAGTGGGGAGAAGTAGTGGAAAAACTATTAAAAACTGCCCAAAAAATTGTTTCCGCCAAATCTCGTTCGAACGAGATTTTCGTTCGTACGAAGTCTCGTTCGAACGATACTTCTAACGAAGTTCCAGTGGAAGGTCATTGCAAACCTCATTCGAACGACATTCTCGTTCGAACGACAAACTTGTTCGAACAACAATATCGAACGAATAAACCAGAAAGCTAAAAATTCTATTTTTAACCAAAAAACTTTATTTTAAAATTTTAATGAAAGTTTCTGAAATACAACAACAGTTTAAAATAAACTTACAATAAAAATTCACCCAATGAAAAATGTTCCAAGCTCCTATATATATATTCAAAATGCATTCATACCTTAGTTGCAATGGAACAAGTGTTGTTGACGTAGAAATGAGGCAAATTAAACTCGGCATTTAATGAAACTTTAATATCTTAGCTGCTACGTCTTCAACAAACACGTCATAGGCTTGAATGGATAAACTTGAACTCTATCCCATGACTCAAATATTTTTGTCCAGGATTGATCCAAAACTAAAAAGGACTCAATTGGAAATTTGTATCCTTATAGAAGCAAATCCCTAACAAGAATCCTAAGCCTCCTGATATTCAAAATGTTTGGTTTAGATCATTTGCAAATGTTGTTGCTGATGGCTCTACTAAAAACCATGATCTTGGTCTCAAGAATCCAACATCTTTTAAAGGTGAACCTACAGTTTTCTTTTCTAAAGAAGACATTGAGATCCTCTCTAAACCTTTCAAGCATGTGTTGGGAGGAAAGTTCTCACATGGCAGACCATCTATGGAAGTAATAACGAAGGTGTTCCAAACTTTCTCTCTTAAAACTATGGTTAATATTGGTCTTATAGATCATAAGCATATGCTGATCAGACTGAATTTAGAGGAAGATTATTTAAGGCTGTGGATGCGAGATACTTGGTTTATAGGTAAATATCCATGAGGATCTTCAAATGGTCCCCCGATTTCAGGCCTGGTATAGAGAGTAGTATTTCTCCCATTTGGATGTCTTTCCCTCAATTACCTATTCATTTTTTTTCAAAATCCTCTCTATATTCCATAGCTCAATTGATTGGTAAACCTTTGAATCTAGATTCTTCTACTCTTGATATGAACAGACCTAGTACTGATAGGGTTTGTGTGGAAGTTGATTCGACCAAGATTATTACGAGGAGGATTTGGATAGGCTATGGGGATACAAGTTTATGACAAGAGGTTATTACGAAAAAGAAGCGAAAGTATTGTAAGCATTGTTCCAAGAAGGGTCATGATGAAGAGACATATTTTTTCTTGAAGCCAATATAGGAAAGGAGGCCAAATAAGAATCAAGAGTTTGTCCCTAAGAGAATTCTCAATAGAAATGATATAGATGGAGAAGAAGATGTTAATCCCACTATGCTGACTAATAAGGTGGTTACCAATTTGGCTGAAGATCAATCTGAAGCAGCAAGTAATCAAGAAAGGCATGAAGTTTCAAATATAGTGGCTCTCAAGCATGGAAATTTTAATAGATGTTCCAATTAACCTGTTCAAGAATTCATTAATAAGATTCATCATTGTGATATTTCACCTCAAGAAGCATTTGTGGTTGACAACATAACGTTATCCCCAAGAGGAACTGAGCTCCCTAATTATGATTGTTATGTAGCTAAGGAAAAACTGTATATGTCTAATTCGGAGAAGATGAAGGGTAGGTGTAAGTTTGCAAAAGAGGATCTCAAGAAATTTACTAATCTCTTTGACCGTAAATGGGCTAGAATTCGAGAATGTAAGCAAAGGAGAAATGTAAAAGAAAAGGAGGCTAAAAATGTTGACCAGGTTTGTGACTTGGAGGAGGATTATCAAGGGGTGAAATCAAAGAAGCAACCATTTGATCCATTTTTTAGAAGAACTACCAAGGCCAGTACAAAGGTATGCTCTAATTAGAGATTCCTTTGATCCAAATGATCAATTGTCTGTGTTGGAATGCAAGGGGTATCTCCAATAAGAGAACCGTCACTAGAATCAAAAGGTTATGTAAAGCTCATTATTTGCCAGTGCTTGCTATTTTGGAACCTAAGGACAATTATATGAATAAAGAGAAATTCTTACTTAAGTGGATTTTTGATGAAGTGTTGTGCAACAATTCCAATAAGATTTGATTATTTTAGAAATTAGGTATTGATGTCTCTATTATTAAAGATGGATATCAATGTTTATCCTTAAAAATAGAGCGCCCTACATTTCCTAAAGATATCATTTTGAATTTAATTTATGCTAAATGTAGTAAGGAAGAGATAAGAGAGCTGTGGAGGGACTTAGAAGAAGTGGCTGGTAGTTTTGGTTTACCTCAGCTGTTTATAGGTGACTTTAATGTGGTGGCTGATAAGAATGAAAAAATAGGTGGTAATGAAGTTGACTACCAAGCAATTGAAGACTTCAGAGACTGCTACAATCAGTGTGGATTGTTTGACATGGGGTATAGTGGATCCAGATTCACTTGGACTAATATGAGAATTGAAGAAGATGCTATTTATGCTAGGCTTAACAGAGGACTTTGCAATTTGCAATGGAAATATGATTTCCACAAAACTAGTATTTCTCATTTAGGTAAGTCTTATTGTAATCATTCTCCTTTGCTGTTGTCTATTTCAATCACTCAATACTCTTATCCTAAGACTTCTAAATTTAAAAAAATATGGATGTATCATGATAGTTTCCATCAAGTTGTTAAATATGCATGGGGCTGTCGAGTGCAAGGGTATCCAATGTCTAAATTTTCTCAAAAGTTAAGACTTATTAAAGCAACCTTGATTAGTTGGAATAAAATTACTTTCAAAAATATTTTTCAAAATGTGATTGATCTTGAAGATGATGTTCTTATGAAGGAGCATGATTTTGAAATCAAACCCTCTCCTGAGAATAGATTACAACTATAGAATGCTAGATAAGATCTTAATAAAGCTACTCTTCAGGAAGAGATGTATTAGGAACAAAAAGGTAATATAAAATGGTTGAAGGAAGGAGATAATAACATAAAGTTTTTTCATGCTAGTGTTAAGGCTAGAAGGGATGCTTCTGCTATTTATAAGATAAAAGATAATGAAGGTAATTGGAAGGATAATCAGAAGGATATTCAGCAGGTAATTGTTGACCATTTTAAGCTCAGATGGGAGGCTGAGGATAGAGATGAAGATGAGGAGTTGATTTTAGTTATTCCATCTATCATATCTGATGAGATGAACAATTTTATAACTAATATGCCTAATGAAGATGAAAATTTTAGAGCCATAGTTGATTTGAATGGGGATAGTAGTCCTGGTCCTGATGGTTTTAGAGGCCTCTTCTACAGTAAATGCTGGGATATTATTAAGAAAGATCTATGTGAGGCTATTAAATCTTTCTTTGTTGGAGCTTAAATCCCTAGAAGTTGGTCTAGTACCTCCATAGTTCTTATTCCTGAAATTTCCAATCCCAATCAATGCTCTTATTTTAGGCCTATAAGTCTGAGTAATTTCAATTTCAAAATCATCTCTAAAATTCTGAATTCAAGGTTATCATCTCATTTGGATCCAATTGTGTCTCCTAATCAAAGTGGTTTTATGAAAGGTAGAAATATCCAAGTTAATATTCTGCTTGCTCATGAAATGACTACTTCTCTTCACAAGAAGTGCCATGGTTCTAATGTGATAATCAAGTTGGATATGGAAATGGCTTATGATAGGGTGTCTTGGATTTTCCTCATTAAAGTCCTTAGAAGATTTGGTTTTAGTGAGGTGTTTATTGACTTCATATGGAGGATTTTATCCAATAATTGTTTTTTTGTCATTGTTAACGGTTGTGGTGCAGGTTTCTTCAATTCTTCTTGAGGGGTTAAGTAAGGAAATCCTCTTTGTTCGGCTCTATTTGTTCTTATGGATGAAGTTTTAAGCAGAGGAATTGACCTTTTATTCAAGGAAGGAAAAGCAACTCCTTTTTCTCATCCTTATTGAAGTCCTCTTATATCTCATTTGTCTTTTAATGATGATATTATTATTTTCATCAATGGAAGCAAGCAAAGCCTCTCTAAGCTTTCAAAATTCTTGGTTATGTATGAAGCTCCTTCAGGTCAATTGATTAATAAGGCTAAAAGTGCCTTCTCAGTTGATCCTAAGTTGTCCATTCAGAGAAGATCAACTCTCTCCGGGTACCTACAGATTAAGTACAAGCCTATTCTTTTAAAATATTTGGGGTTTGCCCTCTTTAAAGGATGAAGAAGAATTAGCTATTTCTCTGAGATTTTTGATTCCATTAGAAGCAAATTCAAGGGGTGGAAGACCATATTTTAATCTACTGCTGGCATATTGATCGTCATCAAACATGTTCTATCTTCTATTCCTATTTTCACTCTAGCTGGTTTCAACCCCCCCAAATCTATTATTCAGAGAATTCAAAAAATTCTTAATAACTTATTTTGGTGTTCTAAAGATAATGGAGGTTATAAACACTGTTAGATTAGGTGGGAAAATATATGCAGGCCTTTAGTGGAAGGAGGTCTTAGTGTTAGAAATTTGGAGGATATCTATTTTTCTTTTGGCATAAAGTGAGCTTGGAGAAGTCAGGTGTCCAATGCGTTGTGGGACAAATTCATGAGGAACAAATACAAAGTTATGGATTGTGGTTCAGGTTGATCGAGTAATATTAAAAGAATTATAGAGAATTTCCATTTCTTTGAAGATAATACCATAAAAAATTGAATGGTTTCATTTGGAAGCCTTCAAACTCTGGGGTATTTACTTTCAAATATGCTTTTCAGATTATTAGACCTCTAAATTCTAGTAGTACTCTTTAGGCTAGCATCTGGAATGAGTGTATCCCTATTAAAATCTCAATTTCTTCATGGAAGATTCTGAGCAAAGAAGTTCCAGTAGACATTGCTATTATAGAGTTGGGAATTCAGTTGGTGTCAAGATGTCAATGTTGTTTGCATAAGGAGGAATATTTAGATCATTTATTCTTATCAAGTTCTATGGCCCCATCTGGTCTCATTCCTCAAATATATTGGAGGTTGATCTGTAGTTTTCTTCAATTCCTGCTATGCTGATGTCTTGGTGGAGTTTTAAGTCTAATAAAGACTATTTTAAGTTTATGCTGAGAGTGCTTCCTGTATGCATTTTGTGGTTTATTTGGAAATCTAGATGTGAGAGTTTTTTTTTAATGGGATTCATATGTTTCATTAAGAGATTTTAAAGAAGATTTATAATTTTGTTGCAGACTTGGCAGTTTCTCAAAAATTCAAGAATTTTCTCTCAACTTTTCATGGTGATACCATACCCTCCTTTCGTCTTAGGGTTATCCCATCTAGACCAGTATTTATTATTACTAGATGGATTAGTCCTCCTTTTTCATCTATTAAACTTAATGTGGATGGTTCTAGTAGGGGTAACTCAGGTGATAGTGGTATATGGGGTATCATTAGAGTGCATAAAGGTGTTTTTATTTTTTCTTTCCAGGAATTCACAAATAAAGCTTCAAGTCTTCAAGCTGAAATTTGGGCTATTTTGAAAGGTATTTAGGAGTGTTTGAAGATAGGTTTTGGTTGGTTGATCATTGAATCAAACTCTCTTGCAGCTATAAAGATGATTCATAGACAATGGGAGGTGCCTTGGTATTTAAAGTAAGATGTAGATGAAATATCCAACACAATTGAAACTCATTCAATTCATATTCAGCATACCTGTAGAGAGAATAATTCAGTTGAAGATGCTCTAGCTCACCTAGCTTCAAGTTCAATACAATCTAGATCTTTTTTTTAGTTTTTCTGAGCTTCCTTTTATTGTTAAAGGAATGTTTAATTTGGATATATTTAGTTTCCCTAATGTTATAGTTTCTTAAGGTTTTGTTTTTGATTGTTCAAGGATGCTGTAATTTTTTTGGCCACGTGGAGATGCTTTTTCTCCTTTCTATAATAAATAGGGCTTAGGTCTTTTCCATAAAAAAAGCTTTATTAGCTCATCCCTACGTTTAAAATTATCTTATGATCACATATTTAGGGGGAGATTTGGTTTTCAGGAGGAGTAATTATTTTATGCTATTTTGATTTGTCTATTCGTGAATAAAAGGGGGAGAAATGGTATCTTTCCTTGCATAATTATGATATTTTTATCTTAGGAGGTGACATCTTACCTAGGTTGATATTGTTTTAGACTTTTTTTTATATGTTTCTTTATTTGAGGATCTATACTTGTTATATTCTTATTTCATTTGAAGGTGTGTTTAAGTGTGCAGGTTTACAGGTTTTTAATAATGCGACAAAGTTTTCGAGCAAAGAAAAATTACCCAGTTTTTTTGTCTATCGAACGTTTGCACTCTTTTTCCATTTTAGGTCTGGAGAATGTGTCTTTTTAGAGACCTTGACGGCCAAGCTTCAAAGATTGGAGACATTGTTCTGTGTTTAGTGGGAAATTTATCTTCACATTAATAGAGGATCTATCAAGTATGAATGCATATTGAATATGAGTCTTTGGATATTTTTAAGGGTGTTTGTTTTTTAACTTAAAATCATTTTGCTATTTTTTAAAGACAAATATTTTTTGGTTTTAATCTTATTAGAATGAGAATTGAAGTCGATAGAACGAGATTGAGTTTTTGTTCGAACAACTTCTGATCTCGTTGGAACGCCATATAACGACCATCGAATGAGAATCCTCTGCCAAGGATTGTACATCTCATTAGATGCTCTCTAGAAGGATGATCGAATGAGAAATATGTTTCGTTTGAACGAACTGGAGTTTCGTTAGAATAAAAAGCTTATCTTGTTTGTACAATGGGCTAATGCCGCTGTGTATTTTTTCCTTTCACATTTTATGTGGAATATTAGTGTGTTTGAGTCCAATTCATTCCGTACGTTCTATGTGGCTAGGACATTTGGTTATGATTATCGATACTTAGATTGTTCTTAATCATGCTTTCATGGAGTTGTTTTGAACTTGATTTTCTTTATGAATTTGACTTTGTATATTCCTCTGGACACACATGCATGAGCTTCTTGAACATTAACTTCAAATGTATATTTGAGCTTTGTGAGATGTTCTCCCATCAATCTTGTCATCTATATTTTTTGTGACTATGTGGGATTTGTGCTTGCAAGAACCGTTTCCCATGAGCTTATTTGTTTAATATTGAAAAATATGAGGGTGCATGAGGCTACGAAAGGAACAAATATCCTTTGTTAGAAAGCCACCGTTGGTAAGAGCCTAATGAAAAGATTAAAGGCAATAAAAATAGAAAAATTGCCAAATGCTAACATGTTTATTTTGTTTGATCTTTTAAAAATTAATTGCTTCAAAATAACTGAGAGAAAATAAAATATGATATATGTTTATCTTTTCAGGATTTCTAGTTGAAGATCAATGGGTTTGCATAATGAATCCTTCTTATGTTTAGTTTCTCATGACGCTATTGATTTATTGAATCATTAATATTTTAGGCTTGTGTGCATTGTGATTGTTTGTTTATAAAGTTTACTTTATCTTGTCACTTGAGTCAAAATCTTAGTTTGATAAAGTTTTGCGGTCAATTAGAACTTCTTGAATATATTTGAGAGTTTGGGTCATAATTCATTTATATCTAATTCACACCCATTCATTCTATTTCACATGTTTAGACACATCGATACTATGCTAATGTGTAGATCTTATGTGTTTTGTGTTGAGTTTTGTGGTATATATATATGTGTGTGTGTGTGTGTGTCGAGGGATAAGAACCCAAAAATTTATATTTCATTCCCCAAATAGTCGCTTTTTAAATGTTAGTTTCCAATAAAATTGGACTTATACTCGTATATGTTCATCTTATAGGTATATTTGCACTTGTGGATTGAAAAGCTTTATTTCAAGCCAAATGTGACAGTGATGTGGTTAAAAGAAGGTAAACCCAATTTTCATACCAATTAACCAAATCCAAACCTAAGTCCAGATCATCCCAAACCCCTAGTGTGTGCGTAGTATTATTTTTATTATTATCTATATACATATATTTTTCGTGTCATTTTAATTTAATTTAATTTGTTCTATTTTAATTTATTCTATTTTTTTATTTTATTCTATTTTTTTAGTGTCTTCATTATTTTAGTTTGAGTGTTTTATTATTTTATGTAAATATAATATAGTGCGTGTGTATGTCATTTTATATATAGTACTAAATCTATGCCTATAAATACTTATCAGGGTGTGTCATTATTGATTTATATTTTATTTGCCTTACTTATTTTATATTGAGTCTTGTGGTGACAATTAAACTCAACACAAAATAATAAGCAAAGGCGATCACCATAATAGATAAAGAACTTGAAATGATTGCAATCACACACAACACAAGATATACGTGGTTCGGCAAGAAGGCCCATGTCCACGGTGGTGCTCTCTGTATTTTATTTCTCTTTAACCCAGAGGAGTGTTTACAATAGCATGCCCTTTGCCCCGAGCTGAGGGTTTAATATATACACGTTGTTTCTTGGAGAGTGGGGGTGTGGGACTCCTCCAAGTTAGACCACAATCCCTAGAATATCTCTTGAGAGATTTTAGGAATTGAATGGGTCATAACTGAATCACTTAAAGCACGAGGCCTCTAGACTTTGGGCCGGGCTTAATTGGGCTACTCGTCTGGGCCGAAATGACTAATCGAGGTACCCACAATTGCCCCTAATATTTTTGGGTCACAATTTGGGCTTAATAATTTTAAATGATTGCCTTAATGTCATTTTTGTGAATCATACGACACCTTGGGATTGAAGCATCTTTCTTGAATCGTTTCTTGTGCGTCATGATTGAAAACGATTAAATCATCTTGGAGAGGTCATTCCCTGATGTCACTTCAAATTTCTTTGTGTTCTCTAGATTTATCTAAGCTCTCACTGTTACTTTCTCCCTTCCAGGTCTCGTCTTCCATCTTCAAGCTTCTTCCTTATTCTCTAATCTTCCGTGTTTGCGGCTTTGCATTATCCCAAGCTAATTCTTACTTTGTAGGTTCTTCACACTTCGTCTTTTTTATTTTTCTGTTGGAATTTCTTCGTATTCAATGCTTGGGTTTCTCCTTTCTTATGACAAAAATAGGCAATAGGTCGAAACTAAGTTTAGGAAGTTCTGCAATATTCCAAACTGGGTAGACATCGAATGTGCCCCTGTTCCTTGTAATGTCAGGACATTGAGGATGGTCACTAGATACATGTTCTTTTGTTATCCCAGGGGGTCTTACTTTCCCCCCAAATCGCTTGTTTTTGCACTTTTTTAGTTACTTATATATAGTTCCTACACAGTTCTTGCCAAATGTTTAGAAAATTATCAATGGTGTGCATAGAATTAATCTGCTCTATGGCACCAATATGGCGCTTGCTGAAATTCGCTATTGTTATTATTTTTTTTGAATAAGCTCTGGTCTTCTTTATCTCAAATCTAGGAGTCCTGATAGGGTATTGCTAGTAAATCTACCTGATTCCCACAAGGACTACTGGCATGAGGGGTTTATTGCTAGAAACTGACAGTTCCCTTCCCATACTAAAGGGATGAGGTCTGGGAGACTTGTGATTCCCTTTTATGGGGAGGAATATATAGGTAGGCATAGTTCTTATTCTAATAATTTATTCTCTATTAATATATTGCCTATATAATATTTTCCTGTTTTGTTTTCTCAGCAAAGACAAAGAACTCAGAACCTGCTCTTTGCAAGATTCGAGCTACTGAGCTGGTTAAGTCTTGAAAGATCAGGGAACTCTTAGCTGAAGGTGAGCATCCTCGATCAGCGGTATTTCTTCTAGAATACAAGAACATTGGGTCCAGTTTCATTGCACGACCTATGGATATCATTCCTCAGCTAGATATCACAGAAGAGGTTGCTGCTGACTTGATTCAATTAGATGAGGAGGAAAGCAGCTCAGGTGAAGAGAGCAAGGGAGCTAATAGGGGTGGTGTTGAAGATGATTACAGTGAGGAGAGCTCAAGTAGTGAAGAATTTTCCAGCTCAAAGGAGGGTTCATAAGTTCAGGAGTCTTTAGGGGATTCAAGTAGCTCCAGTGAGGAATATATGGCTCCTCCTAGGAAAATTTTGATCCAAGAGGATGATGAAGAGAATGTGCAGCTTGCTCGCCGATTGAAGAAGTAGAAATCTAGGAGTGGGGATACTGCCATTGGCTCCCAGACTGTTGGTCATGAGCAGGAGAGGAAGAAGAAGGAGGAAGAACAGGTGAGAGAGAAATAGAGAAAGAAGGAAGAGGAGAAGAAGAAGGTGGAAGGGAGAAAGAGGATAGAGAGGGAGAAAAAGGAGAGAGAAGAAGGAAAGATGAGGGAGGAGGTGAGGACAAAGGTGGGGCAGTCTCTGGTGCTCGTGTCTACTCTAGCTGAGGGGGCTTCTATTTCTCTTACCCCTCAGTTAGCTCCTACAGTGCTTGAGAGGGTAGTGCTGCCAGATGATCGCCAGAGGTCGATAAACATAGGGACTGACCAGTTAGCCCTAAAGTCGAGTCAGGGGCTAGCCTGAGTCAGCCTGTTTTTACTCTTATTTTCTTGAAATTTTCTTTTCGATACTTTCTTTAATAATGTTTTACTTTTCTCTACAGTTTGTGTCTGATTTCATTATCCTTTACCGCAGCCATGATGAGCTGGTGAGGAAGAACGCTGAGCTGGACATAAAAAATACTGAGCTGGAGGCTAGCTTGAAGAATTCCAGGTCTACTAAAAAGTCTTATGACCTAGCCTTAGCCCAAGAAAACAAATAGAAAGAGGTGGAGACCAAGGAGCTCGAATATCTGAGGTAGTCCTATGACTTGTTCTGCACGAGTAAGCTGGCTGTAGTTAAGGAGAATAAGATGCTCGCGGGGAAGGTGAAGAAGGTGGAATCTGAGTCTGACACCCTCAAGTAGAGCTCGTACAATGCTGGATGGGTCACAACGTACGAGGATGATGAGGTTCAAATTGGCTATATTAGCCGTCTCAACTTCAAGAAGGGTTGGGATAAGGATCTGCTTGTTGCCGAGGTGGAAATTAACTCCCCACTCTTTAATGAGCACAATCTTGGCCCTAAGCCTGTTGTGGATGAGACATCTACTCCGAATGTCAATGAAGGTGCTCCAGCTATCTAGACCAGACTCCCCTTTATTAGGGGACAGTGACCGCTCTATCTGAGTGAGGCGTACCTAGGGCTGCCATAGACAACGGAAAGCAACCAGCAGACTGAGGTTGCCGGCTAGTCTTCTTTAGGGAGCTATTTGTATTTTTGTTATTCTTTCCTTTTGATGATATACTTTGAAGCTTCTTTTAATGAAATTAAATTCAGTTCCCTTCTGCATACTCATTTATTTATTCTTCAATGCTTATATGGTTTGTAGCTGATTGATGTTGATGAGTATATATAGTCTACTTCTCAACTAGGAAAGATTCTTCATCCTGATGTGAGCAATCGAGTTCACAAAGCCTTTATAATGATCTACAAGTCTCTTAGGTTGAGGAATTAAGATTATAGGGACCAGTCAGAGCTAGTTGCCAAGCTGAAGGATAGGCTCCAGGAGATGGAGGGTATAGACGCTTCTGTTTAAGAAGAAGTGGATGCTTTGAAGGCTAAGATACTGGATGCCTCGGAGGTTAATCAAGTTGGAGAGGTACTTCAGTAAGAGAATGATTATCTGAGGAGAGAAGTCTTACAACTTAGGGAGAATGCACCGAGCATTTCTTCTCGAGTTCTACGTGGTTCCTCTTCATCGAATGGATTGTGAGCTGGTACTGATGACAAAAGTTGAGCTAGGGAGATTACCGAGCTTCGAGGTGATGTTAACCAGGCGTATGTGATAGCTGCTGGTCTTCAAAGAGATGTTACCTTGCTGAGGCATCTGTTCAAGAAAGGTCCTCGGCAAGTGTGGGCTGATGGTTATGATCAGGGTTGGACTGATCTCTGATGAAGTTGGGGGAGGTTGAAGAGTTATCCTTTATCAGGGGATGGTTGAGTGCTCTTAGGGAGTTACAGGTCCCTAGGAACTCTATCCTCTAGTATCGTCATAAGATCTCCCCCTTAACATTGATGCCGAACCCTTTCAGGAGGGATGATCAGTGGGTCCCCATAGATTCTATCCCAAGGCAGCTGTTGGAACCAGATTCAAATGAAGTCGAGGAGGAATTAGCTCCTCACCCAGATGATGACCGAAGAGTGCAAGTAGCTGACTATCTTTCTCGGAGGCCCAATCCTCATTAGGATTTATTTTATTCAATATATGTAACTCTTTGTATATGTAATGATGTAATAAAATAGTTATGTTTTGGGCGATTTGCCGACTAAACATGTGTTGTGTATTTTTTACTTCATCGATCTCTTGTTCGACTATCTTGGGTTCTTCTTAGCCGACTATATTTGATATAGGTTGAGTTGATTTGTCGAGTGAGTATCCCCCAGTCCATTATACTTACAAGATACCATTCTGCCTCACTTTACCTTTTAGTCTATGTCTTCACACTTTCTTAGGCCTAAGTGTGGCAATGGTGAGGATACACCTGGTGTTGGATGTTCTATCCGACCAGGTTTTTTTAGCCAAACATTATTGGCAAGCAACTTGGGTTGGCCATGCTACCTAAGGGTCCCCTGCAGGGCTTCATATATTGACAGGGGCAATGCTAGGAGGTTGTTCATGTTGGATGACGAAAACCTGAGGAGGGTGATACCCTTATTTTATATATTAAGAGGAGAGTCTGTGACTTGGAAAAGGTGCATGAATTATAATGTAAATGAAAATCAAAACTTCATAGAATGCTACTGCCAAACAAATTTTTATTAATTATAAATGAAATGAAAATTTTGACACTGGGTTAAAAAAGATCAAAGAAAAACTAGAAGTAGAATTTCTTCAAATTAGCTGCATTCCAAGCTCTAGGTATCTCCCTGCCCTCCAGTGTTTCCAAGTGATAGGCTCCTTGTAGGCCATCTCTTATTACCTTGAATAGTCCCTCCCAGTTTGGCCCTAGTTTACCATCCGATGGTTTTACAGCGCTGCCAAGAAATTTCCTTAGGACGTAGTCCCGATCTTGGAATGCTCTTGGATTGACCTTCTTGTTGTAGTGCCTTGCTAGATGTTGCTGATAACCAGCTAATCTCACTAGATACATCTCTCTTCGTTCCTCAATTAGGTCAAGTTCAGCGAGCAATACTGCATTATTCTGGCCTAGGTCGACCAGGGCGGAACGCATGGTAGGGATTCCGGCTTCCAAAGGGATGATTGCCTCCATACCATATGTTAGTGCGAACGGGGTTTCCCCAGTTGTTCATCGTAGGGTAGTGCGGTAAGCTCATAGGATGTGGGGTAGTTCGTTTACCCATGCCCCTTTGGCTCGCTCCAACCGTTTCTGTAGTCCATCAATCACTATTTTGTTGGAAGCTTCGGCTTGCCCATTGATCTGAGGGTATGCAATGGACCTGTAGTAGTGCCTGATCCCGTGGTTGATACAAAAACCCTGAAAGATGTCACTTTCGAAAAAGGTTCCGTTATCAGTGATGATGTTCTTCGGAGTCCTAAAACGAGTGACAATGTTCCTCCAATTGAATCTTATCATGTATGCATCTCGAATGTTTGCCAGCGACTCTACCTCTATCCATTTGGTAAAGTAGTCTGTTGCGACTAACAGATACTTACGATTACCTCTTGCAGTAGGAAGAGGGACCACGATGTCCATGCCCCATTGGGCGAAAGGCCATGGGCTGGTAAGTGACTTCAGGTCGCTGGCTTGCTGGTGAACCATAGGAGCGTGAAGTTGGCATTTTTTGCATTTACGAGCATAAACTGCAACGTCTTTCTGCATGTATGGCCACCAGTAGCCTTCTTTAATTACTCGGTGAAAGAGGGTAGTTTAGATAAGATGGAGGAGTAAACCCTTTTGAGTATGGTAATGATAAGTTAATTAACAAAAACTTGGATTAATTACAGGACATGCAAACATGATTCAATGAAGATATACTTAGTTTGAACTCACAAATCCCTCGTGTATAACTCAGAAGGTAGTAATGAACTTAGAAGTAACTTAGCTATAGGGAGAGAGAAGTAAGCATCATAGATACACCTTGGTAGGCAGCCAAACACACCAACCACCCTCAAGAATCTCTGTCAAGTATTAAAAGCTTCGTAATAAATGATAATGGTGGATGAGTAACTTCTTTGGTTTGTAATAACTCTATCTGATGTATATTATCTTTAGTAATAACTTCTGAGCTCTCAAAAGATCATCTGATGCTTCTCCCCAGAGGTGGGTGGGGTCTTTAAATAGCCTCCAACACCATCCCCCAGGCAACTCCACCATTAATGCCTTTGAAAGACATCCCTCATACTTTATGTCACAAACATTAAATATCTAATGCACTAGTTGTCTCCACGTTATAAACATTAAATGACAAGACATGCCTTTTGCCTAACCACTATGAGTCAGGGGGCTGTTGTCACAAAGGTGGCTCACTAATTGTCTGACACCCCCAAATACCATGGTGGTTTACTCAAGTGTAGATTTAATGTTGTTTAGCTGGCTAGTGACATCACCTACAGTAGATGTGACACTAAGTAGAGGGTTATTTGGTTCACAACTCAATGCCCGATGGAACTCAAAGCTGTTCCGCCCGAGGTTCCATGGTCAGGGTCCTTCGGTGTTTTACCAGGTGTATCTAAGATGGTCAGGACAAGCCCCAACGGTGCCTCACTTCTCAATCCTCCAAACCAGGTCCCTCCAAAGTTCCCATGGCGAGGTCGTTGGATAGAGCATGAAAGCTCTCGCAGGCCCTACCAAGCCTTATCTCTCGCGAGTACTGTTCGACCTCATACATAATCATTATTCTTGTTACATCATTACAATCGTTATAGCTCATAGTCAGTACAAACAAAATATACAATACGCCTAAGTAACTCAACAAGCTAAAATATGAGTCGTCACGCTAAGATGCCTTGCTGAGATGCCACACTGAGTTGTTATGCTTGAGCTACCTTACGGAGAAGCCACGTTGAGTTGCCATGCTAGAGCTTCCTTGCTGAGTTTCCACACTGCCTTAACTCCAGATACTGTTGTAAATAGGGGAATTATCCCTAATCTCAGGATTACCTTCAAGACCGCTCTACATTTACCCCTTCGTGGAGAGATTTATAATTAGAACAAGAAATGTCTGCACGAAAACTTCTCAATCCGATAAACCTTCCCCGTGTGAAAAAATTATAGCATCTTTTCCTTCGTTAGAACCATCGCGTTAGAATCTCCAGGAAAAAGTAAAATTCTCCCTGATGTACCTAAACCGAAGCGCTACGGCTTATTGGTGCTTTGACGAAAGGACATCGCCATTTTTCCCTTACACTGAGATTCAACCGTTCTAACTTTATTGTTTAAAATTCTCTCGAAATACCTACTTACCTTCTCAAATACTCATTTTGACTCGTGGTAAGTGAAATTCTCCTGTTCATGCCGTTTGTGGAGTATAGTTGTGAGTAGTGATTTTTCGTTAGGACTGTCCCTATTGTTGGGACTTATGAAATTCTCCCTTATAACAGTTCGCCATGTTCGAAAAAATTGATATTCTCCCCGATGTAGCCGAGTCACAATTAGAAAACGTTTGGATTTGTGGCGAGGGGACACCGTAGCTTTTTGAACAGTTGGGGCAGTGTCTTCGTTGGGAGTTAGCGGATATGTCTAATGAAAATTCTAGCACCAAAGCTCAAACTTGCTTAAGAAGGCAACTCCTTTGTATTTCCCAAATGTCACTTCATTAATGACGTGGCACTATCTTTTCAACTGTCAAGACACCTCCTGAAGTGCCACGTGTCACTTTGAAATGATTATAGGCGGCCTTGCACGTGTGTTGGTGGGAAACTCAATATACGGGTTCCTTAAAAGGTTTCAAACATCTCTTTTTTCAAAACCTTTCTCTTTCCTTCGTCTTCTTTAATCTCCCGTCTTCTTTGGAGAGAGAACTTTATGCGAAAACCCCATTGTTGTCCAGCTCTTTACCTAGCTTCTTCCTTCTCTCATTTTTTACGCCACCACCTATGGTTATGCTCCTCCATTTTCGTTCCCCACCCCTTTTTTACCAAGACTTTGCACCTCCTTGTTGTCTTCAATGGCCTCATCAAGTAATCCTACCACGCCTGCCACCAGTGCTCCACCTGCTATCGCTGTTATCACCACCTCCGCTACCACCTCATTGACTGCTGCCCGCCAGGACCAGTTGCGCTTCTACCGCCAGTCCCCCATATTCGTCCAGGGTGATGATTTTTTTTGGGTTTTGCAAGACTTGCATTTTTAATGCCAAGTATGATTCCCTGACACTTGGTGATGACGATGAAAGTGCTGCTGACTGGGGCTTAGTCCCCCCAGAGGGGATGCTTCGATTTTATCTTGCGCGAGGGGACTTTCCGAGGCCCCATATTGACTTTGAAGGGCCTGGGGGCTCTCCTTCTTATTTCTCTACCTAGAACTCCCATATGAAGAATTCTCACGCTGATACCCTCACCAAAATTGGGCTTCATCGAGCTAAATGGTTTGGTGAGTTTACTTTGTCCAAGAACAATGATGCCCTTCCCATTCTGGTATCTCGCTGGAACATTACCACTCATACATTCATTATTGAATGGGGAGAGTTTATAATAATGTTGGAGGACGTGTACGAGCTCCTAGGCCTTGAGGCAACAGGACATGAGCCCTATTCTGATGAAGCCCTTGATGCTCAAGAGACTGCTGACCATTTGGAGTTAGACCATATATGCCGAGGGTGCATTGTCACTTTAAACAAAGCTACCTTCACTCCTCTTATCAACTATTTCTTTAAGGATCATTCTGAAGGTAGTTCCTTTGAGGCTGCCCCCAGTCAAGGTACATTGTTGAAACTTTTTGCCTACATCCTTGTCGTTCTTTCTCATTTTCTTTTAATGGGGAAACCCAATGACCAACCTTGAAGGGACCTTATCAATGTATCCCTCTATTTGTCCCGGGGTATCAAGGTTCCTCTGACTGCAATTGCCCTGGGATCCCTCTACACGTGGCTTGATAGAACCCTTTTCGATATGGAGTGATCTCTTGGTGGTTATATCTTGGCCAACTTTGCCAACTGTGTCCTTCTAACGAGATTCCTTTATGTTCATTTCCCTTCCATAGCAGCCAAGACCAACCGCCCTCCTTCGGGTGAAGCGATTCTTCTCCCATGCTCCTTTGTTTATCACAAGAGGCAAAGCAGAAAGGAGTTGACCTCTATCATTGATCAATTTGGAAATTTTGTGATGAGACCCTACGGAGAGGATATCTTTCACCATACTTGTGGTTTTTTCAAACATAAAGCACGGGCGGTCCAGGCAACAAACTCAGACCTCATCATTGAAGACCCCTAGCTAGTTGTGGTCCTTTTGTTTTTGTCGGAGTATCTGCCTTCCTACACCAAGTGGGGATATACTAACGAGCACTACAATCCTAACCGATGAAATCATCAATTTGGTTTTGATCAGGGGGATCCTCGCCCCTATTTTTCAATTGTCTGACCCCAAGGGCTCTTTTAGCGAGGCGTGTTACCTGTTCTCATCAACTGCTATGTGGGGAGTAAGTTCTACCATGGCTAGGCGAGTCACTATCCCAAGTATCAACAGGGAAGGGGATGTGACCCCTATATTTGCAATAAAGTACTAGTTGAGGCAACTAGCTTAAATCTCTGAGTTCATCGAGGGGGATCTAGTGTATCCTCCAGTTCTTTCATTTTTTGCCTTGGAGTTAGGGTTAAAAGGTAATTTTGTTCTTGGGATTGAGTTCCCTCAAAGAAAACCCCCCAAGGTACCTCCCACTGAACTTCCTCCATATTGCTCTATGATCCCCACTACCACACCCAAACCCAAAACTGCTGCAACTCCTAAATCGCTTGCCCCTACTATCGAAGTAGCTTCCCGCGAAGGGCCTTCCGAGTCAACAACCAAAAAGGTTAAGAAAGGTAAAAGTGGACATCCCTAAAATCCAAGTCCCAAACCCCTTTGGCGGCATTCCCCATAGCCTCTGTTCCTCCTGCCATGCCTGCAAAAATAGCTAAGGAGTTGAGAAAGAAAGTTCAGGAGGAGGTGGAACGAATAAATGCTGAGTTCTAATGATGCGCTCCCGTCGTTCCTCCTTCGGATGGCTTCCCCACAATCCTAGTTGATTCAACTAAACCGATGGCAAAGAGGAGAAAGAGTTCGAAGGTTCCTCTATATGCTGGTGCCGTGGGTGTGAGGAAAAAGACTCTGAATACCAAGTCCTAGAGGGAATGAACCCCCGAGGTACCTCTCTCCTCAGCCCCCTCTGCCGCTGCCTCCTCTCCTCCTTCGCCAGTGGTTATATCCTCCCATTTTCCTTCTGGATCTAAGGTATGTGAGCGCGTTACTATCTTTTGTTCACATTTTTCTTAAGATAAACTGCATCTGTTTAACTCTTAATAACTTTTGTGCAGGGAGCTGAAGAAAAAAGGCCCAGTCCCCCCAATCCCCCCGTGAGCCTTTTTGTGGGGGGACGTTTCGGTATCTCTCAAACTGATATTTCTCCTCCCCGTCCCCTCATGATGGGGATTACTTATTCCCGGCACATGAAGGACGCAATGGTGGGAGGAGGTTCTATTGAATCTGGGGGAGTATCCTCTGAACTAGAAATAACTCCCCAGCCCCTTCTGAGATTTCATCATAGCTCGAGGTCCTTCTGCCCATCATTGTAGTTAAATAGAATGCCCCTGAGGTAATACAAACAATTACTTGTCATGGCTTACGTCTTTTCTTATCCCATCCCCTTTTTTTTCGTATTAAACTTTAATATGATGAGATGCCTCAGGTGGAAATGACATCCTTGTTAACTGACCTTCTTCTCCCCACTATGCTGACGAGACCCATAATTGTGGTTCCCCTTTTTGGAGCCCTAACGGGGTAAGTAACACTTCTATGCATTTCTCCCTTTTTTCTGTACTTGCTCCCCGTGTCTAACTCTTGGTTTCATGTTTGCAGCTTTCGTCAAGCCTTACCCCGCCCTTTTCTCTTAGAGGTCTTCCTCTTTTTGAGGACAGGGTAGATGCCTCTGCCCAACGTGATGGTGCTTCGGTTCCTCCCCGTGTTGGGGTATCGGTTGGAGGGACATCATATTATTTAAGTGAAACTCATTCATTGGCCTTGGTACCTTTTGTTGGTGAGGGAGCTTTTCCAACCATTGAGGCTTATTTAGATAAGGGCACCGTTGAGGCTTCCGAGGAAGTAGTCCCTCCCCCAATAGTTCCTGCCACTATGGCCTCCACAGTGAATCCAATTATCGCTCCTACAAATGCTGAGGTACTTCGTTAATTTTTCTGCATTTATCAACCTTTCAAACTTCACCAATGACGGTGACTTATTACTGAAAATACTTGTTGAATATTTTCCACAAACTCCACCTATATTGGTGACTTAACAATGAAAACACTTGTTAAGATTTTTCATAAACTCCACCTATATTGGTGACTTAACAATGAAACGCTTGTTAAGTTTTTTTTCATAAAATCCACCTATATCCGTGACTTAACTACGAAAACACTAGTTAAGATTTTTCATAAACTCCACCTATATCGGTGACTTAACAACGAAAACGCTTGTTAAGATTTTTCAAAAACTCCACCTATATCAGTGACTTGACAACGAAAACGCTTGTTAAGATTTTTCCAGAAAATCCACCTATATCGGTGACTTAACAATGAAAACACTTGTTACAATTTTTTCAAAAACTCATTTTTTCCTCTGCCTATTCTCAGGTTGCTCAGGAGGATTCTCCACCAGTTCTTTCGTGCATCGATTCATCCCATCGGAAACCCGTTATTTTAGAAGACTCCAGTCATAACGATCAAGGTTCCATGACTAGTACTGCTGCAGAAGAGAATCTGGCTATGAGCTTCCTCTGCCTGACTTGGCTCCTCATACCTTCTGCCTGATGGTGCTTCAGCGTTCTACTCAGATGCCTTCCAATCATCGCTTGGTAGTTGAGCAACTTTCAAGCCACCATCCTGAAATGTTCATTGTGGATTGCCTGCGTTCCAACATCTCTGTAATGAGTTACATACTTCAGGGCATGCCAACCGTTGTGTTTGAGATTGCCAACACTCCAACCTCAAACATTACTAGACCCCTCCTCAACCAATTCCTGGGCTACCTAAAGGATTTGGGTCGTGATGTCTTTCGTTTTGACTAGCTTATCACGCACTTAAAAACTTTCAAGAGCCAGCGACTGAATAGCCAGAGGGAATTGCTCCGAAAACATCAGGAGGATCAACGGGCTGAGGAAGCTAAGTTGGTTGAGTCAATACCTCTCCTTACAGCTATTGACAAAGAGGCGGGGGACATCGAAGAAGCTCTGCGTATGGCCAAGCTAAAGCGAGAAAGACTCCTCATTGAGCGTACACAAGCGCAAACGAGGTTGGAGGTTTTTATAAATGCCCAACTGTCTTGCCTGGCAGCTTCTTCGGGCCTTCCTGGAGATCTTTTCTCTTCTCCAGATCTTTGGTTCCTCTTAGGTCAATGATTTTTTGTAAATATTTTTCTTTTCTTCTTTCTATGTAATTCTTGGGAAATAGTTCCCAATTTTGTAAAGCCCCAAAGTTTATGAATGAAGAAAAAATGTATGTTTTGCATGTCATTTCTTTGTGTTACAACTATTTACGTACATTATGAAGTTCTATAATTGTTTCATCTCCACTTGAGTTTTAATAAAAATAACTTGCATACTCCTCATAAAAAGAAGTTGTGTATTCATAACAACAGCTAGATACATCAGTGGTCCAAACCTAATTGCTTACACATGATAGACTTTCAACCATTTATTATTAATCTTGAATGGTTTATCTTCTTCCATCCTAGAAATTAAGCAATAACCTGAGTTATGAGATTCTTTTACTATGAAAGGTCCCTCCTAATTTGCTACAAACTTTGGTAAAGGAAGCCCCCCGATGTTCTTCACTGCTGCTTTCGAAATGAGGTCTCCCTTACTACCTTCCTTGGTCTCACCAAGTTATCATATGCCCTGGAGAGTTGTTTCATATACATTTAAAAATGATGCATCGCATTATCTCTGTGTTCATCCAACGCTTCTAACTGCACATGTCTATTCTGAGGGAGCATGCTACTTCTCAAGGCATATCGAGCAGAGGGAACTTATAACTCTACTGGAAGGATCACCTTATCGCCATAAATAAGGGAGAACAGTGTATACCCTGTGGGCTTCCTCTTGATTGTTCGATAGGCCCACAATACAACTGATATTTATCATCCCACGATCCTGGGAAATCCTCCATCATTTTAGCTAAGATATTAACTAAAGTTTTGTTAGTGGCCTCGACCTGATCATTTCCCTTTAGGTATGCCACTGTTGAAGTATGATGAACAATGGAGTACTTGTCTATGAGCATCGTTACGTCTGAATTGATGAAATGCATTCCGTTATCTGAGAGAATAACCTTTGGAATCCCAAAACGGAAAATAATGTGTTCTCTGATGAAGTTGCTCACCACCCCCGCTGTTGCTCTTCTTACTGGTATCATTTCAGCCCACTTTGTCAAGCACCCCATTGCTATTAGTATCCATATCTTCCCCCTCGAAGAAGGATTTATTGCCCCTACTAGGTCAAATTCCTAAGTGTGAATAGGATAAGGTGTTGTTAGGGAGTGTAGGTCCACCGATGGTGCATGGATCATATTTCCATGAAGTTGTCAAGCTTTGCATTTTTCAAACGAACTCAGCGGAGTCCTTCTCCATTGTTGGCCAATAATACCCCAACGTCATCAACTATTCATACAACTTGTCCCTCCTACGTGAGCTAGATCGTGCACTTGTGTGAGGACCTCAGCTGCTTCTTCCTTCATGATGCAACACAATGGTCTGTTGAAGTAGCCCCTTCAAAAAAGGTACCCCTCTTAAACATAAAACCTCAGGGCCCTTCGCTTAAGTCCCATCGCGTCAACCTTCTCTGTTGGGATAAATCCATTTTTAATTAAGTCAATATAGGGATGTCTCCAGCGGCTTGAGCTTCCATGAAATAACATTCAGCTGCTTTAAAGAATAACTGGCATTTATCACACTTCCATTGTAGCTCTGCTGCGTCTTGTTTCATTCTAGGCAAAAATACCCCTATCTTTGAATCCTTCGGTAGAGAGGTATCTCAGTTGTCTCAGTGCTCTTCATGTGTTTTCTTTAATCTTCTCTCCGCTTCTTCTGGGCCGATGCACCTAGACAACCATCCTCCTACGTTCCTGAAGTAAAGGTTTCCCTGATTTGTGAAGTATTGGGCTAATTCCCTTAGCTCCATCACTACTCCCTCGAATTCTAAATTTATTTTAATCTCTCCCCTCTAGTCAGCGTCCTCCTCCATCGGTAGAAGTGACTGTACTACTGAAGGGATTGTTCTTTGTTAGATCACGATGATACTTGTATCGTTCGTCATGACCATTTTTTGGGTAATAGTGGTATAGTGTCTGGGTAGAAGTTCATCATTCTGGGATGTCTCTTGATCTTGTTTCTATGGAAGTGGCAGAGGAGCCTTTGAATGATGATTCTGTATGGTGCCAGACTCATGTGTTTCAATACGTTCTCTCCATTCACTTGTTGAATCACCAAATTCGAATCACCTTTGATGCAGAGTGAACGGATCCCCCTTCAAAGAGCCTCTAGTCACCCCAGCACCAAAGCTTCATATTCCGCCTCGTTATTAGAACAAGGGAAATCTAATTTATAGGAAAGGAAAATCTCCTCCGTTCCTTTTGAAAGAATAAACCCTGCTCCTCCTTTCTTTTTCACCGAAGATCCATCGAGCTGTATTGTCCATTCCTCATCTGTTGCTTCTAGGTGATTGGCCTGTAAGTTGTCTCCCGGAATACTTTCTTTAGGTTACTCAAACGTTCCTGAGGGGAAGATTGCCAAAAGATCGGCGTACGCTTGGATTTTGATTACGCGAGGAACCACACACTTCAAGTCATATTCGGAGAGGATGAGGAACCACCTAGCTACCCTACAAATCAATATAGTTCTTGTCAGCAAATACTTAATTGGATCACATAATGTCTAAGTTTTTATGGTACAAAGACTAAGGCTAAACAATGCCTTTCCAAGTTACTATATCTGACCTCTGGCTTATGTATGATTCTGCTGAGGTAATAGACCGACCATTCTTACCCATCAATCTCCTGTGCCAACAAAGCTCCCACGGACCTCGTGGTGGATGTGAGGTATAGCTGGGACGGTATTCCCGCCTATAGAGGAACCATGATTTGTGGTGAAACAAGAAACCTCTTCAGTCCAGCGAGTGAATCCTGGTGAACCTCCTCATGCTTATATTTAATGTTCCTTCATAATAGCTGCATCAACGGGTGTGTCATATCGGCTAATCCAGGCACAAATCTTCTAAGATAGGAGACTTTAATGAGGAAACTCTGTAGCTCCTTCGTCGTTATTGGATTTAGCATTTCCAATATTGCTCGTTGTTCGTCCTGGTCCATCTGTACCCCTTGCCGAAAACCACAAAGCCTAGAAATTTCCCACTTATTACTCCGAAGATGCACTTAAGTGGGTTCATCTTTAATTTATATTTCTTGCATCGGGCAAACACCCTACTCAAATCACTCAAATGGGATTCCTCCTTCTTTGATTTTATGACCAAATCATCCACATAGAATTCCATAAATTTGTGAAAGAAGTCGTGAAAAATGTCCATCATTGTTCTTTGGTAAGTAGCCCCGACGTTCTTGAGCCCAAATGACAATACTCTGTACATGAAATTCCCTAATGGGGTTCTAAATGCGGGTTTCTCTGCATCCGAGGGGTCCATATTAATCTGGTTGTACCCTACATACCCACCCATAAAGCTATGCATCTCATGACCAGCCGTTGCATCTATCAAACTATCAATGGAGGGCAGAGGGAACTCATCCTTAGGGCAATCTCTATTCAAATTTCTGAAGTCCACACAGATCCTTATTTGGGGTTTATCTTTCTTTCCCACTGGGATAATTCTAGACAGCCAAAGCGGGTACTGTATCGGTTTGATGGACCCTACCACCAATAAGCGTTGGACCTCTTCCTTAATCTTTAAGTCTAGCTCATGCTTGTACGTTATTATTTCTTATTTCACCGGAATGGGCGAAGGCATTATGTTTAACTTGTGACATCTGACTCCCTCCTCCAGCCCTTCCATCATTGTGTATTTCCACGCAAAAACATATATGAACTCCCGAATCAACTCAACTAAAGCTTCTTGTTTCTCCTTACTGAGATCTTTCAAGATGAAAATAGGCCTTGCATCCTCGCCTTCTTTTGCCAGGTTCAACTGCTCCAACTCTTGTGCCTGTGGCTTCGATTGATCTGCCATGTAATCTGGTTCTTCGATAACATCCTCCATGAATTCTTGTATGTTGGAGTTGTCTATTACCATACATTGCCCCTATTGATCCACTAAAAAGCACTCATATATTGGGTCAGCCTCATTGTCATCTTCTTCAGTCGCCCGTTCACACCATTATATTTGATATATCACCTTTTCTTCTTCGATTATGACCTTCTTTCACTGTCTGGTGGTAGTTGTAACTGCCTTCTGCTTCTTCTCTCTAGAAGCCTCAACCACTCTTTTTCCTGAAAATCATCTCAGCATGCTTTGTCATTAGACCTCATGTTCCATCGGATCCACTCTTAGCCTCATCCTGTCTTTGAGTTGCTTCGAGATATTTTGGGGCCGAGGGACCACCTGGTGAGCTTCTTCGGTTATCACTCTTACGCTTTTTGTAACCTTTTTATTCCGATCCTTCAAGGGCCCCATCCTTTCTCTGATAGAGGGAACCCATGCTCCCTCCATTCTTCTCGTTAGAACCCGTACATCCTCCTTCAGTTTTTTGTAAAATTCTGTATCTACCAAGTGATCTTCCTCGACAGCGAAGGGCCTCTTCGTAGCCCTAATGGTCACCTCTATTGCCTTGATATTCGCCTTAGCGCATTGGTGGTACATCAAGGGAACTAGCCCTTAGTTGTGCATCCACACTCTTCCTATCAGCAGATGGTAGGAAGTTGCACTCTCTATTATGTGGAACTTGATATGGGAACTCAGATTTCCCATCACGATCCTAACATTCATGTACCCAATGGATTTGGAAGACTAGTTGTCATATCTTGAAATCACCAAAGGCATGGGGACCAACCTTTCCTCCGAAATATTAACTGCGTGAAAAGAGTTAATTGGCATAATATTAATGGAAGCTCCTCCATCCATAAGAGCCCTTGCAAAACTAATTCCGTTAACACTCGCGGTCACATACAATGGCCTGTTATGGGGGAATCTTACAACCCTATCTGCATCGTTGAAAGTTACTTCTGACAGAAACCTCCTTACCAACCTGGCCATATGTCCCTTCCATCTTAGCGAAGGGACTGTGTTCTTCTTCGCTGTTAAGTATTTCCTGGGTTATTTCTAACCTACTTTCTTTCGGTATCCCCACTTGGTCGAAGAACTAGGTGAACTTCGAGGATTTTGAAACTGCACAGTACTCTAGGACTGGGTCTGCTTCCTCACCTTCAACGCTGTATACATTCTCCACGTCTTTGGTGATTGCCTCATCGTAGGCTAGTACTAAGTTGTCCATTCCCTTCATATATCTTTCAGAGCTTCTTCGAACTCGCCCTTCTTCGTAGTTGGCTTTCTTTCTTCTATCTCTGCTTCCTCGTTATAGGCATAGGGATTTGCAACGTCCCTGCCTTTACATACTTATCGATGATTCTCCTCAGCGTGAAATAACTCTTTGTTGGATGCTGGATCTTCTGATGAACCTGTCAATATTTGGGATCCGCCCTCGTTACCGCATAGGGTTCCCCAACGGGAATGCCTTTTGGTTCATAGACCGTTCCTCCTTAGACCATTGCATTGTAATAGCTGACAACCTCCTCCACTGTACAAGGCAATGGTGGTGGGTTCTGCCTATCTTTTCCAAACTTCCTCTTATTGTCCTTCTTCGACGCCTTACCCCTGTCTACCCCCTTGGTGTACCCTACCCGTGGGGACTGAGACCTCCCCCCCACAGGTTGTATCAGCTGCCTAAACATCATGGGCACCACCACTAGATTTGGCCGCACAACTAATGAGATGTTTCTTGTCGCTTTTAAGAACGCCGAAAAAGTCCCCTCGTGCATCTCATTAATGAGATGGCAGATGTACTCAGGAAGCATCCCCTCCGTGCAGATCTATAATAACTTGGACTCTTTGGCCTCCTCCCTCACATCAAGGGACCTTCCCCTGAACCTTCTAAGATAAGCCACCACTTCTTCCCCGGGTCGTTGCTTCTCTCTCCCCAATTGGGTCAAAGTAAACTCATCTTTCGCCAAAAAGAACTTCTGGATGAACAAAACATGCATCTCCTCCCATGTAGAAATGCCCTTGGGAGACAAATGCGAATACCAGGTATATGCTTTATAAGTTAAGTATTTAGAAAACTCCCTCAACCTGAGCTTCTTATTATTACAATGCGCCCCAAGTGTTCAACGAAGCGCTTAATGTGCTCCTTCGGGTTTCCACCTTTCCCTGTGTATTTTTTAAAAATCGGAGGAATATAATCTTTTGGATAGGGATCATCGTTGTATTCCTGGGGGTAAGGTGTTCAAAATTCATCATAAACTGAAGCTACCTCTCTAGCAGATTGGGAGGAGGCTTGCATGAACTTCAGCATCTCTTTCTTCATCTCCTTCCTCATTACCTCCATGGGTGATGCCACCAGAGCAACAACCAATGGGACTTCAGGATGAGTGCCCATTGCGGCTGGAGCAATCGTCACAGTTGGGTCCATTAATACTCCCTCCATTCCCATTGCTGGATTCATAATAGAGGGCATACTTGCTGGGACTATTCCTGTTACACCTATACTTGGTGGGGTCGTTGGGGCTGCCCCCGGTGTCACGAAAGAGTTTTCTTCAAATCCTCCTAACACCGTTGAAGCTGTCGGAGCTTGCAGGAACTCGTAAAACTTATTCATAAGGAGTGCCACTTGAGTTGGTCCCAACACAGCACTCCTAAAAGCTTGTGTTACCCCTGGAATGCCTGTCGTCGCCTGAACTGGAGGTACCTCTATTCTAGGAGCCCCTTCCCTTAGAGCCTCCAATTCTCTCACCGCTTGTTCTTCATTGTGTTGAATGTCATCAAAGTTGAGCCTTCGATTAACGTTATCTTTCGCCATACTCCTTGCTTAGAAGAATGCCTCCCCAACAGAGTCGCCAAATGTAAGAGGGTAGTTTATATAAGATGGATGCGTAAACCCTTTTGAGTATGGTAATGATAAGTTAATTAACAAAACCTTGGATTAATTATAGGACACGCAGACATGATTCAATAAAGATAGACTCAGTTTGAACTCGCAAATCTCTCGTGTATAACTCAGAAGGTAGTAATGAACTTAGAAGTAACTTAGCTAGAGGGAGAGAGAAGTAAGAATCCTAGATACACCTTGGTAGGTAGCCAAACACACCAACCACCCTCAAGAATCTCTGTCAAGTATTAAAAGCTTCGTAAAAAATGACAATGGTGGGTGAGTAGCCTCTCTGGTTTGTAATAACTCTCTCTGATGTATATTATCTCTAGTAATAACTTCTGAGCTCTCAAAAGATCATCTGATGCCTCTCCCCAGAGGTGGGTGGGGTCTTTAAATAGCCTCCCACACCATCCCTGAGGCAACTCCTCTATTAATGTTTGTGAAAGACATCCCTCATACTTTATGTCTAAAACATTAAATATCTGATGCACTAGTTGTCTCCACGTCATAAACATTAAATGCCAAGACATGCCTTTTGCCTAACCACTGTGTGTCAGGGGGCTGTTGTCATAAAGGTGGCTCACTAATTTTTTGACAGCCCCAAATACCGCGGTGTTTTACTCAAGTGCAGATTTGACGTTGTTTAGTTGGCTAGTGACATCAGCTACAATAGATGTGACCTTAAGTAGAGGGTTGTTTGGTTCACAACTCAACGCCCGATGGAACTCAAAGATGCTCCGCCCGATTTTCCATGGTCAGGGTCCTTCGGTATTTCACCAGGTATATCTAAGATGGTCAGGACAAGCCCCAACGGTGCCTCACTTCTCAATCCTCCAAACCAGGTCCCTCCAAAGTTCCCACAGCAAGGTTTTTCGATAGAGCATGAAAGCTCTGCCAGGCCCTGCCAAGCCTGGTCTCTAGTGAGTACCGTTCGATCTCACACATAATCATGATTCTCGTTACATTATTACAATCATTATAGCTCATAGTCAGTACAAACAAAAGATACAATATGCCTAAGTAACTCAATAAGCTAAAATATAAGTTGCCACACTAAGCTGCCTTGCGGAGATGCCATGCTGAGTTGCCACGCTTGAGCTTCCTTGATGAGATGCCATACTGAGTTTCCATGCTTGAGCTTCCTTGCTAATTTTCCACAATGCCTTAACCCTAGATAGTGTTGTAAATAGGGTAATTATTCCTAATCTCAGGATTACCTTCAAGCCCCCTCTACACTTGAAAAGCTAGTGACCTGCCCCTAATGTGACTTTTGCAGATTCCCTCATGGAGTTCGTGAAGGACTTGCTCGACCTCCTTCAGGTGAACACATTGGAGGTAAAGACCAGTGAAAGATCTCTTGTACATTTTTACCTTAAGAGATAAATGAAAGTGAGCAACTTTGACTCTTATCTGATGAGTGATCTTTTTATTGTCTGGTAGCGCACCGTCCTTCAAGTAATCCTTTAAGGGGTTAATCCAACTAGGGGATGTCTCAATCTGGAGAACATATCCCACGTTTGGCAGTTCATCGATATGGTTGATGCCCTATTGGGAGAGGAAGTCAATCGAAATTTTTCTCTTTAAGTTAGAATTAATCGCTGAGCTCAAGGCCGTTAGGGCATCAACATGGCTGTTCTGTCCTCTGGGAAACTGTTGAACGCTGACCTGTTTGAAGTTATCCATTAATCTCTTCACTATGGTGAGGTAGGACGCCATCCTCTCATCCCTAGCGTTGAAGTCACCACTTATCTGGTTGGAGACCAGCTGTGAGTCGCCGAACACTTAGAGTTGCTTTTCTCCCAGCGCGTATGCCTTCTGTATGCCTGCTATCAGTGCTTCATATTCTTCTTTGTTATTGGAGGCTTCAAATCCATGCCTCATTCCTTGCTCGATTATTGCTTCTTTAGGGGTAAAAAGCACGATGCCTACTCCCCCTAGAGTTGGAGGCACCATCAACGAACAGCTTCCAGATATCTGATGTTGAGGGAACTTCCTGCTTATGAATAGTTTGAGGTTGATCACAAGGATGTTCTCCTATAAATTCTGCGATGAAGTTGGTGAGGGCTTGTCCTTTGATATGATTCCTTGGCTGGAACTGAATATCGAATCGCCCGAGCTCGACTGACCATTTTGATAATCTACCTGACATGTCTTCCTTTTTTAGTACTGCTTAGAGAGGGTGGGACGTAAGTATAATGATGGAGTGGGCTTCGAAATAATGTTTAAATTTTCTTGAGGCTACTACTAGAGCAAAGGTGAGCTTTTCCGGTGGTAGGTATCGCTGTTCGGCGTCCAAGAGAGTCTTGATCACGTAATAGACTGGGTGCTGGATCCCCGTTCTTTCGCATACTAGTGCAGAACTAACAGCGTGGATGGAAACTGCAAGGTATAGGTACAGGGAATCATTCTCTTGAGGTATTACGAGCAAGGGTGGTGGGCTGAGGTAACCTTAGAGCTCCTCTAATGCCTTTGAGTAATACTCATTCCACTCAACATTTTTTCTTTTCTTCAATAACTGGAAGAATGGCTGGCACCTTTCGAATGACTTTGAGATGAACCGATTTAGGGTGGTGAGCATCCTAAGTGGGAAGCACCATGGAGGTCTACATATCTTACTGTACGTGGGGGGGGGGGGGGGGGGCTGCACCCTATTGATGGTGTCAATCTGATCTGGGTTGGCTTCAATGCCTCTTTTTCTAACCAAGTACCCGATAAATTTTACTAACTTCATACCGAAGGAACACTTACTTGCGTTAAACTTATTCAGTATTTCCTGAGGATTTCTAAGGTCCTTAATAGGTCAGAGAGGTAGTCTTCCTTGAGCCTGCTCTTGACGAGCATATCAACGATGCAGACCTCCATTGAGCTTCCCATTTGCTCTTTAAACATTTTGGTGACCAACTGCTGGTAAGTTTCTCCTGCATATTTGATCCTAAAGGGCATGACCTTGTAGCAATACAACCCGACGGTTGTGATGAATGCTGTCTTGCCTTGATCTGGCTCATGTAGTGTGATTTGGTGATACCCGGAGTATGCGTTTAGGAAACTCATTCTTTCATGAGTTGCTGTGGCATCCACTAGCTGATTAATCTTTGGGAAAGGGAAACTTTCCTTAGGGAATGCCTTATTGAGATCTGTGAAATTGATGCATACTCTCCACTTTTCGTTGCTCTTAGGGACAACTAATGGGTTGGATAACCATTTGGGGAACTGGACTTCCTATATGGATCCTGCATCCAGTAGTTTTTAAACTTCCTTCTCCACTGCTTTGGCTTTTTTCAGAGTTGTACGCCGATCCTTCTACATAATTGGTTTGAATGTTAGGTTGACATGCATTCGATGAGTTGTGACACGTGGATCTATACCGAGCACCTTGTAAGGTTCCCAGGCAAAGACATCTAGGTTACCTCGGAGTAGGGTAATCAATTCCCTTTTTTCGTCGTCAGTGAGTGACGTTCCAATCAGGATTTTTTTTCACTTGAGTTGCTGCTAGTTGGGACTTCCTCCAGGTCCTCGACTACTCTTTTGGTGAGGAGGAGCCTGGACTTCTCCACTCCTGGTCTTCCATACCTTAGTTGCAATTTGGAGGGCATCAGCCTCTCGTGCTCTGCTTCTTTTCTTGTAACTTTATCAACCTTCTTCTCTGGCCTGGGATGGATCGTTGCTATGAGGCACTTTCTCGCCATCACCTGGTCCTCATGAATCTCCATTACTCCTCGCTCAGTCACATATTTTAATTCCTGGTGGTAGGTAGAGGGCACTACCTTCATCGCGTGAAGCCACCCTCTGCCAAGGATCGCCTGGTAAGGTGAGTCAATATCGACCACCCGAAATTTGATCATCTTGGAGATGTTTCCTTCCCTCACATGAAGTAAAATATTTCCCAAGGGGATGGTTATCTTTCCAGCGAAGCCAACTAGAGGGACACTAGCTTCCTTTAAGTCGACGAAGCTTAACTTTAATTTTCTGAATAGGTCGAGATACATTACTTCGGATGAGCTACCTTGGTCGATGAGCAACTTGTCGACATCATAGTTAGATATCTTGAGTGTAATGATCAAGGCATCATGATGTGGGGTCCTTACTCCCACTAGGTCTTCATCCATGAACACAATGTGTTTGCTGTAGTCGACGCCATGTGATTGCCGATGCTTTCCTACCTGAGTTTTTGCTGGATCGATTTGAAAAACTTGCATTACTGCCTTAAGCCTTTTGACTTCCATCCAAGCTGTATTTCCTTGAATTTTTCTTTAGGTCAGATTAGGTCTGTCAACGGGTCGGAGCCGGGTTAAATTTAGGGAGATCCAGATCCGTGTAATCGGGTCTTCATCGGGTTTGGGTCCGGGTCCGAGTCTTCATCGGGTCTACAATATTGGATCCAAACTCGGATCCGTTCGGGTCTTCGGGTCTCGAGTTCGTGTCCGGATCTGGCCAAATATATACATTTATTTTATATTATCCCTCTTCTTTATTTTTTAATCTTAAATTAAAATATTTTGTAATGTATTATAGAATATTATTAGTATAAATAAAACATCTATTATTTATATTTATTATATATATTACTTACATCATATATTGATAAGATATATTTATAAATATATATAAATTAATAGTATATGTATATATATTTAAAAAATAATAATGTACAATCGGAGTCAGGTATTCAGGTCCGGGTCTTGTATAAGATCCAGACCCTACCCATTTAATAAACGGGTCTTCAGATATTCGGGTCTTCGGATCTCGAGTCCAAAACAATATGCTCAGACCCTATTATATGGATCGGGTCCGGGTCCAGGCCCGACCCATTGACAGGCCTGCCCCATGAATTTCAGCGAACTCATGGCTGGCGTACTCCTCGAGCACGTTAATGAGCTTCCGATCTCCATTGGTAGCTACCTTCTCTGCCTTTTTCTCTACGAACTCATTCAAGTGCCCAACTTGGGTTAGCTCTTCGAGGTGAGATTTGATAGCTTTGGAATGCTCAATTTTGTGCCCGCCGTCCTTGTGGAATGCACATCTCAGTGCGTTGTTTCTCTTCGAGGGGTCTCCACCCATCTTCCCGGGCCATTTAACGAAATATTCGTCCTTGATCTTTGATAGAATTTTGTAAATTGGGTCCTTAAAAACTGTGTTCACTGCTTGAAATTCTTTCGGGGCATCGCTCTTATTCCAATTTTAGGGCCGCTCCTGCCCCTATTCTTACTTCCTTTATTTTGAGTCTCAGCTTTGTCGCTGCCCTTGCCGGCTAACTTGGTGAGACCATTTTCATCTGCATTGAGATTGGTCACATCTTCAACCTTGGCGTATTTTTCAATACGGGCCATTAAGTCATCGATGGTCGTGTCCTCCTTCTTAGTGAGGAACTGGTGCAAGAGTCAGGAGCTGGGTAAACCAATCTTAAAGGATTCCACGACGACCTGCTCTGATCAGTCCTCGACCTCATTGAATAGCTCCCAGTTTCTCTTCGCGTAGTTTCTGAGTCTCTCCTGGGGCGTTTTCTTCATTATCAACAAAGCATCCATCCTCTTTGGATGGGAGATGCTGGTAATGAAGTGAGCTATGAAGAGCTCTGCCAGGGACTCGAAGCTTCTGATGGATCTGTGAGGGAATTTCTTGAACCACTTTTGGGCCACGTCATGCAAGCTTGACGAAAAGATCCGGCACATCAACGCATCCTTATGGTTCCAGAGGGTCATCGCCTGCCTGTACTGCCTAACATGGTCGATAGGATTAGTCTTTCCATCGTAGATCTTGAATCTGGGCATCGCGAACTTCTTGGGGTTTTCTTCTTCTTCTTCTTCTTCTTCTTCTTCTTCTTCTTCTTCTTCTTCTTCTTCTTCTATCTCCCTCTGAAAAATCGTGACTGTGTGATAATTGATTAAATTCGCAAATTTCTAATTTGGCACACTTATTTCATTAGAGTCTATTTTTAAACCAAATTAATTCAGCCCCTAAACATGCATCTACACGTCATAAATCATTCAACCCATGCATGAAAAAATAAAGACGACGGATTTAGAAAAAAAACCCTTTCGGGTAAAACCTTTTATAACAATTTGAAGAATTCACAAGACCTTTGACTTACATACAACCTAATAATCGCCCACAAATGTGTAATGCACGGTGCCTTTAGCAAATCTTCAAACATAAGAGAGACAACGAAATACCCTCCAGGCGTCGATTTGTCGTCTTTGGCTCGTCCACACACAGAATGGCAACGCTCGGTATCCACCGATCAAATATGGAGAAGCCTTGTCCACAGAGGTTGAACAAAAGCAAAGTATTGTTTTTGAACACCATACCAATTCATTAAAGCATACGGGAGTTTTGTGGATTGAAAACAAAAAGGGATTAAACCATAAAGGAAGAAGTCAAAAGGATTTTTCACTTTCGCAGGTTTTTGTCTTTCAAAACGCTGGGACTTCTTAATAAAAACGAAACCATTTAATGAGTATTTATACAAAAACACGTCACCTCGGTATTAGATCTCATTCGAACGAGAAACAGGTGTCGCTCGAATGAAGGATGCGTGTCGTTCAAACGATATCGCGCGACATACCAATCTTGCTCGAACGAGATGCTTATCTCGCTTGAACGACCTGGTCGTCAAAAAATATTATTTTTATCTATGCTCCAGCACTTAGAAAAAATACTCATTCTCAAATTTTGACGAAAAAGTCCGCTCCAACACTTAGAAAATATTTTATAAAAATATCCCAAAAGCTCTAAGTGAAAAGTTAAGGTATTTAAAAAAACCCTTACCAAAGTGAACTTCACGAAGTCTTTTTGATGAAGAACTTGATTAATTCGAATACATCTTGATGTAGGTTGCTCTTGAATTCTCTTCGACGATGTAGCGGTATATGACATAACAAATTGATAACGGACTTATAAAAATATGTCCTTACAAATCTCCCCCTATGTCTATGCCGGTACAAACATAAAAATATCCGAATTATCAAACACGAAAATGCCTATACAAATCTACCCTCCCATTAAATAAATTTGCAAGATCTCAAACTGTTCTTCAACATCTTCATCAAATCTCAAAGCTTTTCTCATCAGGGTGTGGAACATAATGATCTTCAGTATTTATACCTACACACATGAGATAAAGCAAAATACCTTCATGACACATAGACATTGAAATGATATAAGAATAAAACATTAATAAATCAAATCTCCCCCATAATGCAAAAATTCCCCCAAAACATGATAATTCTTTCTCCCCCTTTTTATGATGTCCCCAAATAGACATATAAGAAGAAAAAATCAAAACATGGAGTGTCACGATAAAAATGCATAGCAAACAAGATAAAACTACGCACATGCATAGGAGTATCTCAAAAATCTCACAAACTATTTTTGGATTTTTCAATTTTTATACAAAAATAAGATATTAAAAATCACAGCATGGATTTAAACTCAAACAACCCAGTCATTAAATGGAATGAATGGGTGTGAACACAATCGATACGTAAATCATCTCAATCAATCATATGTGCACGATGCATACGTGTACTCCTAATGAATGAACATCAAAAGTATCCTTAGGTGTAAAAATTGTTGAATTTATATGACATCGACTTATGAAAATCAACCAATTAAAGTCAAAGTGATTTCCACTCCAATAACGTCCAAAACTATTCAACGCTTTTTCAAGACTTTCAAGGACGTGCAAACCCGTTTTAAATCTCCATACAAACTCCCTCATATATATTTTCTTTTAGAGGTGTTAAACAAAATTCTCAAACTTTGGAGAATTGGTGCGAAAACCAAATTGGCCCATTTTTTTGCATGAATTGATTTTTATTGCCTTTAAATTTTTCGGGATCTATTAAACCTCTTTGGACCCCGGATAATAAAATTTCTTAATTTCTTAGGTCCAATTTAAATGATGGCTTAATCAAAAAGGATAAATGAAAATCTTTTGTAGCCCTTCACCATTTTCAAACAAAGCACACAACCTCTTAAACGGCTCTTACATGCACAACTTTCTTATCAAATTTTATCACACTTGGTTCGTTTTAAGGACAGGATTGAAGTGAAAACACCCAACCAATATGTGATAAGACAAGCATAATAATTAAACAAATTCGTGCAGGTGTGCAACAAAGGAAATTATGAGACAAACATGTAAGAGGTAACACTTAATTGCATCTCAATGACTCCAAACATTATAAAGCACATGGATGAATTAACCTATTGTCTCAAAACACTATCAAATAGTCACATGAAAAATATGAAATGATGTTGTGACTTGGTCATCCTAAGTGTTCATCCATAAAAGGTGCAAACAAAATACAAAAATATTTTTGGATTTTTCAAAATTTATCAAAATAAAATCTTTTTGTATTTTTCAAAATTTTCAAAAAAAGGAAAACATACAAAAATGATACATACTAGCAATAGGAAAATAATGTCATCATGTAAAAACATCCTATGATAGTAAACAAGTCAAACCTCAATCGTTAGGTGCGTAGGGGTTTTCCAAAGGTGGTTCTAACTTATGAAAAACCTCCATCAAATCTTGTGAAGTTTTGACTAAAAACTTAACTTTCTCACCTAAATGTGCAAACTCTCTCATGGAGTCTCCAGGAGCATGTAAAGTATCACGTGTGGGTGAAACATGTGTAGTAGCAAAACGTGACACATAACCCAACTTAAAGCAAAATTCCCTAAGGTGTCCTCTCCTTTTGCAATGGGAACAAACATATATAGGCCTAGGAACACCTTTCTCAAAAACTCTAGGATGCACTCTCCTAATAGGAATGGGACGCCTAGGTATGTTAAGGTGAGACTCACATGAATCTAATACTACAGTGGGAATCGACTCGGGTGCTAATTGGGAAGTGGAAGTACCGTCATGACTTATTCCTAACTTCTCACCTTTACCCTTAAGAACCACCTTTTCCACCTTCTTAGGTGCATTCTCAAAATTTACTTTGACCTCCCTGGCATGTTCGATATCACTCTCGAGTTGGGATACACGTGTCATCAGACTAGCCAACGTGTTGGTCAAATCACTCTTCTCATTTCTTAAAACCTCCTTCTCTCTCTCCAAATCTAAAACCCGACGACCTAAATCTCTATTATACTTCTTTTTTTTTTCAAGGTCTCGGGGTACAAATCTCTAAAGGCTTTTTAGAGCTCACTTTCATATTCACTCTCAAATTCTCTCTCATCTCCACTAGAAGCACTCGAGTCATCACCGGTGCTCTCATGACCTCTATCAACGTGAAACAAAGTGGGTGTGCTCACACGACTCGAAAAAGTTACACACATCTCATGTGCTAAACCTTTATCGGACTCATCTCCCTCTTCACCCTTTTCACCCTCACTATCACTAAGTATGGCAGGCATAGCAGTTTCTTTTTACTTTCTCCTTATCCTAGTAGGACACTCTTTAGCTATGTGGCCTTTGCCCTCACACTCAAAGCACCTGATCTCATCCTCCTTATCACTATCTTTGGCCTCCACTTTCTTTTTATTTGACTCAAAAGATCTCTTTTTATTGGAAGAATTTTATTTTTTCATTTTGAGAAACTTTTTAAAAAATTTCACAAGCATGGCCACATCATCAAAATCAAACTCACCCTCAGAATCGAACTCACAAACATTTTCTTTCTTTTTATTGAAATGGGTCTTTAAAGCAACGCCTCTATCCTTAGCCTTAATGGTTTGGGGAAACATGTCTATCTCATAGGTTTGAAGATCTCCTACAAGTTCTTCCAACTTAAGTGATTTCAAATTTCCCATAGAATTCAAAACAGTGACTTTAGGAATAAAGTGTTTTTGGAGAGATCTTAAAATATTTTTAACAACATGCATGTTATCAATCACCTCACCCAAATTAAAATTGGGGTTAACAATGCCCGACAAACGTGCATAAAAATTACCAAAGCATTCAGAATCAGACATGGTGATAGTCTCAAATTGGGTGGCCAAATTTTGTAACCGCGTTCGTACCCTCATGTGTCAATTTTAAAACATCCCATTCCTCTTTAGACGTGATGCACGTCATAATTCAGCGAAAACAACACTCAGACTACGGGAATTAAAATTAGACATTATATAATCATCTTCAGTCCAAGACGACACGGGTTTAAAAGAGGTGATATTATCAACAGTGATCGTGAGAGGAGTCCACCCATTTTCACAAAGCAACCAAACATGCTCGGCAATAGATTTTAAAATAGATTTCATACGAGCTTTCTAGCAGGCATAATTAGACCCGTAAAAAATAGGCATCTAATTATATAAGTTCTCCATAGGAAAAATTGTGATTTTTCACAAAACTGATTTAAAAAAAAATCAATATCACACAATTTTGCGAAAAGTAGGAATACGCGATAAATTAGCGGAACCGGCTCTGATACCAATTTGAAAAATCGTGACTGTGTGATAATTGATTAAATTCGCAAATTTCTAATTTGGCACACTTATTTAATTAGAGTCTATTTTTAAACCATATTAATTCAGCCCCTAAACATGCATCTAAATGTCATAAATCATTCAACCCATGCATGAAAAAATAAAGACGATGTATTCCGAAAAAAACCCCTTTCGAGTAAACCTTTCATAACTGTTTGAAGAATTCACAAGACCTTTGACTTACATGCAACATGATAATCACCCACAAATGTGTAATGCACGGTGCCTTCAACAAATTTTCAAAGATACGAGAGACATCGAAATACCCTCCAGGCATCGGTTCGTCGTCTTCAGCTCGTCCACACGCAGAATGACTACGCTCGGTATCCACCGATCAAATATGGAGATGCATTATCCACAGAGGTTGAACAAAAGCAAAGTATTGTTCTTGAACACCAAAATAATTCACTAAAGCATATGGGAGTTTTGTGAATTGAAAACAAAAAGGGATTAAACCCTAAAGGAAGAAGTCAAAAGGATTCTGCACTTTCGTAGGCTTCTGTCTTTCAAAATGCTGGGAATTATTAATAAAAACAAAACCATTTAATGAATATTTATACAAAAACACGCCACCTAGGTATTAGATCTCGTTCGAACGAGAAACAGGTGTCGCTTGAACGAAGGACGCATGTCGTTCAAACGACATCGCGCGACATACCAATCTCGCTCGCATGAGATTCTTATCTCGCTTGAACGACCTGGTCATCAAAAAATATTATTGTAATCTATGCTCCAACAGTTAGAAAAAATACTTATTCTCAAATTTTGACGAAAAAGTTCTCTCCAACACTTAGAAAATATTTTGTAAAAATATCCCAAAAGCTCTAAGTGAAAAGTTAAGGTATTTAAAAAAAACCTTACCAAAGTGAACTTCGCGAAGTCTTCTTGATGAAGAACTTGATTAATTCGAATCTGTCTTGATGTAGGTTGCTCTTGAATGCTCTTCGATGGTGTAGCGGTATATGCCATAACAAATTGATAACAGACTTATAAAAATATGTCCTTACACCCTTGAGAAAGGGGATTTCATCTGGATCTGAGAGCTTGCCTGGCTAGCTCTCAGGTCGATCTGGCACCCCGATGTGCTGGGTGTTGGTCCATTTCTCTCCGGACCAAATTTCTTATGTCATCATTTCCTCGACTTGGGCTCCTGTAACGACGAGCTGGTTGTTGTTGCTTGGGCAAGTCATCATTTGACCTGTGTTCCTCAAATCTTTGATATCCACGTCTTGGGCTCCTTCCTCGGCTACGAGATTTTCTCACCTAAGGGCTAGGAGTGCGGTATTGACGTTGCCTTGTGCTACGAGGGAGTTCTCTCTCCATTTTCTCCAGTCTTCTCTTGCAACGAGTGCTCTCAGCTTCTTTCTTGCTAGTGGCCTCCTCTTGCTCTTGGATCCTGGCCTCTTAGGTGTCTATTATCCTGGAGACCTGTGTGGACTTGGATGGTCCTTACTTTCCTTCGAAGCTTGATGTTCTCGACGAGCCCTAGGATTTGAACGTCGAACTTCAGATCTGATCCTGCGAGGAGCAGGTTGCTCTTGAATATCCCCTACTTGAGGGGCATTGCTGCTGTAACTAGACATTCCAAATTGTTATTGGTGAAGGATTTCTTAAAGGAAATCAAACATTTCCCACATACGGCGCCAGTTGTGGTGACAATTAAACTCAACACAAAATAATAAGCAAAGGAGATCACTAGAATATATAAAGAACTTGAAATGATTGAAATCACACACAACATAAGATATATGTGGTTTGGCAAGAAGGCCTACATCCATGGTGGTGCTCTCTGTATTTTATTTCTCTTTACTCCAGGGGAGTGTTTACAATTGCATGCCCTTTGCCCAGGCTGAGGGTTTAATATATACATGTTTTTTCTCGGAGAGTGGGGGTGTGGGACTCCTCCATGTTAGCCCATAATCCATAGAATATCTCTTGAGAGATTTTAGGAATTTAATAGGTCATAACTGAATCAGTTAGAGCATGAGGCCTCTAGACTTTGGGCCGGGATTAATTGGGCTACTCATCTGGACTAGAATGACTAATCGAGGTACTCACAAGTCTGTTTATATTTTTAAGATGCGTGTTTGTGTTTTAGTTTATTTTTATTTTTATTCTTTGTTTAGTTTGAGTATTGTAAATATTTCATTATATAAATTAAAATATACACACACACACTCGTTCAACCCCACAATTCAAAACCAAATCATATTTTTCTACACCAAATACACCCACTCACTCTCTTTTTTCACTATTCATCATCTTCTCCTCCTCTATAACCAAATCCCCACATCTACCTCCATTTAAACTAACCAAACAAACCTCCATAACCCAATATCAAACCTTGTAACACCAAACTAAAACCCCCACCTTCAAACCCACCATTCTTCTACTCTCTCGCTTACCTCCATTACACATGCCTCACCTATTTCGCCCCTCACTCATGGCCTAAACCCGCGGACCAGTGCCTCGTCCATACCCGAACCAACCTTCTTCTACACCCATTTTCTTGATCCGCGACCAAACTCCCAAAACTGACGACCCACCTGCTATACCACAACTCGAGCTCCTCAACCCAGTTTCACATACTCCAGCCAACCCGAACCTATCATCAACCCGTCAACCCAACTCCATTTTACTCGATCCAGCAGCCCCCATATTCTAAAACCATAACCATTCTTTAACCCAAACCCATTTCCTATACCAATTTTCTAGACCCAATTCAACCCACCAACAAAAATACCCTATTTAACCCCCATCTACCCATTAATCTATGCTCACATGTTTTTATACATTTGCCTCATTTTCCTAAAATACCCCTCCAATTAACTCTTTAGCCCCAACCAAATAACCCATTTCCCATTTTACCCTCATTGAGCATCGAAACCAAAAGAAATGAGGTCTCTGCACGAAAAGAATTGAGAGTTTATAATAGAGAGAGATAGAGTTGTTTTTAGCTGCATGGTTCTAGAATAAAATTTGTAGATAGAAATAGTTATTATTAGTTTTTATTTAGAAAAAAATAGTTGAATGATTCTATTTAAATTGAGATGATTGTGGATATATATGGAGGAAGATTGACTAGAATTCAAGAATTTTTTAGTTCGATCACTTCTTCTCTTAATTACATCTTGTTTAGTCCTTATATGAATTCAATTGTTTATTTCATGTCTTGGAATCCCATTATGGAGGGCTAATTTCCCATTTAAGGGATGAAATGAAGCCCCCATGGATCCAATTTATTTAGTTTGCTATTTTTATTTTTATTTGATTTTATTTGATTAGTAACTTTAATTGCTACGCTTGTTTTTGCATTGAGAAGTAGGAAACCATCCTTGAGAAAGGATTGAAAGCTTGTATTATAATTTTATCACTTTAATTTAAACAAGAAATAGGCTTATCAAAATGATCAAAATTATAATATAACTTTATTCTACTTGTGTTTTATTTTGTTTAATTAAAATTAGTTGGGTGAATTTTCCCTAGGGGTGATTCATTTGATTATTTTTTTTACATTTGGAGTAGAGTTAGTAGGATCGAAATTACTTTTCTAAAGTATATACTTAATTCATTAGTATAATGAGAATTAAATTTTGAATTAGAAGAATATTTTGGAAATCAATATAATTAAAATATTTCAAACCAGATTGAATTGTATGAAATAGGGGCGGATTTACATCCCTTGATCATTCTTACTAGCACCTCTCATTTAGTTATCTTTCACTCATTTTCATCAAACACTTCTTAGTTACTTCTTTAGATTTTTCTTCTTGTTTAGTTAATCTCTTTCATTTAGTTTAGTTATTTCACCATCACATCAAATTTTTTTAATATAAAAAAATCATAAAAAAGTAGAAAATAAAGAAAAAAAATAAATAAAAATAGTTGGAAACTTTGATTACATCACTTTTCGAGTGTTTCACACAATAGAGTTGGATGGACATCCTTACCTCTATACTAGTTCTTGTGATATTTTTGTAGGTAATTGAAGGAAATTATTGAACATCTTGGCTTGACAACAACAATATATACAAAAAAAAGTACAAGTTATCAAAAGGTTTTCATTGGTATATTTTGCATATGTTATATACGATATCATGTTTTGAGTCTTTGCGGTTTGCAGTATGTTCGTGTTTACCACATGCTTTATCATTGGATTTTATTTGGCATGCTTTATGACCATATTGATGTCTCTCATTGTTTCCTTTGAAATTCCCTATCTCATTGTGGTAGTTTCAAATTGGTACCTTTATGAGTAGATGCTGATATTGTTCACGATAGATTTGTACTTGAGTTTCCATGTTGTGTGTTTGTTTCACTTTACACCATCACATAATTTATTCCCTTCTCCCTATATTTAAAATTGGTATCTTATGATCACATATTTAGGGGGAGATTTGATTTTTAAGTGTGCAGGTTTATAGGTTTTCAATAATGCGAAAAAAAATTCAAGCAAAGCAAAGTTACTTAGTTTGTGTGTATGTCAAGCAATTGCACTCCTTTTCCTTTTTGGGGTTAGGTAATGAGTCTTTTTAGAGCGCTTGATGGCCCATAGGATTTTTGTTTTGATTTTTTCCCAGAACAGCTAACAAGGGGAGATTTGTAAGGACAAATTTCCAATCAAGTTAATTTGTATATATTTGGCATAATTTCGGAAAAACATATGAGTTATAGGTTAGGCATTATGTTATTGATCCCATAAACATATGATGTGTTTGATGACGACATAGTGGGCAAGCTTAAAAGATTGGATACATCGTGCCGTGTTTAGTGCCAAGTTTATCTTCATGTTTATCAAGGATCGCACATGTATGAATGCATATTGAATATGAGTCCTTGGATATTTTTAAGGGTGTTTGTTTTTTAACATAAAATCATTTTGAACTATTTTAAAATTTTTTTAAAGAATTTTTTTTTGGTTTCAATCTCGTTAGAACAAGAATTGAACTCGTTAAAATGAAATTGAGTTTTCATTCGAACGACTTCTGATCTTGTTAGAACGAAATTAAGATCTTGTTGGAACGCCATTTAACAATAATCGAACGAGAATCCTCTGTCGAGGATTGCACATCTCCTTAGAATCTCGTTAGAAGGATGATTGAAAAACAAAGAGGTTTTGTTTAAACGAATTGGAGTTTTGTAAGAAAGAAAATCTAATCTCGTTCGAATGACCTTGTGTTTTCGTTCGAACGAGATCTCCACTTTCAAATTTGTGTTTTTCTATTTAAGGCATGCTGGACTAAGGTTTTTCCAGAACATTTGGTGATTTTTTTTTCTTATTTATTTATCAAAGTTCCAAAACCTTTGTCTCACCATTTGAGCTAAAGATCCATGTTTTTCATATAAATATGGTTTGATATCTTTAGTTTGGATGTCGAGGCCGTCCCTATTGTTTACACGTTGTGGAATCCTTGGTTGTGATGTTATAGTGAAGAAGTGGTGGATTTCGTGTTCCTATCCTAAGACGATTGATGAGCCTCATCGGTAGACACCCGAACGTGTATGGACTTGTGCGTTGTGGTAGCTGGCATAGGTGGACTCCTTCATTGCACTATAGAGGAGCGATGGAAGATATAAGAGCATCAAGGCTTATGGGGATTGAGTCGTGGAGTAAGTCTGCTATCTATTCTTTGTAAAACCGTATTATAGTGATATGTTGGATGGGTCGTCCGATGTTTTTCCCATGGTAGTTTTTCTCGTACATTTGCATGTTGTTATGATTTATTTATTTTATCTTCTGATCATCTACATGCATATTTTGGGTTAAAAATCTAAAATTGTATAAATCAGGTTTTTCACAACAAAAGGTTTTAATTGGTGAAAAGTTTAATTAGGGTTAATTATTTTTTAAATTTTCAATCTTTAAAATTTGAAAAATCTAAAAACATACCAATACCATCCTTACCTAAAAGATGCTTTTGCTTTCTCACACCGTCTGCTAGAGAGTAATCCTAATTCCCATTGCCAAAGGTATTACATATGTTTACCAACTAAGAAGTCCTTTACAAAACATTTGGACATATTCAAGAGACTTTACAGAGTTCAAACTCCCAGATTTCTCAAGCAAATGATGGAACTTCCTCTTATCGTATTCCTAATTAGATGGTTCATTTTTTGAATCATCTTAAGTCTTAAAAACTATCAATGATCATTGGGAAAGTTTTTTTTATTGCAAGAGATTTATTTTATGTGACTAGACCCTCAAAGAGCATGGATATAAAGTTTTTACAATCTTCCAACTCAATTTTCGTGATAGTTTGGCCTTGTTCAATCCATGCCTATCTCTAAGAGTTTCAAAAATCCTCTCATCTTCAATATATCTTTATTTATAATCTAAGAAACCTTTTTGAGTAGTTTAAAGATCTACCAAGAAGCAGTTCGAACCTTCAACTTATAGGTTTCCACGTTCTTTGATGGGACAGTAAATGTCTTTGATAATTGGTGGTTTAACCTTGTGGATATAAGAATGAAGCCTCATACCATGTCTATTTTAGTAAATATCCATTCCACTCTTGGTAAGGAACAATTTAAGGCTTTTAACACCTTTTGTTGCATTGATGTTATTATGTATATAAAGGTTCTTAATTTATTTGAATTTTAGGTCTATAAATGTGGGAAAACTAAAAAGAATGGAGACTACTCCTGACCATGAGAAGTTAGTTAATGGGACCATTGTCCAAACAAAATCTCTTACTTTAAAAATAAGGATAATTATCATATAACAAGACAATGAAGATGAAGTAGTAAGGGGTTTACATAGGAGTTAAATCCCCGTGTGATGAGAACAACAAATAGGGAAGATGGGGAAAAAGGAGAAATACATCATATGTGTAGAACCAAGTGACCTTGCACCACTTATTTTATTCATTCCATGACAAATAATTATACAAATCCTCATATTAATCTTCTTATAAACCAAATGTTTTAGGTATCTAGAAATAAGAAAACCAGGGTTAGGAATCTTTCCTTCAGAACATTGGAGAGTGCTCATAATTAACTCCAAGAGAATTTGAAGGTAATTAAATATTTGTTTAATATTTAGGGTTATCATTTCATCTTTTGTTTTATTAATAGTTTATTGATTATGTTTTATGTTTACTAGGCCCGAATTTACCAATTTTCAAAGGAACTATGGCTCTAGCAGGTCCTTCATCACATGTGATGTAATTCCTTTTAGTGATAATGATTTTAGTATCAATATTGTGAAAGCTATTTACGATGGTGTCATGCCTCATTACCTATATCTTGACAAGGATGAGCTAGTCGTTAATTTAACCTTTAGCCCAATTAATCTAGTGGGTGTTGAAATCATGTAAAACCTCAGACCCAACTCGTTCTCCCCACTGGACCTCAGATAGGTTAGGGGTGTTTCAAATTGATAGACAAGTATATAAAGTTTTTTGAACCTCACCTTAGGATCCTAATTCCGCTATCAAAGGGTGTTTCACTGCATATTTGATCCTAAAATGTTAATTACAATCTAAAAGACCTCTTGAGCTTTGGTCAAGAAGGCCTGAGGTCCTAGGGGTCTTTCGTAATAATAGAGAGGACCTCAGGAAGTAACTGATAGACTTCTATAAGGATTCCTAAGTATTAGTAGAGGACTCAACAAGGTGTACAATAAGTAAAATAGTTGGAAATGATCCAAGCTATGATTAAGTGTTCACAGTAATAGGTAGATAATGTATATACCAATGAGTAAAAACATGTTATTCTTGTGTATATTGAATTGACCTTATATTATATCAATTAAATCGCCTTTAATTGTTCACAAGCATCCCATATATATCCATTATCTTGGAGAGAGAATGAGTGGACTATAGAATTATTGTCGGGTCTCCCTATGAGGTATGACGGCTACTGTAGTAAGGTGGAGTGTGGGAAAAAGGCTTGCAAGTAGTGTAAGGTAGGTTATGGGTTTATTTCATTCAAGTGGGAGTAATCAATGAAAGTGGAAATGAGTTACAGCGGCAAGTGAAACATTTTTATCCTTTTCAATTACCTGCCAAAAAAACTACAAGAGCTTAACCTAAAGTCTGGGAGGTCTGGAATCATTAGTGGTTCCTCATTAAGTGGTCCCGAGGTACGTTGCAACAATATCCTTTTAGAAAAAGGGTTATGTGGACTCTAAATGCCATTTCACTTCGGATTGAGGTTCGCTACGCATGTCAGAGGTGAAAGGATGATGGCACTGTAATATAAGTGCTTGTTTGCAAAGATATGTTGGAACGAAAGAGTATTTTGGAGGAGAAATAAGGTGGATGATGCCTCTATCCTTACGATGGTCTCTTATCGAAGACGATTATGGTCTTAAGAGCTCAATTGTGGTCTAGCAGAGGTCATAGTCTGACCTTAGGAACTGTGCTCTTGGGTAAGTGAAGTTAAAAGGGTTGAAATGCCTCAGAATACCAACCGTCAAATATGGTATCATTATTAGCCCCTTATTGCTCTTTGTAAGAATTATAAGAGGCAACACTTATCCATTTAAATAAGTTGGGGGTAGGAGCATAACTAACCTTCGAGATTATCATTATAATGAGATTACATTAGGAAGAAAGTCTCATTAATTATACAAGGGAATAAGATTACTAATGGGATATTCTTTGGTTCTATAAAGGAGTCCCTTAGGCTGGATGGAAGTCCTCACCATTCTCATCAACAATACTCTCTTTCTTAATCTTTCTGAGAAAAAACACATTATATCTCTTTTCTTTATAAAAAATGTCTTATGAAAACATTTCCACATAAAAGCTTTTGTAATCCATACCCCTCTATGCTGTGGCATCTCACATTTCCCTGCCTCTAAACGTGGAGCAAAAGGCTGGGGCTTCAACCTAACTTCTAATATGAACTATTTCTTTTGCCTCTTTGGTAATTAATTATATAGGGCTCAATGATCCCATTTTCTGTAACGTATCCCAAGTGGCTTCTTAAATTACTGAGTAAGATCTAGTGGATATTCGGGAAAGATATTAAATAACCAGATCCATCACTTCGAGGGTTGTATGGTCTGAAGAAAGAGAATTATCTTTGGTCTCCAAGCACGTCTACTTCAATGATTTCATCTTGTTATATGGATATAGGTTTCCACTACCTCTGCAAGTGGTGAAAATTTTGAAAGCAATAAGATTATCCCATTCTCAACTAATGGTGAACTCTTGGAGGTATCTTATGGACATAGTCTTGGAATTAGAAGACTCCAATATAGGAAAACATGGCGTTTATCTGGCATAGTTCTTTAATCTCTACAGGATTCAAGAGAAAAATAAACCCAAGGATATAGGGATAAATTATTTTTCTTCCAAGGCTATAGTGATATTTTCCAAGGACAAGCATAATTCCCCCTAAGCAATAGATGAAGAAGTTATTCTTTAATAGGGGAGCTTGGGCCACTCCTGATCCAGTGGCGAAGATTGGTTATCCAACCATCTAGTGTACCCCTCTAGTTATGGGTAAGTTAACATTTATTTATGAACTTGCATTTGAACTTATTTACTGACCTTTGATTGGAGATTTTACTGACATTTTTCCTTTTATAATGTTTGTTGAACTCAGCAAAGAGGAGGAGGAGGAGGACCGAATGGCAGAATCTATAAAGATGGACCCTCCTCCCTTCGAGGCATTTGTCACCCCAAATGAATTTTTAAGAATGGACTTGGGCCTAAGCCCAAGGATGTCACTATGCCATATAAGGAGAATTGTCATAGGAGGTGGGTCATAGTACAAATTCATGACCAAAGTAAAAATACTGTGACCAAGGTTGTCACCCCTTCCAATGGTGAGCTAGATAAGACAATGGTCACAACTCCAGGATGTGAGCACCATAGTCACGGCTCCAGATCGTAACCCAACCGTAACCCATATAACATTATTATTTTTGCTAATTTTGTCTAGTTGAGAGTCACGGTTTCGGACTGTGATAAACCATAATGAAGCATGATTATAATTTTAAACCGTAACCCAAAAATGTGAAAATATTTTAATTCGAATTGGTAATGGCCCAATGGTCACGGTTTGAGACCGTGACCAGAATAGGGTGAAAATGGGGTCACGGATGGAAATCGTAACCGTACATTAGGACCCGTGACAAATATAATTGGTTAGAGGAGGGGCCACAGTCTATAACTGTGACTAAGTATCGGCTATAAATTAAATCCCTAGGCTTTTATTTCATGTCATTGAACCCCCCCCCCCCCTCTCTCTCTCTCTTGCTCTTTGTTCACTCTATCTCTCACTAATGCTCATCCCTCTCTCACTCCATTCATCGAAGAACATTGTTCTCTCACATTGGTGCTCTTATATCTCTCTACACTCATGGTAATACTCTCTCTCTCTCTCTATCTCTCTCTCTCTCTCTCTCTTTATGTGTGTGTGTGTATGTTTATGTGTGTGTATGTTTATATGTAGGGGATATTGGCCCACGATAAAAGTAATAATTTATAGATTATTCCTTAAACAATTATGAGTGCAAAAAAAGACAAATGAGACTAGATATATGTGGTTCAACAGGGAGATTTGCCTATCCACGAGGTAAAAGGGGAAGATTGGTATATTATGGAGGGAGAACAATGGTGATTGGAGTGCAAGGGTTGATAGCTGAGAGTCCAAGTCACCACATGTAAGTTACGATCCGTTATTTTCATAATGGGTGAGATCGCCTTTATTTATAAGCTTAAGGATCCTACTCCTCTAGGTTTATTCATGTTCATCTTAATCATAAGTCATAGAATCCTATTGGGACTTGTCTTCTAACCTATTATTATGATCCTTCAAGATTTGACTTTATCTCCTTTTATATTCGCGCCCTTCTTGAACCGCAGTCTCCCTAATCGTGGTCTCCCAATATACACTAGTCACATGACATGCCATGTGACGTGGTTTTGTCCATTATCCATTTAATTGCCCCTAAGGCTGGGGCGATCGGACAAAACTTTTGTCGGACCAACTTTGTATTTAATTTTCTTACCACGTGTCCCTAAGATAGTTATTGGGACGTATTCTCAAGTTTGCACGCACTTGCTTATGCTCTTGAGGGGACCACCCCAATCCACCAGTTCAAGGTGATGGGGTCAGTGTCGATTAATTCGACCTTTCTACTGCCAATGACTAGCATCTCCCCAACCCCTAGTTATGTTTTATGTAATTTACTTTTGACCCCTGGTGGTAATTTTTTTAGGCCTCTGAACATTTCAATATATTAATAAAAAAATTTGTTCTTATTTCATTGATCTCTTTATAGTGGGTATTTTTAGTATTTGTTATATAACCAGGTTGTTTGCTATTTTGATCATGATATCATAATTTTGGATTTTAAGACCATGCCCGGTGTCTGCCTTATGTTATTTGTTTTCCTAAGATTTGTTTTTTCTTAACTGAAATAAATCGTTCATCTATGATTTTAGCCTGGTCGGACTTTATCAGTTGGATTTGATTATTGGGTGATGCGTTCAATTTATACTCATTTGAGATCAACTATAAGTGAATAAAATGCTTAAGCCAAGCCGATCTTCCTTAAATAGACTTTTCCCCCCTTCGAAGACGATCTAACCTAGATTATACCACGTCTCAAGTGGGTTTTTGCCTTTCATAGGACAATATTCTTTATATCATACCACTTCTCAAGTGGGTTTTTGGTGCCAAACATTGACGACCAACTCACGTATAATTTATACCACCTAGTTATTACATGAATTTTTGCCTCTTCTAGGTCGATCTACTTTAGATCATGCCATTTGTCAAGTGGGATTTTGGTGCTAAACATAGGTGACCAACTCACGTCTGATTTGTACCATGTAGTTATTACGTGGGATTTTTCCTCTTCTAGGCTAATCTACTTAGATCATACCACTTTTCAAGTGGGTTTTTGGTGTTAAATGTAGGCGTCTAACTCACGTCTGAGTTGTATCATGCAGTTCTTACATGTGTGGGTTTATACCTCTTCTAGGCGACCGAACTCTCTTATCAATCGTACCACTGCTTGAGTGGGTTTAAATATTTTAAATAACCTAGAAAATTGTTTTCAATAACTTAGATAAATTTTTTTTGATAGTTTTATTATTACTAAAGAAAAAAGAAAACATCTGACTTCTTATCTAATGATAAAACTTTTTAAGGTTCATGGCATTCCATGAACTTGGGACTAGTGTCCCATCTAACTCTTCTAAATGGTACGACCCCCCACCCCCCTCCTTAGACTATTGTGTAATATCCTTGAAATTTAGGCACAAATCTCCCATCTGATGGATTCTTGTAACCTTTTTCTAAGGACCAAGTCATCGACCTGGAATTACCTGATCTTGACTTACTTATCGTTTTGGTTAGCTAACTGTTACTGGTAGGCGGCTAAATGTATCAGGGATTGATCCCTTATTTACTTAACTAGATGCAATTCATTAGCTATTCTATCATCGTTATAGACATCTTTAAATCTTTCTGATCTGAGTGTTGGAAGTTTGGTCTCTAAAGGGAGGATAACTTTCATACCATAGGTAAGAGACTATGAATTCTCTTCTGTTGGATTTCTAAGGGTCATCTTATATGCCCAAATAATGGAGGGGTGCTCATCCACCCATCGTCCTTTGGCATTCTCCAATCGTCACTTGATTCCTAACATAAGGGTTTTGTTCGTTATCTCCGCCTTTCCATTACACGGGGGAATACTACTGATGCATAGAGGATTTTGACTCCTCATTCTATACAGAAGTTACGAAAGGAGTCATTATCGAACTGGGTATTGTTATCTATAACAAATTCTATTAGGATTCCAAATTATGTGATGAAATTCCTCCGAATAGATCTTCTTACGCCCAGTTTTTGAATATAGGTGAGTGGCTCGGCCTCAACCCACTTTGTGAAGTAGTCAGTTGTTGTTATTAGATATCCGCAATTCCATAGTGTAATAGGAAGGGACCCACTATGTCCAGGCCCCATTGGGAAAAAGGCCATGGACTGGTAAGGGGGTTCAGATCCCCGGTAGGCTGCTCGATCAATGGTGAAAATAACTGACACTCAGGGCAATTTCGAGCAAACCTTATAACATCCTTTTACATGAATGTCCACTAATATCCCTGAGAGATCGCCCTGTAAGAGAATGATCTTTCACCCATATGTGCTCCATAGTTGACTTCATAAATTTTGCTCAAGAGTCCCTTTAGTTAACCTGGGTGAACACAATTTAGTTTAAGGTCGATGAGTGATTGTTGATACAGTTTTTTAATGACCTTGAGGTAGAATCTGGACAATATGATCCTCATCTTGTGTGCTTATTTACCAACTGGTGGCAGCTCATCAGTTTTGAAGTAGGAGATGATGGGATCCATTTAGGATGGATTTAAAACCACTTGGAGAATGCAGAGACACTTTTCTGAGTCTTCAATGCTTGGTCGGTCTATGTATTCCACTCCAACTATCCTTTTTTGGTTGGTATTTATGGGAGAAACCAGAGTGGTAAGGGTGCCTGGATGGATGTTTTCAATCTTTGGCAGCTAATCCACTAAGGAAAACTTAAACTATTGAAGAAGATCTCTTGCCTCGTTCCTGTAACAACCCACGTAATTTTGGAGGATTTTCAAAATATAGAGGAAAATAAAGTTTTTGGTAAAATTATTTTTATTGTTAAAATATGTTGGATTTTATTTTTAAAGATGAGAATTTCAAACGGTTTTGAAATTGGAATTAAAATGGAGTTTTAATTGAATTTTTATTATATAGAAGAGTCCTTAAAATATAAAACTCTCTTAGAGTCTTCAAAACATAAAGCTCTATAGAAAAAAATATATTTAAAAATATTGAACGGTCCGATCGGGCTGAATTTTTTTTTGTAATTTTCTCTCGTCTTCAGATAATTCTCTGTAAAATTTTATCCAATTCCAACGGTCCGATCGTCCGAAATAAAATTTTTAGTTTTTGTATTTGATTATAACTCTTTTCTTAATCAAACTCTTAATCCTTTATATATCAACTAATTCGTGGCTTGTCTTGTCAAATAACTTTTTCTCAAACTTTTCAACCAAAATACCTCTAAAAAATTACTCACTTCATATACAAACCATACTTCCAAACTTATTCAAGATTTCAACCTTAGATTAGAAGGCTTATTTGGTGTTTTCTCGAGTTTGGGCTAGAACGAGATTTAATTATTTTCACGAGAGGAACGTGATGGTGTGATTAGATTTTGAGGTTGAATTATGTGATGATTTTGAGGTATGGGGTTTTACACAATATGCTCCTTAATCTCACGAGTGTTATTCCCTTTGTTTTCTTGTGATCATTGACTCATATTTGAATTGCTAAATTCATTGAAATCTGGAAATTTTTGTTGGAATCTAATTATGATTTATGTGGTATTATTATTATTGTGTTGAGCATGTTGTCATGAAGATTTTAATATGGCACGGAGGTTGGGCACCCGCCAATATTCATTTTTCCTGATATGCTAGAAATGCATAGGCGCGGTACGTTGGTGAGGCTTGGTGGCCCGGTTAATATGTTGTTGAGAAATTATAGTGATATAATTGCTTATGTGATTCCCATTTTATTTGAATATTCATACTCGTATTTTTACGCTTTATTCACCGCTAATATTTGTTGAGCATCTTTTCTGTGGTATTGTGTACTTCCCCATATTTTCTTTTAGGGGCAGGGTAACGCGGATTTTTGGGCGCTTTGGATTTATTTTGGAGATGGATTTTAGCGAGGATTATTTTGGGAAGATTATTCAAGAATAAAAGATGAGAGGAATTGTATTTATTTTGGTTGTATAGAGCATTGGAGATTTATTCTCTTTCGAGATAGTTAGATAGTAGCGCTCCGTTCGCTCTCCCCGGGCGGGCGGGGTGTTACAATTCCTGTAAGCTATCATTTTAGAATCCCATACTGTGTATTATCCATTATGTTAGTTTGTGATCGGTGTAGAGTCATAATACACAACCATTTAGTGAGGACCCAAACTGATTGACCTATAGAGATCATGTACCATGGCCTTATACTCTGACTCATTATTTGAAACTTTAAATCCCGATCTAATGGTTTGATTAATAAACTGCCTTATGATGTCATAAAAATAATCCCAATTCCTATGCCCTTCTTATTTGACGCGCTTCCACAAAGAGCTTCCAAAACCGTTCGTCCTCGGCGATCGCTAATGATTCCATGATGGGATGTGGTTTTTCATCCTCACCTCTTGGTGATGTTAAAAATTTAATTACAAAGTATGCCAAGACTTAACCCTTCATCATGTAAACAAACTAATGCAACACTGATCGCGTGCCTTGAGATGGTCAAATACATGTATAGATCTTCCCCATCTTTGTGGGTTGATAGCAATGTAGGAGATCCTAAGTATTATTGAATTCTTTCAGAATCTTGATTGCACTCTTCTATCCAGGATGGTGGTACTTACTTTCTTTAATGTCTGGAAGAACGAATAACACTTCTTTGAAGATCTTGAAATAAAGATATTTAGAGCAGCTACCATTCCAATGACGACCTGGATATCCTTAACAGTGATCGACCTTCTTATGTCTTACAGAGCCTTGATCTGATATGTATTGTCCTCATTACCTCTTCGGGTCACCATATACTTAAGAAATTTACCAAATATTACTCGAAAAATGCATTTTAAAGGGATAAGCTTCATCCTGTATTCCTCGAGAATCTTGAGATTCTTTGCGAGTTCACTGATGTGGTCGGACACCGACTTACTTTAGACCAACATATCATCAATATATACTTCCATGGTAGAACTGATCATCTTCTTGAACATCTTGGTCATGAGTCGCTAATAGGTTTCCTCTAAATTCTTCAAATCTAAGGGCATTACAATATAGCAGTAAAGTCCTAAGGTTATGATGAATAAGGTTTTTTCCTGATTTAGGCCGGACATGGGTATCTGGTGGTAGTCGAAGTATGCATCTATAAAACTCATGCATTGATCTCCTATCGTGGAATATACGAGTTAACCTATCAGTGGTAATGGATAGTTATCGTTTGGGCAGTGCCTATTGAGGTCAGTAAAGTCCACACAAAATCTCCACTCGCCGTTTTTTCTTAATAACGACAATGTTAGAGACCCAATTTGGGACTTCTCTAATGGAGGCATCCTGAATTAGGTTATTAACTTCTGTCTCTATAGCTTTAACGTTTTTTGGGCCAACTTTCTGGGCTTGTTCTTGATCATCTTAACGGTTAGATCTATGTGTAGTTTATGGCAAGTGATCTCTGGATTTATTCTAGACAGATTATATGGTGTAAAGACGTCTACGTTAGTTATAAAGAAATGAGCGAGTTAATTTGCTTCATCCTTGGTTAGCTCTAACTCGATAAGAAAAATCCTTTTCGATTGTGATGGATCTATAGAAAAGGTGATTAGTTCCTTTAATACATGTTTGGTAGGAGTCAATCGAGTTTCTTTGACTCCTAGTCGGACACCATTTGGTTACTACTTAGGGTAGTCGCCATTTGAATTGTCATCATCCTGACTTCTCTTAGGCTGATTCTGTTTTTCTTTGATGGCTGAAATGAAATAACCTCGAGCTGCTATTTGATCTCGCCTAATCTCCAACACCTTTAGTCGGTTAAGAACTTGAGCTTCTAATGTATGGAAGAGGAGACAACTTTCATCTCATGAAACCATCCTCCGCTCACTTTGTTGTTACAAGGTGACTTAAAATGGATAACGTGGAATTCAATCTCTTTATTGCTTAAGCCGACTTGACTGGTAGCTTAAGCTTTACTAGAAGGTTTCTATATCTCCATTAAAATTGATTAGAGGGCCTACATTGGCATCAAGGTCCTTGATGATGGAGTCGATCCTATAGAGCATTACCAAGTACATGATCTCGGAAGAGCTTCCTTGGTCCACCAATACTCTCCTTATGCCAAATTTTGCAATTCGTAGAGTAAGTACTAGGGAATTCTTGTGAGGAAGATTCACGCTAACCAAATTATTGTTGGTTATTGAAATAGCACCATAAATATCCAAGTCTCTTCTCTCCTTCTTGGATAGGACGGGTTTGGATACATCCACTTGAAAAGACTATTGGATATTGGCCATAATTCTCAACTTTTCTCAGAGCTTCTTACAAGTGTGTTGAGATGGGTCAGTGTATCAGTGAATGGATTCAACTAGACCAACTAGTGGAATATCCTTGTCTGCCTTCTGAACTGTGTTAATCTTTATCATAACTTTTGGCGTCATCGTGATAATATCCTGTTTGAGGTTATCTTCTTGTATTTTATAGAAAAATGGGGAAAACTTTTAGGCATTGTGTGTTTTGAGATACTATACAACAATACAATAGAAGGGGTGGATCAAATCCAATAAAAAAGATGAAAGTATTTCTTTTTGGAAAAGGATTAAGAAAAACAAGATGTAAGATGCAAGTAGAAGAAAAAAAGAAGTGATAATATCCTCTTTAAGGTGACCTTCTTGTACGAGCTCCTCTAGATTTTTTATTAAACATTTTGCAATTCCCATTGAGGTGTCCATGATCTTGGTGATAAGTGCATTTGAGGTTGGCTTCCCTATCATTTGGACCGCTAGTCATCTTAAGAGGCCTCTTGATGTAGGGATTGTCTTTGATCAGTGGAATAAGCTTGTATATGGGTTATTTGAAGACTGTCTCCAGTGTCTTGTATATATTCTCATTCACCTGAGATCTGGGGTGAACCTTTTAAGCTTCATTACTGGATCCCTTCTTGGCCTAAGAGAGTTGATTTACTCCCATAGGGACCTTCTTAGGTTCATTATTCTTTTAGTCGATCAAGGCCTTTGCATTGGTGACCTTATCCTCCATTGTAATATACTTGTCCATACATGACATGAGATAATCCATCGTAGAGGTTGACTTCTTCATTAGGGATCGGAAGAGATTGTCCTATCATTCCAAGTTGAGCTTGAATGAAGAGATCATTAACTTATTGTTGCAGTCATCTATCTTATTGTATAAATCCTATTACCTTTGGCCATATTTCTAGAGAGACTCTCCCTTATTTTTTTGAAGATATATTAGTGAATCTACCTCCTTGACTACCTTGATGCTTATAATAAATTAGGCCATAAAATTCTATGCTAGGTATCTAAAAGTGAAGATTAATTTCAGGGGAAATTTCTCAAAGCACTTTAGAATAATCTCTCCCAGAGTAGATCAGAACACTCTGCGTATCAGGGAATTGTGATGGCTCTAAAGAGACATGGCTTGCCGATAATGACTGATATGATGGTAAGGGTCTGCATTTCCAAGTTGATATGATCTACGAATTCTTGGAAAGTGAGGTCACTCATGTGATGCTGCAGAATACGGGAGTTAGGCCTGTGATCTTTCGACTATTGATTTAATATCTTCCTCAAACGGGTGATCTCTTGATCATAATCATCTATTCTCTCCTCATAAATGCTGGCCAGACGAGGAATAGCCCTTCCTTTTGGTTGGTCGATTGGAGGCGTGCGGTATTGCCGACTGGACCCTAGAATTATGCAGAAGAGAAGGGAGCCTAACAAGAGTGTGGTCCCTCCTTACGATACATATTTAAGACTGGACACGAATTCTCGTGTGCGTGGAGTGAGATTGGTTTGCTTTCATGACGATTGTTGGGATAAGTGGCTTTTATAGTGGTAAGAACTTCGATCTTCCCTTAGATGATTCTAATTTGTAGAGGATATTGACCCACAAGAAAAGCAGTAATTTAGATATTATCCTCTAAACAATTACGAGTGTTAAAAAATAACAAAGGATACTAGATGTATGTGGTTCGGTAGGGAGATCTTCCTACATCCACATGGAAAATGTGGGAGACTGGTTTATTATGGAGGGAGAACCATGGTGATTGGAGTGTTAGAGTTGATAGCTGAGAATCCAAGTCACCACGTGCAAGTTACAATTAATTCTATTCATAATGGGTGAGATCGCCCTTATTTATAAGCTTAAGGAAGTTACTTGTCTAGGTCTCTTCATGTTCATCTTAACCATAAGTCTTAGTCCTATTGGGGCTAGTCTTCTGACCTGTTAGTATGATCCTTCAAGATTTGACTTTATCTCCCTTTAGATTCGTGGATTTGTGGACTCCCTGAATCGTAGTCGCCCTAACGATGATCTCTTAATGTACACCAGTCATGTGACATGCCACGTGATGTGATTTTGGCCATTACCCCTTCAATATATATATATATATATATATATATGTGTGTGTGTGTGTGTGTGTGTGTGTGTGTGTGTGTGTGTGTGCGCATGTTTACGAAAATTGGGTATAAATCTAAAATTGGACCCATTTTCTGTTGTGTAAATATGAAATTAAAATTGGGTATAAATATGAAAATGGGTATAATGTTGTGTAAATTCGACGTTAAAATTGAAATTGGGTATAATGTTGTGTAAATCTAAAATTTAATATGTAATTGGGTTTAATGTTGTGTAATTTTTGTACATTTTTTTTTTATTTATACCTAATTAGGTATATTTAAATCTAAAACCATAAACGTGATTGGGATAAGGGTATAACTGGACGTTGTTGGTTTAATTTGATAAGCTATCATACTTTCACATGTTTGGGTATTTCATACGCATTAGAATAGTAACTTTGTAATTAATTATACCCTTGATGAATTATGTTATATTTTGGGATGGAATTGGAATATTAGGAATGCACATATACTCATATACATATAAACACACACACACACACACACGCACAGAGATATCTGTGTATATATATATATATATAGACACACACACACACACACACACACACACACACACACACACACACACTCATAAAGCATATATTAATACAATTTAAATGGTGATGAGTTTGTCACGAGTTTGAGACATAACCATTTTCGTCCTAACATCGCATTACTATTGGAGACCGTGAACAATATCAAATTTCCACCAAGGATGGTCACTATTGGGGACCGTGACCATCAAAACAACAAGATCAATTGTCATAGCTGGAGTCATGGTTCTGAGCCACAACCACTTTGTCATGGTCTACAGTCGTGACCAATATCCTAATGTTGTTGCCACTAGATGGACCGTGACCACCTATTATGGTCATGGGTTCATATCGTGATCCCCAAAATCGTCACAATCTAAAACTGTGACCCTACGCCTTCTCATGGTCCAAAGTCGTGACCATTCTAGGTGTATGGCATAATGTGTGCTATATGAAGTGGTGCTTAAGGATTCTAAAATTGTTGTTGGGAATATTTGGGCTAAGCCCTTTTCCTTGGTTCTCAGGAAATCGAATGCTGCTACTATCGGTACCTCTGACATCCCCGAGGCTTCTGAAGGTGAGGAGGAAAAGGCTAAAGGAGGAAATGAGATTCTTCCTAGTATTTAGCAGGTTCCACCCACTATGAAGGGGTAGTCTTAGTGAACTCTGATTTCTCTCCCAGTAAGTATCCAAACCTCTTCTTTGTTTCTATGTTTATCTTGTTTTTCAAACCTCAACCACTGATTCTAATCTTTTGTCATTTAAGTAGATAAACATGATTAACGGAGGATGGATTGACTATACTCCAAGAAGACCTCTTACCATCTTGATGTGAATAAACAAAAGAGGTATAAATCCACTAAGAGCCCAAAATTTGGCAATGGTGGAGGAGCCAGAGCCAAAGTTTGATCCAAATGAAGGCTCTTTATTGGACACAACCTTTAAAGTCACCCCTTTGTTTTAAGAAACTTGGAGGGAAGGAAGGACCTCTAGGACAACTTAGAGTGGTCCTTATATTCTAAGGGACCTACATAACCTAGTTTCAAAGTTAGAGGAAAAATTCTAATGGTCCCTTATCATAGGGGAAAGAAGTTGTTGTGCCCCCTTAGAAGTATCTGAGCAAGGTAGGTGCCTCTGATGCCTCTGCCCAATCCAAGGGGTCAGATGAAGGAGGACTATTGTTCTTCAGGGTGAAAGAGTAATCCCAACCTTTTTCTTCAAAGGAGAGAAACTTATAGGCCTCTGCTGTGGATGCTTTGACCTCAATGTCCATGACCAATTGTTCTTCTATGGTGGCAATGCTAAGGGGTGAGGAGACGTCAACCAATACGGAGGAACTGGTCCATGCTATCGACAAGTTATTTTTACATTTTTTTACTTTCTTTAGTAACTTTTTTTTATTCTCATACCTTGTTTTTGTAGGCTCAACACCTGACAGAGACCCTTAGGGCCTATGCCATTGAGGGTTAGAGAGGATAGAACAAAAATTGATGAATAGACGATCAATGGACTTATCTCACTTAGACATGAACTAGGCAATTAGTAACCAATAGCTGGAGATGTCTTCCTTAAATAAGGAGAAGATAGGACTGACATCTCATACCAACACTCTCGAGAGGAATCGACTTTTAAATGAGAATACCCTTAGGTATAGTGCCTCCTTACTTGCTGCTACTCGAGAGTCTTTGGCGAAGGTTATGGAAGACAATTTAATGGATTTGATGGAGCATAGAGTGGTTGTTCATGCCCTTCACGACATGGATCTTCCGAATTGACATATTTTGGACATTAATGTTGTGAAGGATTTGTTAACATCTCAAGGGTAAGACTTGCAGAAGTATCTCTATGAACTTGTAGTGAAGTACATTGAGATTCAGGGGAGGATCCACTCTATTGTGAAGATCCAATTATACGCATACCTATATTCTAAAGTTTATAAAAAAGACATTTATCAGAAGTATGATTCAGGTTTTGAGGTTTGAAAAGCCGATGCGACGTAAAATGTATATGCTATGCGCATACTTAAAGCTCAAGTGCAAGCAGGTCTCTCAAGTAATAACTCGATAAATCGGGGTCGAATCCTCAGGGAATGTGACTTAAAATGTTTTGATGAAAATAATAGGGTCGGCTTCTAAAATCTATGTATTGGTTCACAAAATAAACAAGAGGTGATTTATTATAGGAAATTTCTACTTCACTAAGAAAATCGAACTAGCAAGTTCAATTAAATTTAAGAAATCAAGAAACTGAAATTTTGAATTTTAGAAAAACTACTTAAAAATTTAGAGTCGGGATCCAATCCCCCGAACCATGGGTATATTTGCTAAATATAAAATTGTTGACAACTATATATTTAATTAGATGAAAACTTTAACTAATCGGAAGCAATAAATATATGAGGGTGTCAATTCGCAAAATAATTAGTCAATAAAGTAATTAAAGTGAATGAGAAAATTATTAACACGTATATCTTATTATCAAACACTACGATCGCATATGAAAGACTGAGTTAAGATATCTAAAATATTAGTTTCAATACAAATATAAAACTCTAGCAATAAAATATACAATTATGTCGAATTTATATCTACCGTAAAAAACCTAGGCTGGGTTCATGTTCCCCAACTCTTTATGAATCTAGCCGGACATATTTTTATTAACTACATAATAATCCATTAACAAGAATGTAAACATAATGAAACAATAAAAAAAGTGCTGGAATTTAAGGTTACCAAGATTAAAGAACATGAACATGCAAGAAGAAATCAAAACTTGAAGAAAAATAGGAAAAGCTATTGAATTGAAGGTGAAAAATATTTAAAGTGTTCTCCTAAATGTTCCTCCTTGATTAGTATCTTTACAATGAATTAAAACTATGTTAAAATAACCCTAATGACTAAACATATATGTTAGAAGTCGTTTAGAAGAGTCCCTAAACTCAAAAATTCTTTTGGCTAAAATATAAGTTCAAACTAAGAATATCACTTTAGGATTTGTCACAGTTGTAGACCGTCATATTATTTATCATGGACCTAGGACCCGAATCTATTTGGTCGTAGGCTTTTCCGAAGTGTTGTCTTATGTGCTCGAACTTATCTTATTTTCACTTCTGACCCTGGATTTTGATCCCAACTTCAAATGAGCATAACTTCTTCATCGTAGCTAAGATTAAGTTGCCGTTTTATAGTATTCTCGCGACTTCAAGCTCTTCAACTTTTAAGTTGGCTCCTCTTGTGGATTATGATTGAAAAATTATGAAAATAACCTTAACTTCCCTTTCTTTTGCTTCTCTCAGGTTTTGACATTTCTCTTATATCCACTTGCACTAATTATCTGTAAAATAAGAGAGAAATATAAAAAACATGAAATAATCATCGAAAAGGGTTATTAGATTAAATATGAGATAAATTCGATCTAAATACACTGCACGGGGCCTTAAAAATATGGAAATTAAGGGGATAAATATGATATATTTATTCCTAATTAAATCCGCCTAACTTAAAACAATGCTCATCCCGAGCGATGTAAAAGAATAAGTTCATGAGTTGAAAGGGACTTCTAAATAACTAATGTGATAGGATACCTCTTTTGCGGGTAAGCGATTGCATTTAACATATTTAACAAGACGTTAAACCCCTAAGTTAACCTAATAGGACAAGTGGCTTCTCTTGAGGGTTTGTAGTGAATTTACTGACAAATTTTATTTCTGTACGACTCAAAGAAAATATCAAAATAGTTAAAAATAGTACAATTTAAATTCCAGAAAAATAATCACTTCAATTTTTTATTCGATAAATCTCAATTCATAGTGTGTTTGTGTATTCGAAGCCGAAAATTAAACCGCTAACTTCCACCAATTGATCATTAGGTTACTTTTCAAAATTCTCTTTGATTCAATTTCTCGCGGAGTAAAATCGCAAATGAATCTCTTTGATTGTGTCTATTTTCTTTCGGCGTGTGTTATATTAGGAATAAACATAATAAAACACTATTTCACACACATAAATTAAAAGACGACAATATTTATGGTGAAAAGATCTCACGAACGAGTTACAGTTATTGGAAAACGAAAAACACCATTCTTTATTCAAATTGTTTCATCTCTTTATTATCTTTTCACAATTTAGCTATCCTCGTTGTAATTAATTTCGTTATTCGGACTCAGTTATGACTTTTTTGGGTTAAAGTGTTTTTGGTTATAATGGGAATGGTTAGGAATTTTTCAGAGTTAGAATATTTTAGTGCGATGTCTGTTGGTATTTTTTCGGCCATTTGGTCATTTTCTCTTCTTTTTCCTTTTAATTTTCATATTTTTCTCATTTCTCTATTTTTTAGCATTTTTTTATTTCTTTCTTACCCCTTTTTATGCACCATTTGAACTTATCTGATGAATTTTTTATTTTCATAACTCCGGGCCAATTGGATTTTTTGGACTAACAAATGAAAAGTGTATAACATTTTTGGGCTCAAATTGGCTTGCAAAATAATATTTTTTTCATGACTTTTTATGGCTACTATTTTTGGATAAACAAATGATGGCCTAACTTCATTTATCCGAATTACTAGTTAAGTTACCATATGCATCTCGAGATGAATTTTAATTTTGATACATTTTTAGCACGTTTTCAAAATAATATTTCACTCATTTTTGTAACCGATCAAAAGAATGATTTAAAGATCATAAAAAACTTTTTAATACTTTTGAGTTAATTTTTAACTCGGATTGATTTAATTACTTGAAAAAAATGATTGGCTTAAAAATCTCACCGAGTTAAAAATCTCTACACTTATTCATTAAGTCATCAATTTTCGTTAATTTTCCTTTTTGGTCAATGATTTAGTGCATTGGATTTTTACAAATTGAGACTTCAAATAAAAAAATTAGTAATATTTTTGGAGAATTTAAATTCTAATTTTTAATTAATTTGAAGAAAAATATTTTTTTTGACTTTGTAAAAAATTTTCAATTTTTTCTATTTTTTTTGAAAATTTTCAATTTTTGGGGGAATTTTAAATTTTGTGAAGTTTTAAGATGCATATGTACCTCCCCCCTCCCAACTTTGACTTTTGCATTGTCCCCAACCAAAAGGACTAGAATATAAAAAAAAAGAGTGAAAATAAAACGAAGAAATATTAAAATGCAATAAGACACTAATAAAATCAAACACACGACTAAAAAATACACAAAAAAACAACACCACATACGCATCGGGGGTGCGATGAACTCTCTCTCCTAAATATTACTCAACCCCATGTATGGGTTTCAGTACTATCCTCTCCACTCTCCGCATCATAAATCAAAAGCCAAAATAATTGGGAATCAACCTAATAGAAAACATGGAGACATCGAGACATTTGATGAATAAGGTTTATGAAATCATCGAGGTAACCAATCACCTTATAACATAAATGGGCTGAATTGGAGGTACTATTATAGGGAAATTTTGAATGGCATAGATTGAACCTAAACTTAAGAGTGAATGGACTGGGCTCTGAATTAGATGAAACTGTGGCCATGTCCACGATCCTATCCGAGAACTCAATTGGCATGGGTGGATGCTCATAGAGAAGGAATTTATCTATCCTATATTTCCACTTCCACTCATCTAAGTGACAAAAAGAGTCCAATAATGACTAGTCTTCAACATTAATGTTATCATCCACCAGCCCGAATTCTTTCTCAAAATTTTCTAAGCTCATATCTCGTAACCCTCTCTCTCTCTCTCGTTCAATCTCTGAATATTTTCTCTCTCCCTCGATTGTCGTCACTAAACACGCCTCTTGAGGATCCTTATATTATAACCCTCAATTCGTTCGTGTACTACCTCCTCAATAAGATCCGACTCTTGTAAAGTATCCTCATCCCCCACCTGTTTGGTGAAATTAAAGATATTCATTTCGAGTTTCATGTTCCCATTATGCATGATAATCGACGTGTGAGATGTGGCTAAGAAAGGGAAACCCAAAATAATAGGAACATGACTTCTCTATAGGGAGGAGGGCTCCGTGTCCCAAATGAAAAAATCTACCCGGAACTAGAAAATGTCGACTTAGACGATCATGTCCTTAACTACCCCACGGGCTATCTTCACGGAATGATCCGCAAGTTGAAGAGTAATTTTGGTGGGATTAAGATCTCCCAAATTAATTTTTTTTAGATAAATTAAGGGAGAATTTTGCCACTCACCCTTAAATCTATTAAAGCTGTCTCGATTTTATTCTCCCAATAATGCACGAAATAGTGGGCACACTCGGATCTTTATATTTGGGTAGGAGGTCGCTCAAAAGTACCGAACTCACATTTTGTGCTAATAACCCCTTCTTCTTTACCTTTAATTTATGTTTCACCGTGAGCAAATCTTTGAGAAACTTATTATATAGGGTAATTTTCTTGATAGCCTCGAGAAAAGGTAAATTAAGCTTCACTTGCTTAAGAACATCTAGAATGTCATTAAGGGTGGACCTTTTAGGAGGGGCCAACTATTGAGGGTAGGGTGTGGCTATAGGGGGTCTCACTACCACCTCTGACCTAATTGTGTTTTCTTTTTCACTCTCTTCGGAGGGGACATCTTGGTCCTCTTGTATACCGGGAGAAACCTCCTTGTCTTTATGAACACCGTGTGGAGGAAGTGATAAGTCAACAACTCTTCCACTACATAGAGTGGTTACCGCGCTACTTTTTCTTTATTTTTATCTGGATTAGATCCAACACAATTTTGACCTTGGGGTGGTCGTTGTCCTTAGGAGGGTAACTTTCCCTTCTCTTGGACACTTAAAGAAGATTTCAACTTAGAAAGCGATGCGTTTAGGTCGGAAAAATTTTGAGCATTTTGGGCTTTTATTGCTAACTGATTTTTCATAAATTGGGTAAGAATTTCCTCGAGAATCTTTCTCTTTGGGATCAAATAAGGTGAGGGATGAGACACTTGCATGGGTTGTACTTGTTGATAAGGTGGGACTGGTGGCATTTGTTGGGAAACGTGTGGATTTAGGTTCATTGTCGCATTTGATTGCCCATAATTAAAACCAGGATGGTTTCTCCATGAGGGGTTAAAATAATTCTCACGAGGGGCATCAAAATTATCCTTAAAAGCTCCCACCGCCTCAACTTTCTCTTGAAGCATAACTTTGCAGGAAAATATCGTCGGACATTCCTTTATTAAATTTCTCGCCTCATAAATAGGGAAAATTTCGCCGAATACATATCTCCCATAGCTTCGACCACGTCGTCTAACCTCTTGGCTAATTAGTTAATTGGGATCTTCAATTTGGCTTCCTTATCCAATTGGCAGAGTCTGAAAGAGGAAGGGGCTGTGGACGTGAGTCGATATTTGGGTTGGGAATTAGGATCCTACATGTCCCACGCTTGAGTAGTCTCGACGACATACTAAAAGTGGTCCTTTGCATAGCCTGCATCTCACCTTAAGAACTTTCCCGGGCATATATTTTCAGTAAGTTTCTTGGAGCTTAGGCTAATCCCATGATGGAAGTAAGATATGAGTCTCCAGTTCTCAAAGTCATAATGTGGGTACACATTAATTAATTCGTTCAACCTCTACCAACATCTATCTAAGGGATCGTTATCGTTCTTCCTAAAGGTCTGAATTTGAGCCCTAATAGAATTGGTACTATGTGAGGGAAATAAATTTTAGAGAACTTTAGCCTGCATGCCTCTCCACGTTCCTATCAAGTTCGATCCTAGTGACCAAAGCCAAGTCTTGGACTTAACCTTAAGTGAAAAGGGGAAAATCTTTAGGTGCACTACATCTTGGGTGCAAGCTTGGTCATTAAATGTCTTGCACGCCTCCTTGAACACTCCAGTGTGTAGATAAAGCTTCTCTGACTCCATACCATGAAAAGTTGGTTGAATCTAAATCATTCCATTCCTAAAGGGGAATTGTACCACATTATACGAGAAAATAATGCATCCCGGAGTATAATTTCACTTGGGGTATAAGAGGTCTCTTATGGGGCGATACAGAATCACTGCCTCACCCATTTTGAAAATAGGGTGATTAGACATCACATTGTGACTCACGAGAGCTCCTAGACGTACGACTAGAGGTGTTACTACTCAGTGTAGGAGATGGTGCCCAGAAATTTGGAGTGTTTGGAATGTTATTTCTAGAGGGAGGGAGTTTTACTATATGTTCGGAGTTTGGACTGGGCTGAGTATTTTTATTTTTCTAAGTTTTTTTTGGATATTTTAAAATTTGGGTATTTATGATTTTTTTTGACTTATTAGGATTTATAGTCAAATTCCTTGATTAATTCAACATACTGTGCCTACCTAATTCCCCAGCAATTGCGCCAAAAACTTGATGCGACACAAAGTGTATAGGCTATGCATGTACCTAAAGTTCGAATGCAAGCCGGTCGCTCAAGTAAAAACTCGATAAGTTTGGGTTGAGTCCTCAAGTAATAGGACGTAAAACCTTTTGATGACAACAATAGGGCAGTTTCTAAAATCTAGATATCGTTTCACGAAATAAAGAAAAGGTGATTTATTATGGGAATTTCTACTTCACTAAGAAAACCTAACTAGCAAGTGCAATTAAATTAAAGAAAGCACGAAACTGAAATTTTGAATTTTAGGAAAACTATTTGGAAAAGTAGAGTTGGGATCCAATCCCCCGAACCATAGGTATCTCCACTAAATATAAATTCTTGACAACTATATATTTAATTAGAACAAAACTTTAACTAATCCGAATCACTAAATATATGAGGTGCCAATCCGCCCAATAATTAGTCAACAAATTAATTAAAGTGAATGAAAAAATTATTAACATGTATATTGCATTCTCAAACACTTCGGTTGCTTACGAAAAACTGAGTTAAGAGATCTACAATACTAGCTTCATTAACAATATCAAACTCTATTTTTGAAACATACAATTATGTCAAATTTTATATCTACCATCAAAAATATAGATTGGGTTCATGTTCCCCAACTCTATATGAATCTAGCCGCACATATTTACATTAATTACGTGAGAATACATTAACAAGCATGCAAACATAATGAAACACAAATAAAAGTACTGGAATTTAAGGTTACCAAGGTTGAAGAACATGATCATGCAAGAAGAAATGAATGCTTGAAGAAAAACAAAAAAATCTATTGAATTGAAGGTACAAAACATGTAAATTATTCTCCTAGATGTTACTCCTTGATTAGTAGCTTAAAACTATGTTAAAATAACCCTAATGACTATAAACATAGGTTTGATGTTCTCTTATTTGCACTTCTGCCCCTGGATTCTCATCCATATTTCAAATGTGCATAACTTCTTCACCGTAGCTCGGATTGAGGTGATGTTCTTTTCAGTATTCTCATGACTTCAAGATATTTAACTTTTCAGTTGGTTTCCCCTTCGAGTTCCAGCTAAAAAACTATTAAAATTCCCTTGACTTCCATTTCTTTTAATTTTTTGACCGTTTCAGCATTTCTCTTCCATCCACTTGCACTAATTACCTGTAAAATAAGAGAAAATATACAAAACACGTAATACTCGCCGAAAAGGATTAGTATCATAAATATGAGCTAAATCTAGTCTAAACACACTACAAGGGATAGTAAAAATACCAAAATTAAGGGGATAGATATAAAATATACGTGTCTAATCAAAAGCCAAACTTTAGATGCTCTTTTCGATAATTGACGTCTCTGATATTTTTCCTATAGACCCCAATTGCACACAAGAAAGTTCTAAAAATGAGTGTAGTAGTGGGGGAGAAGCTACTAAGGCCTCCAATTATGTTTTTAAGGAATAATAGGTCAATATTGAATCCCCTGCTCCTCCATCTATGTCAAGACCCTGAGTGAAGGAACTCGAAACCACTATGAATGAAACCCAAGATGACTCCAAGAATTATGAAGTATTTTATTTATTTTTACCTTTGGTCATGGGCTATTGATGTAATCTCTTAATTTCCCTACTTTATTAATAAAAACCAGTGTATTTTTGTTTAACTTTTTACTTTTGTACTGTTGTACATTCTATTTCTCTTTAAATACACTTTGCTAAGGAATGTTTGCCTTCACTTATGTTTGTCTGAGGTCTAACAAGTAGGTAGTATTTCTATTTTCCCCCAAATATTTCTTGGTAAAGTAAAGGGATGTTAGCAGCATCACTTTTGAAGTGGATCCGAGGGTCCATAGACCTCTGTTGTGTAATTGCGGTTGCTTCTAAAGTCAATGCCGAGGTTCCTAGGTTCCTAAGTGGATCATAAGACCTTAGAACCATAAAAGACTTTGGGGGTTTTTGAACTTGCACTTTTTAAGACTGAATGTCTAAAACTTTTGTTCATAAACACTTAGACCCCCCAAAATTTTTGAAATGAAAGTTTAAAAATTAAATCCCTTAAGGGGCCAGAGACCTTATATTCATAGTTAGTTTGAGGGTAAGTGTTTCTGAGGTACAAATTTGTTTCATAAATGGTTGTAAGGCATCTAAAACATGCTTTACTAAGGATAAAAGTCGAAGGATAATCTTTTTATGTCTCACAAAGGGTTCTAAGACCTCATGACTGACTATCTAAGGATAAGGGCCTTAGGGGTTTGAGATTTAAAGTTGATAATGGTCCTTTAAGGCCTCTCAACTTTATCATACTAGGATGAAAACCTTGTGGCATAGAATATGAGGTTCCATAATAAGTCCTAAGACCTCTCAACCATAGTCGACTAGGGTACTAGCCTTCTGGAAGAAATCCAAGTTTTCACAATGGGTCCTCAGACCTATGAACCATAATCCACTAGGATTAAAGCCTTGTGATATATATCTAAGGTTCCATAATTGGTTCTGAGACCAATGAACCTTATTTAAATATGGATGAAAGCCTTATATATTTGTAACCTTGCACCTTTGATTTTAAAATTAGAATTTTGAACCATTTTTGCACGTTAACACTTAGCCCCCCTTTTTAAATAGAAGTTTTATTTATTTATCTTAAGTGTCAAAATTTTTAGCTGTGGACTTAAAAAAGATTTTTGATACTTTAAAGATGGACTTCTCGAAAAAAATAAGGGTTGAAAAAGATGGTTTGCTAAGGTTTTTGATTTTTTTTTTATTTATAATTTTGTTCTTTTTAAAACATTTTAGGTGGGAAAAGAGGTCCTTTGAGATGACTTTTTTGGGTCTTTGGACCTTAGACAAATAGGTGGAATTAGGGATGAAAGCCTTAGCAATTCATTTAGTTTTTTAAGGGTCTTTAGACCTTTGATTAATAATTTGAGCCAAGGATGAATTCCTTACTACCTTCGATGGGTCATTTAAGACTTTAAGGACTTTGGGAGCCAAAAATGAAAGACTTGCAACTCTATGAGTTGTAGAGCCAAGGATTGAGGCCTTGTCACTCACATTAGGTTCTTAGACCTTAGGTTTAATCTTGAGAAAAGTATTGAAGACTTATCACTCACATTGACTACTGAATTGAGACATCATTAGTAGTAAAAAGACTTTTTTTCAATTCATATCAACAATAAAGTACATCATTGGAAGTATTTCTTAAGCTTCTTTACATTCCAAGGGTGTGGAAGCTGTTATCCATCCATGTTCTTGGGATAATAACACATTGGCCTCGATATTTTAATCATCACATAAGGGTCTTCCCACTTAAGGCTTAGATTCCCCTTGCTTAAATTTCTGGTGGTAATCGTGACGTCTCTTAAGACCATGTCCCCCACCTTTAATTCTCGGTGGCGGACCTTTTTATTGAAGTAGGAGGTTATTTTTGCTTTCTTGTAAGGAACCATTTTGATTAGTGATCGGGCGGTGAAAGTGTGCGCGTGTAAGTGCACAATCGTCGTGTGTTTCGCCGCCGCGATACAAAGAAAACCTAAGCTACTACTACACTTGACAAGCAAGTACAGCGGTAAGTCGGGTGTCGTAAGAAATCCGCAGGGAGTGATTAAATTTTAGACTTTAATTGTTTTAATTACTTCAGGAATAAAAGTGTAAAATAAATAAAAGAAAAGGTGATAGGGTGGTTATGGTGAATAAACAAAAAGAGAAGTTAACGCTAAACAAAAGGAAAGTGAGGATCGGGATCGCATACACGCATTCACGGGCCAAACAACTACTAATTAGAATTTCGGTTCGAAAGCAATTTAATTGAGCATTTTCAACTAAGCATAAACAGCACGCAAGAAGGAATTTAACCCAAAGTTGCGAGATAAAACATTTAACTGAAAAATGATCACACGCGGATTAAATTCGGATTGTCGCTATAAACTCTAACGTTGCGTGACAAAGAAAGATAAACGCTTAGCAATCCAACTTTGATACGTGCGGTTTCAATTAAACGCAGTTTTACACAAAACCTAGTTTTCGGAGCTCGGGGCCCGAAAATGGCGGAAAAGCAATCCCGACCCTATTTATCTAAGGTCTATGCATGAATTAAACTAATTTACACTAATTAAACTAGAAAAGCAAGAAATAAAATAATAAATCTAATTATGAAAGCATGGAAACTATCTAGAAAGCAAGGAAAGAATGAAATACAACTAGATTAATGGAGAGGGAAGATGAATAGTTAATCTTACAACCAATTAGTGTGTCAATCCAAGAGGGGAAGAAGAAAAACCAATAAAACCCCCAAACCCTAACTAAAAACTAAGCTAAAAACGTCCACTCCTGTTTATTACAACAAAATTGGCTTATATACCAAGTGGGAATTGATTTAGAAAAGAAAAGAGAAAAGAAATGCAAAATATCTGCTGAAAAACAGGGGGTCGATCGATCTACCATTTGGTCGATCTATCGACCATATAAGACGGGGCAAAAATGGGAAGGGTCGATCGATCTACCCTTTGGTCGATCGATCGATCAAGTAGGGGCAGACTGCATTTTCCCATGTTTTGGCTTGCATTTCTCCTCCGCTAAAATCGCCGTAACTTCTTCGTTATGAATCGGAATAGCGCACTATTTGCGGCCACGCGAAGCTTGCGAGGAGGGATACAACTTCCATGAAGATGTTGGGCCAGGTGACCAATATTTAAAATGACTAAAATGCCCTTGAACGTGCGATTGTGTACGGGAATCGAGCGGAACGCGTCCGAACTTCATACTAAGCATCCAAATACCTACAAAAGCTCAATTAACCCCTGCAAAACATGTTAACATCGAAATCTGAGGTTTTCTGGTTAACGAGCATAAATATAAGGATTAAGATACCCGAGGGGGCTAATAACGCATAGGTTAACGGGTGAAATACGCAATATTTGCGTCATATCACACCCCCTAACTTACACATTGCTAGTCCCTAGCAATGAAATAGGATGCAACAAGAAGAACAAGTAAACCAACATAGGAGAGAGTACAAAAGTATGGTATAAAAGCAATAAAAAGATAAGGCCACTTTCGCGGGCGATTCGATTGCATTTAGCATATGCAATAAGCCGTTAAACCCCTAGGTTACCCTAGTGGACGAGTGTCGTCTCGTGAGGGTTTTCAGGGATGAAACCCACAAACATCGTATGGTTTCCTCAAAATATGCCCAACCAAACATGCGATAAACTCAACAACAACGAAAAAGATTTCAAACATGTTATTAGCATATTGAACGAATTCAAGCTAAAGTCCGTTGTTATTAACAAGTTGAATGCACCTCATAGAATTGAAACTTTAAAAGTGGGAGGGGGGAAAAGAAAATGCACAATATGATTTGGCGAAAAACTTAAATAATTCGGATACTAAACATCAAAGCATGCATACATTCAATCCTCACGGGCATTACACTCAACAAATGAATTCACTATGAAAAGGGAGGTAACACACGGGACATGCGGGCATAAAGAGTGAATGTAAATGGAAACTAGGCCGTAAACATGTCACAAATGAAGAACGCTATATATAAAATGAAAAACTGTAATCTCAATGAAAGGATACCGCACACTAAAAGTGGCGAAATGCATTTTCACAGATTATCAAAACTATTATGACTTTTAAATGAAATCAACCTAAGATCACATAGGACTTTAATAGGGTTATGATGTAGGCTAGGTTAGGGTACGAAATGAAGGAATGTATATACGAATTCAAAGTGTTCGGGATGAAAACTTGGAATAATGGGAAAATGTGGGCAATATCAAAAGTTGGACAAAGATGTCCAAACGAGCATTAGATATATCAACGGGAGAGTAATCAAAGCTTATTGAACACAAAAAACAATATTTACAACTTTCTCTTTCTTTTTCTTTTCTTCTTTTTCTATTGTTTTCTTTTTGTTTTCTTTTGCTTTTTGCTTTCTCTTTTTGACTACACTTTCTTTTCTTCTTTCTTTTCTTTGCTTATCAAACTCTCAAATGCCTAAATTGCAACCGACACTACAATAACATCATTCAATCCCAAGTATCATTCCAAACAAAGGTATGGAAAGTGTATGTATGGGCTAAAACTCCAATGCGGAGTTGGTTATGGGATTGGGGTTATGAAACGAAAGGCTATATTTAGGCTCAAGAGGTTAACGAGGGTAAACATATAAGGGTGAGGTCAAGGTCAATATGGGTGATATAACAAAGAGGTCCTATGATCATTTCAAAAAGTTTATGCAATTCTCGAGTCAAAAAAAACTTTGAAAATCATGCTCAAGTAACACATTTCAAGTATGAACTCAATTAATGAACGATAAAATGAAAGAATAGAGAGATTACCAACGAATTCAACGTTTTCAATGAGAAAAGAATAGTGTATAACACTCACAAACGACGAAAGGTACAAAGCTTACTCGGTGTAAGTATATACAATGCAACAAAAGATTACCGAGTTATAAAAATCTTAAACCAAATCAATATGACAAGGAAAGTGCATATGCTCACGGGATAAAGTTTAATTCATGAAGTTATTCACAATATCAATGATTTGAGGACTAAAGTCTAATAACTTCTAAAATCGAGAACATGCATCATTGAGTTGTCTATAGGATCGGGCAATTATTAAAATTTATCACTGGAAACAAGGCAAAATGCCCAACAAAGGAGAAAAAAGAAAGAAAATATTTTTGAAAATTTTCAAATTTTTCACAAAAAGGCATACTTAGTAACTAACAAGTAAGCAAATCCATGGACAAAACAAAGAAATGGATAGAATATCCTACACCCCCTAACTTAAATGTTGCATTGTCCTCAATGCGCATTAAGAGCACAACACAAAGAGAGGAAAAGAACGATATTACCCAAAATTGGAGCGATCTCCATAAGCATGAGTCCAAAGAAATCTACAAAACAAGTTAGTACCGAGCATAGCAAAAACAAATAACAAAAAGTTAACTAATTACACTAGACTAAATTAAAAGGAAAGAAAAATAGGAAAGAAAGAAAATTAAAAAGCTAACTATTTACAACCTACTATTTAGGCTTCACACTAACTATACACTAGAAGTCTAAATAGTTGAGGGTCCACCCAAACATGGATTTGACTTTGAAAGATCAACGGTGGACCCTCCAAAGAGAACATGCCTCCCAGAAAATAAGAATTCCGTTTGAACAACGGAAGGCATGTGGGTGGTGAAAAAAGTGAACCATCGCCAATTTGAAATTTTTGAGGGACGATGGGGGATTTGGATAATAAGGGGGAAAGGTACACTAGAGATCCAAGAAAAATCGATTCATCTCCCAAAGGTTTTTCAAATGGAATGGGAGATGGTGCACACACGGGGATAGGATCCATAAAAAACAAGTCCGGTAAAGAGTCCTCATCGGCAAAAAGTGTAGAAGTTTTAAAAGTTTCTACCGACTCATAGGAATCAACCGGTAATTCAAATGGTTCAATGACGGAAAACGAATATGGTGATGAAATAAATTCAATCTCAATCGACTCATCGGCGGAAGGAGATTGAATTTCGGGGGAGAAAGATTCACATTCGATGAGAAATTCTCTGAAAAATCGAGGTGAAACACAAGTTTCCACCTCCTCGTTGTTTTGTGCATAAGAATTCATCTCATCGCAAAGTGCGCCTAGTCTCATTCCAGCATCATTTAGGCTTTCCAAACCTTGGGAGTAAAGAAGCAAAGTCTCTTCCAAAGTAGGCTTCCTCGGATCAAGAGCCTCGGACTCCTCATTTGGTTGAAACTCGTCTTCGAAAGTAATGAAATGAAGATCATCATTGGATTCGAATAATGAATCTAACTCAAGCTCCCAATAACGATTTTCATTCCGATAAATGTTTTCAAGTCTTTCATTTTCAAGAAAATCTTGAAAATGGAAAACTTGAAAACTATCCCCAAAGTATGAATCATTAGAATAACCGTAATAACTATAATAGTAGGACATGATTACCTCGGTGTTTGTAGATGGAGAATTCGAGCAAGAAAGTGAGCAACCGCGAATCAAAGTTTCTTAGCGCTCAAGTATGCTATCCTACAAAAAAGGTTAAAACAAAGAATACAAATACAAAAGGAAAAATACTACAAAATAATAAAACAATTACAATCTAAAACACACTCCCCGGCAACGGCGCCATTTTGATTGGGTGGTGAAAGTGTGCGCGTGTAAGTGCACAATCGTCGTGTGTTTCGCCGCCGCGATACAAAGAAAACCTAAGCTACTACTACACTTGACAAGCAAGTAAAGTGGTAAGTCGGGTGTCGTAAGAAATCCACAGGGAGTGATTAAATTTTAGACTTCAATTGTTTTAATTACTTCAGGAATAAAAGTGTAAAATAAATAAAAGAAAAGGTGATAGGGTGGTTATGGTGAATAAACAAAAAGAGAAGTTAACGCTAAACAAAAGGAAAGTGAGGATCGGGATCGCATACACGCATTCACGGGCTAAACAACTACTAATTAGAATTTCGGTTCGAAAGCAATTTAATCGAGCATTTTCAACTAAGCATAAACAGCACGCAAGAAGGAATTTAACCCAAAGTTGCGAGATAAAACATTTAACTAAAAAATGATCCCACACGGATTAAATTCGGATTGTCGCTATAAACTCTAACGTTGCGTGACAAAGAAAGATAAACGCTTAGCAATCCAACTTTGATACGTGCGGTTTCAATTAAACGCAGTTTTACACAAAACCTAGTTTTCGGAGCTCGGGGCCCGAAAATGGCGGAAAAGCAATCCCGACCCTATTTATCTAAGGTCTATGCATGAATTAAACTAATTTACACTAATTAAACTAGAAAAGCAAGAAATAAAATAATAAATCTAATTATGAAAGCATGGAAACTATCTAGAAAGCAAGGAAAGAATGAAATACAACTAGATTAATGGAGAGGGAAGATGAATAGTTAATCTTACAACCAATTAGTGTGTCAATCCAAGAGGGGAAGAAGAAAAACCAATCAAAACCCCAAAACCTAACTAAAAACTAAGCTAAAAACGTTCACTCCTGTTTATTACAACAAAATTGGCTTATATACCAAGTGGGAATTGATTTAGAAAAGAAAAGAGAAAAGAAATGCAAAATATCTGCTGAAAAATAGGGGGTCGATCGATCTACCATTTGGTCGAGCTATCGACCATATAAGACGGGGCAAAAAATGGGAAGGGTCGATCGATCTACCCTTTGGTCGATCGATCGATCAAGTAGGGGCAGACTGCATTTTCCCCTGTTTTGGCTTGCATTTCTCCTCCGCTAAAATCGCCGTAACTTCTTCGTTATGAATCGGAATCGCGCACCGTTTGCGGCCACGCGAAGCTTGAGAGGAGGGCTACAACTTCCATGAAGATGTTGGGCCGGGTGACCAATCTTTAAAATGACTAAAATGCCCTTGAACGTGCGATTGTGTACGGGAATCGAGCGGAACGCGTCCGAACTTCATACTAAGCATCCAAATACCTACAAAAGCTCAATTAACCCCTGCAAAACATGTTAACATCGAAATCCGAGGTTGTCTGGTTAACGAGCATAAATATAGGGATTAAGATACCCGAGGGGGCTAATAACGCGTAGGTTAACAGGTGAAATACGCAATATTTGCGTCATATCAATTAGGGAAGCCTCTAACTTTTTTCTATCTCATCCAAGGACATTTTGAGACCTTCATTATTAGCCTCTGGTTGAAACTGAAACACCCTATGCATTAGTATCTCAACCTCTATTGGGATAATTGCCTTACTGCCAAAGGTCAAGGAAAATGTGGTTTCACCCTTTAGACATCTAATTATAGTTCTATAGGCCCACAGGATGCTTGGAAACTCCTCAACCCACAAACCCGTAGGTTTTTCTAACCTTTCTTCAAGTTGTAGAAGATGGTTCGGCAGGTGACTTCGACTTGACTGCTAGTCTTAGGATAGCCTAGAGATGAGTAGTGGTTTCTTATAATATAGCCTGGGAAAAACTCTCTAAAGTCAAGGTTATCAAACTATTTCCCATTGTTATGAATGATGGCTCTCAACAAGGCAAACATGAAAATGTGTTTTCGAGATGAATTTGGTGGTATTATTCTTTGTTATGATGGCTAAGGGTTCATCATCATTCCACCTTATGAAGTAATCGATTGCCAAAATGCAGAATTTGTTTTAGCCTTTGTTGAGAGGTAAGGGTCCTATTAAATCCACCCCACATTTAGAAAATAGACACGGACTTAGAATTTGGGACATTTTATTCATTTTATTCTTTAGAACAAATGCAAACCTCTAACACTTATCACAACAATGAACTAGGAATTTTCCTTTTTCCTCAGGGTATGCCAGAAGTAACCCTACCTCTAGACCTTATAGACTAAGTTTGCGGGCCCCACCTGTTCACCATAGACACTTTGATGATGATCTCTGGGGGATGTAGTTGATGTATATTTGACTGAGGCACTGTTGAGGCTCTTGGAAATACCCATTTTTGAATAGCACCCCATTTTTTAAATAGTATCTGGAGGCTAAGGACTTAATTCACCTAAACTGAAGCTTGTCCTGAGGTAAGACTCTATCTCTGAGGTATGCCTTGATGGGTGTGGTGCAGTTTGATCTTTGATAGACCTCTACAGTTCTCATTTAGAGTTTGATGATGTTTGGCTGATCCAAGATGAGAATTAAAATGTTTGAATCTACATCATATTAAGAGGACACTCGTGAAAGGTGGTGAACCTCATAATTTTATGCTAAAAAACTCTTCTAATGCTGAAATCAAGGATTGTTTTAATTAGGTACTTCATAATTGCAAAGTAACCTATCATTTTGTCACCTTTGGCCTTATAGATCTCATTGGCTTAATTGATCCACCAGTTGAGATTCATTGATGGCCTCTACATAGTTTTCTTTTATATGAATGGAGAAACACGGACTTATACTAATGCCTCATACTTAGCCTCATTATTTGAGGCTTTGAATTGAAAACTAAGAGAAAGATAAGTGTATCTCTTTCCCTAATTACTATATAAAGTTCGTATCTACTTCTTGAGTTGTTGGAAGAACTGTCCACATGCAAGGGCCACATTGAAAAGTAAGGGTGTATCTCCTAGAATAATGGTTTCTTGGGTTCTTTGGGCACTGTCTCTTATATTTTTTTAATCTCTTGGGATCTTCCCTCACTTTCTTCAGTTTACTCAACACCATAGTGAAGAAAACTATGATTCGACCTTTGGTGGAACCTTCTGGTTGGTACTTGATGTTAAAATCCATCAACTCCACATACCACTTGACAAGCCTTCATGAGGTATCAGGATTATGGAGAATGTAAGAGGGGTTGATCAATCATAACCACGATGGTGTGTGACTAGAAATAAGCCCTCAAATGCCTGGTTGAGGTGATGAGGCAAAAGTCAAGATTTATCATCCTTTGATACTTGCTTGCAGCCCCTTGTACATCTCTGCTTGAATAATACATTAAGTACTGACCTATAATTCTTCTCAAATCGAGGGTAAGATAACAACAGTTGGAAAAGTAGAAAGATACAAATATAAGTCCTCCCCAGCCTAAGGTCCGTGAAAATAGTGATGTTTAGCTCAGGTACTTCTTCAGGTTTTAGAAGGCTTCCTCAGCCTCTGGAGTCTATTTAAAGTCCTACTTCAGTAGTTTAATGAAAATCAATCAATTGCTTGTGGCTTTAGAGACAAACCGATTGAGGGTAGTAACTCTCCCAATAAGGTTCTGGACCTCTTTGATTGTTCTTAAGGACTCCATATCCAATAGATCTTAGATGTTCTTCGGGTTGGCCTCTATACCACGTCTAGTGGCCATAAAGCCCCCAAAATTGCCACAAGCTACCTTAAAAGAACATTTCTTTTGGTTAAGTCTCATCTGGTTTCTCTTTAGGATGAAAAAGGTCTCCCTGAGATTCTGAACATTGTCTTGGGCTTCTACACTCTTTACCATAATATTATCAACATTAACCTCCATGGATTTTCCAATGAGGTCCTTAGAGATGGAGTCCACCACCCTCTAATAAGTCGCACCTTCATTCTTTAGTACAAAAATCATAACTTTATAATAGTATGTACCGTGTTCTACGATAAATGAGGTCTTTAATTTGTTTATGAGGGAAATTCTGATTTGGTTGTATCTATAGTATGTGCCCATAAAGGAGAGGAGTTCATAATGAGCTATTAAATCAACCAAAGTGTCAATCTAAGGTAGAGGGTAACAATATTTAGGGCACACCTCATTGAGGTTGGTGAAATCAACACACATTCTCCATTTCTTATTGTCTTTGGGCACGAGTACCACATTATATAGCCACTATGGGTACTTTACCTCCCTGATAAGGTTGGATGCTAAGATATTATCAACCACCTCGACAGCAATGGTGTTCCTTTCTAGACCAAATAGCTTTTTCTTGCTAACATGATTGTGGTTTGGATCCATATTGAGGTGTTGAAGCATGACCTCATGGTTTATTCCGATCATATATGAATAACTCCTGTAAACACATCTTTATTTGTTCGTAGAAACTAGGTAAGCTCCTCTCTAATGGACGACCTTAGACGGACCCCTATCTGCACCAACTTTGTAGGATCTTCCATATCAATGCAAATAGTAACTAGGTCCTCAGCCAACTCACCTCTTTGTTATTTTTCTTTATCTCATGGATCCAGGGTATCCACATTCATTAACTCTACACTCAAGCTTTCTGGTGGGGGCTCACTAATCTCAGGCGAAGGAGGCAAGACCTTTGTAGGGTTTACAACACTTATTTGAGAACCTGCTTAGACCTCAGGTGAGCCTTGGGAGATCTTAAGTGACATCTTCTTCTTTTTCATGGAACATTTATAACACTCCATGACCTTCTTCTGATCCCCAAATACTTATCACACACCCACGGGGGTAGAAAACCTCATCACCAGCCTCTGCATTGACATGCCAATATCTAAATCATTAATTGAAGGTATGACTAAGATCAAAATTTAAGATGAGGGTAATTGCACCACTTGGAACTTATTCCAAATTATAGAGCTCGAACCAACTATAAGGGGGAGGGTGATGTAGTTGAGGGAATATTTTCATTATCCGTTAAACCAATTCAAGGGAGTAGTAATTGGATGCATGTTCTTTATGGTGACTCCCACAAACTTAAAATCATTTAAGAACAAGATATCACCTGAGCTCCCAGTGTTAATTAATACCCTCTTTATGTTGTCATTACCCATGATAACTATGATGACCATGTTACATATGGAATAAGGGACCCTCCTAATTTATATGTCTATAAAGACGATCATTGGAACTACCTTTGGGAAATAAATCTATCGATATACGATATTGATTTCACCCCTTCATATTGGATTCTTTGGAGTTAGGCTTTCATGGTTGTAGAAGAGGATTGACCACTAGAAAAACCTCCATATTTGGCATTTACATCGATTAGAGGGACATCGTGTTCGTTTTTTATTATTGTTGTTACTTTGAAATATTTGTTTGTATCTTTCTCCACAAAATCCTTGAGATAACTTCTCTTGATTATCCCTTCAATGGTTTCCTTGAGTCTTAAGTAGTCGCTAGTGTTATGGCCATAGTCTCTATAAAATTGTTAATATTTTAACTTGTTCTTCTTATCCTCCATATATTTTGTAGTCTTTAGAGGATTTAGGAGATCCTGATCTTATCCTTCTATAAAGACCTCTTCTATACTGGATGTGAGGGAGGTGTAATGTTTGGATTATGAAGGTCCATTATTCCTTCCTCCATTCTTTCTCTTCTTAGACTTAACTATCTTAGCAGATTCTATAAGGTGGGATAAAAACATCTTTCATCTATCCCTATTGGGGGAGGATATAGAATGCCTTGCCGTGCATGCATCGTACTTCTGAGCTCTCTCAAGAAACTCAGTCACAAATCTAGAAGGTCTATTACTGACAGACCTCAGTAGGTCCTCTGAGGTGATGCTGGAGAGGTAGACCACCACATAAATAATATCATTATTATCATCAACTTGGAGAGCCTCTTAGTTGAATCTCTTAGCATACTCTCTCATTACTTTGCAAGTATTTTATCCAAAGTTGAGGAAAGAGGTAACATGATTCCTCATCTTGTGAGCCCTTATGAAATGTATGATCAAAGATCTTTTTAACTCAGTGAAGCTTCCAATGGACTCTGTTTTCAGCTTAGTAAACAAGTGTCTAAAACTCCCCCTTGAAGTATAAGGAAATTCTTTATATAAGACCTCATTATAGGTGTCTTTAAGGAGCATGAGTGACCTGTAAGTCTTTGCATAGTCTATAGGATCTTTAAATCCATTAAAAGATTCAATAATAGACATCTTCCACTTAGGGGAAGGTCATAATGTTTAACTTCATTGGATAATCGAGATTGAGTTTTATGGAGATATAACTCTGTGTTATTAGAAGTCAACATCTTGTACTAGTTGTGAAAATTACCCAATTAGTCTATATCTTTTTAATCTCATTGTCCCAAGGCCTAGCCACCTTTTAGCCACCACGGGATTGATCCATTAGGAGTGATAACCTATCCCTGATGGGGATATAAGTTACCGATCATTATGGGGTTCTAGGCACATCCTCTCGATCATTTTCTTCCTTCAACACGAGATCACAATTTTCTCCAGTTCCACCATGTTCTGATCCATAAAGTTCCTTTACCATAAGTGGTAAAGTAATCCTTATTAGAATATTATCAAGTTTCTCTTGAAGCTCCTTTTGTTGAGCTTCCATGTCTTTTAAAGATCAATCCAAAATGGCATTGGTTGTCATCGCAACACAAGAAGGTTTGTATATGAAGTGAGTGGAACTTGTCATTCCCACAGATGACGCCAAATTAGTGTGTGTTAAAATCATATGAAACCTCATACCAAATAGGTGTTCACCAAAATACCTCACATAAGTTAAGGGGAGATGTGTCAGAGTGATATACATATATATAAAGTGGTTCTAGCCTTATATGAGGATCCTAAATCCACTGCCAAATGGTGTTTATATTAGATTGTAAATGCCATTACAATCTAAGAGACCTTTTGAGATTTTTTCAAAAAGGTCTGAGGTCCCATGTGGTCTTTGTTACTAATACACAGTAACTTCGAAAGTAATTGATAGACTTCTCTAAGGATTCCTAAGTCTTAGTTTATGACTTAACATTGTGTATAATAAGTAAAATAGTTGGAAATGATTCAATTTAGTCTAAGTGCTCACAATAATGGGTTGGGGATATGTATAACAGTGAGTGAAAACTTACTCTACTTTTGCATGTTGAATTAAACTTATGTTAGATCAATTACCTTTTCTTTAACCGTTCATAATCCTCGCGTATATATGCATTCTCTTGGAGAGAGAATGAATGAAGTGCAATATTATGTTTGGGGATCCCTCTGAGGTCTATCGGCTAGAGTATCAAGGTTGAATGTGGGATAAAGGCTTGCAAGTGATATAAGGTAGTTTATGGGTGAATTTAATGCATATGCAAGTCATTAATTTAAGTTAAAATGAGTTGTCGCGATAGGTGGAACCATGTTGTCCTTTTCACCTACACTCCAACAAACTGCAAGAGCTTAGCCTGAAGTCTAGGAGGTCTGGAATCATTAGTAGTTAGTCATTAGGTGATCCTGATGTAGGTTGTAATAATATCCTTACAAGAAAAGGGGGTTATGTGGCCTCTAGAGGCCATTTCTCTTCGGACTGAGGTTCCCTTTACACGTCATAGGTGGAAGAATGCTAATACTGAGAATTTTTAGCCTGGTTGTAGAGATATGTTGGAAAAATTTAGTATTTTAGAGTATAAATTGGGAGACTGAGGCCTCTGTCCATGCTATGATGTCTTGTGAAATACGAATCTGGTCTTAAGGGCTCCATTGTGGTCTCGTAGAGGTCAGATGCTGACCTTAGGACCTACGCTCTTGGGTAATTGTAGTTGAAAGGGTTGGAAAACCTTATAATGCTAAAAGTCAAATGGTATCATCATCACCCAATCTTAAATACTCTAATTCACTTACTCCTGCAACTGATATTCTAATTAATGATTTCGTATCTTAAAAAAATTTGGTTCTTTTTCAAGAGAGATTGTAAAAAATGTTTTACCAAGGCTATTCATGTTCTATAACAACAACCTCTCTTACTGATTTGGAGCAACAAATAAGCTGTTTTCTTGGGACTAAACGTTATAATCCTATAAGTTAATTAGATCCTACTCAAGCTTTGGATCTTACTTGAAGCTGTAAATCTCCCCTTTTTAGGTACTTTGTGATTTTATCTTTTAAACTTGATTTTTTTTGCATGCCAGAAATTATAAAACTAACCCCCACACTACATGTATACTTGTCTTTATTGGATGAAGCTGAGAAGGAAGATTATATATTGGCAGAAGACTGAGATTTGGTCTCTTTCCAACAGTTTGAAGATTCTTCTCTACTTGAGTCTTTTAAATTCAAGAAGAATCAAAAGACTGCTCGCTTGGAGGAGAAACAGTACTAAGAGAACATCTAGATAAATTGTAAAATCCCCTATTTTTGGGAAAAAATTAAATGATTATTTAATTGATAATTAATATTGACCCTAGTGATTGAATGGACAATTTATTGGGTTTAATGGGCTTGGATTGTTAATCGAAATTTAAAATGATAATTTTAAATAATTGGTGGACGATCGTATATTAAATTATGATAAATTTCAAAATTAACCCTGAATTTTAGGTTGATTTTCAGTTTTGAATCCGATGTTTCAGAATTTGTAATGTTGAGCCTAGTGTTTCAAAATTAGTTCTATTTAATCCCTCAAACACATGCTTTTAGGAGACCTAACAAATTGAATAATTGTGGATCATATTCTCGAAATCATATCCCCTTATGACATTCATTCTGTTAAGTCTCCTATCAAAGATGTGGTGGATGGATAAATTTGCACGATTTTTAAAACAAGTGGGTTGACATTAAAATGTTTAAAACATCAGGTTCAAACATGAAAATGATCCCAAACTTAAGGGTTAGTTTTTCATTTATCAGTTAAATCACCTCAATGGTAATTAATTTGATATTTTAGGTGGTACTTAGGCCCAAAATGGTATTTTTAATATTACAAATCGGGTCCCGGGGCTAGGTATAACTTTAAGCAAAGTTTTAAAAGTATTTGGTTAGCGATTTAGGCTTATTTCAGGGTCCAATAGTGGGCTTGTAGTAGACTTGCGGGTTTTGAGTTTTAAATATATTAATTATCCTCGTTAACCATCATAATACATTATAATTGAAATCCTATCACCAAGAGGAAAGCTTCGGTATAAGGGAAATAAGACATAAGAGGAACTAATCAAGAATCAACCTTCGTTTAGAGTAATAAATATTATCTTGGTTATCATATTAGTGTAATCTATTTATGATTTCATCCTTGCATATGAACTAATTGCATAAGAGCATGTTATTAGAGTTGAAAATTTGATTTTGAATTATATAATCTGATTTATAAACACGTTAAATGCCTATTCAAATGGACTAATTGAGTACAACTATGCTTAAGTTAAAAAGTGTGATTAACTTAAGGTTTAATGGATTATATTGTGAGAAATAATTGATTTATATGTTTTGAATCATCATATATAAAAATTTACATCGTTTCATAATGTGAATGATGGATTAATGCATAATCACATGGTTAAATTTAGAATTGGTGTTAATCTCATGTTAATTTGGTCGAATTGCATTAAAAAGATGAATTAGGGTTTGTATGTCAAGATTTGTAATTAAACCCTTAATTATGTAAGAATCATGTGAGGTCTTGTAGAAAACTTTTATATACATCAATCTTTGGTTAAAGTGTATAAAATATTGAGTTTGGGTTGTTATAGAAACCCTAAGAGGAGTTTGAAAATTATTGGGGCCATCATGGGATGATTTTTGGTAAAATGGTACATGTTTGGTGTGACAACCCGCAATTCGAGATAAGGGGTGGCCAGCCCGATACTCAAACGTAACAGGAATCATGGATAGATATCATTCTCAGCATCACAATAATAAACTGAGTATACGGGAAAACCACCCAATAAATCCGAAGACGGGTTGCCAAAAAGTGTAAAATTTTAAAAATGCGGTTATGAAAATGTAAACTAACAACCCCATCTGACAAGCAAGTGGAATTCCAAAAGATAACATATAATATAACTAAAACGAATGTGCACAAATGGACCGAATAAGATGTCGGTCCACAGCTACATAAGACAACGTACAACAATATAAAATATCTTACATAGTACAATCATTAATCAAATACAAACGTTTGGGCCACACGCCCGAGGGACAAGACCCGATCATATCTAGAATAACAAGAATGAAAGCGTCTAATACAACATCCTGTAATAACCCGCAAAATCTTACAGCTCGTCGAAAGTGCAGGGAACTTGGGAAAGTTAAGTCGGGCGTCCTTGCGGTGGAGCACCTGAGCGGATACAATAATATATATACAACAAGGAAGTAAACCGGTCAGGGCCGGGTTCTATATGATTTCTAGAAGAATAAAAGGCATGATAGATATGAGCAGTTATACATGAATGATGAGGATGATAATATGACATGCTATCTATAATATAAGCAAGAATTGAAGGTAAAGCACTTTAAGTTAAGACCCTACCTTAAAAATAAAATTTCCATATCCTTCAGACATTCCTTATTAGGACTAAGACCATATATTCGGTTAAGTCAAGAAGTTATAATTTCTATTCTTATTAAAACTTCCCATTTTATCTTTCCATTCCTTATTAGGAATATCATTTACATTAGGTGCTCTTTATGGCACATATATTATTCCCGTGCTCTTCCTGGCACATATATTATGCTCTTTATGTCATTTAACATACGCTCTTTGTGGAGTTTAACAACCATCAAGTCCAACTTGATGAAAATATAGTTATATTCATATACATATAACGATATCTAAGACCGCCCGCCCGGGTTTCCCCACTGTGCGCGCCCCTAAATGACCATCATCTTCCAGGGCCTAACATAAGACAACCTGGGCACCTATCGGAACACGTCGGGAAGCGGCCATGAGCCTGCGGGGTAGTCAAGACCACACCCGGAATCTCCTACCCATCGCAGAAAAATATAACAATAAGCGCTCCCATGGCCTGGGACTATATCCACCCTGCATTCATTAGCCAGGGGGCTTCACCTCACGAGCGAACCTCCCTTATGATGTCATTTAGAGAGGTGTGTAACAGTAAATTAACATTTACATTTATCATCATATTAAAGTCCAAAAATCCATTTCCATTAATCATGTGATTGGTTCTTCATTATTAAACCTAACATCATTAAACAACGGGGTTCATTCTGAATTGAACCTATTATCTTTAAACACCTATGGGTTTATAATATGCGAACCTAATTCCCATCGAACATTATCATTTAATTTTACCTCGAATTACAATTCCAGGCTAGGTCTCCAAATGATCTTTATGATCCTACAATTCTCCCCGGTTTATATAACTTCGATAAGCCCTTAAGTCTCCAAGTTAGGGCATTTAACTTCCAAACTTCTACAAGTTTGGATAAAAGAAGTAATGCCTTAACATTACTTTAAACCTCCCCGAAATAAACCCCAGATGAACCCATTTCTAATCCAGGGCAACGACCAAACTCCATAACTACTCTAGGACTCTAAGTTTACTTCTTTAAAGAAGTTTCCTAGGTCCTAATCCTAAAGAATAAGGATGAAAATTAAAAGGAAAAGACCCCAAAACTACTGGAATCGAATCGATTCGCCCTAAGGGCCGAATCGATTCGCCCAAGCGAATCGATTCGCTCTGAAAACGAATCGGTTCGGACCACAAAAATTTGGTTTCTGCAAATGCTGAATCGATTCGGTCTTAATCCGAATCGATTCGGTCTTAATCCGAATCGATTCGGACAACAAGACCTGGGATTCTGCATCTATGCGAATCGATTCGCCCAAGGGGCCGAATCGATTCGCCCCTGCGAAAATGCCAAGAATGGCTATGGAGTCTTGAACTCCAAAATTTATCCAACTCCAAAACCAAGCCCAACCGAAATCATTGGCTGTAATTTCTACATCATAAATCCATCTACCTACCAACCTTAAACATCATTTATCATCCAAATCCATTTTTAGTGGTTAATACCCAAAATCCAACCAAAACCCTAACATTTCTAAATCATAACAAATCCATAAATATCAAGACTAATTATTCTACTTAAATCATAAATTTGCAAGTAGATTACTTGCCTCAAATGTAAGAATCTGATTTGATGAAGAAGGAAGCAACAATCCCAGCTCCAATCTCCAATCTCTCTCTTTCTCCAAAGCTTTCTTCCTCTCTCTCTAAGTTAACAATTTGGGGCATAAAAGGAATAGTAAGTCTTAGCAAGACTAAATCGGGCCATAAGTCTAAAATGCCCAACTCTAATAACTAAGGCGCGATAAAATAATACGCGATATCACTATTTAAGCCAAAACCAATCAAAAGTGCCCAAAATGCCAAAATACAATATGGCACTTATTTTGACTGTCTCACACCTACCGGAACTAACTACACTATCCAAATTATCATTTAGAGATTTTATAACTCATTTTACTTCCGGTTTCATAATAAACCAAAATATCATATTAAATCTTTATGACATTATAACTCACCACATGAACATTTTATCTACTCACGGGGTAACTATGCAACATTTTTGTAAATATTGACCTTGACATAACAAATTAATATTTACTCAACATCTACCATTTTATAATTAATTTCTACTCAGTGTAAATAAATATAAAATGGGCTATCAGAAGAGAGGGTTATTACATACTCCCCCCCTTAAGAGGGAATTTTGCCCCCAAAATTTGGACACACCTCGCAAGAAGAAGTGCGGATACTATTCCCGCAAGTCATCCTCGCGACCCTATGTCGATTTCTCGACACTAAGATGACTATATAGAACTCATCCCCAAAGGTACTATCGGCGATACCAACGTAACTCTACGCTCTAAGATAGCAACTGGCTACATCTAATAAGAGCCGTCACGTTGCATCTCCTTCGAAAGGAATGTGCCTAAAGGCACCATCGTATCCTTCGTACTCCCTTGCATGAGAGACAAGGAACAAATTATGAACTTGCCGCAAAATGTTTCGATAAAGCGAGCGAATAGGTTACCGGACCCACCGCGACATTTCTAAGAAAGGTACAACATCATGCGGTGCAAGTTCTCCCTTTCTCCTCGAAACGCATAACGCCCTTCACCGGCGATACTCACCTCAACACTTGGTCTAATGACCTCAAACTCCAGTCGCCTTCTTCTCGCATCGACTGAGCTCTTTCATCGATCTTGGTTATACGAGAGACTCATCATCTCGCACTTCTAACCAACAAGCGGGAGATCCAAAAGCCTACCATACAAGGCTTCTTCTACGACGCCGTCCTAACAGTGAATCGACACCAATTCTTATAGGCGAATTCAACAAGCAGAAAGCATTGTCCCCGACTACTCTTAAATTTAAGCACGCATCTAGTGAGCATATGCCCCAACACATGGTTTATTCTATTGGTCTGGCCATCTGAAAAAATGACAAGAAGTGATTAACCATAATTCGATTCCCATAACTTCTTGGAAACTTACCAAGAATGAGGAACGGAAGTTTTATTCTGGTCAGGACTGTAATCAAGGGCACCCCATGCAGTACAACAACCTTACTATGCCCAGCCAATAATACTAGCGACGTACAACTTAGCAAATTTCGTCATTACCTTGATGAACCAAAACGTTAGTACCGCGTGATTTCTCCATATCTACTTTACTGAAGTCCCTTTTGTTCGGGGCAAAATTCTCTTACGGGGACGCACCCCACCATCAGTGTCAAAAGAGCAGAACTTATTTATGGTTTTAACCGCCCTTGTTTCCTCCTGCGACATCTTGTAATGAAATATTGTTCGCACGAAAGACTAAATTCTGCCCAGGAAGTAGCATTCTCTCTTCCTATACAGCGATCACCCCCAAGATGGACTTAAACTTAAATAGGGGATAATACTTCTTACAAGTTTAAACTTGTGAGGCGCATCAACAATAAGTCGATACTCCAGTATTATCATTCCCCATCGTGGCAGGGACTTTCTTATGGAATCTACCTTCGAGCTTAACCACCTGGCTCAGGGGTACGAGTTAATTCACTCTTTCGTTACCTCCTTAACACTCCACTACGTGAGGCCTCGTCTCCTTCGGCCTTAACCACCAACTTCTCGAAATCCTCCCACTTAACATAACATGAAACCAATCACTTGGTACGAGTTTACGCATGACGTAGTCATGATCAACTCCCAACAACCCTCCTAAACTTACGTCCCATACTAAAAGGCTCTACGTCTAAACAATCCTAAGGTCTATCTACCTATACCCTATCTAAGTCGTATACACCTAATGCTAAGTATATCCCTAGTGCCCAAGACCTTTCTCAACTTCCGACATTTGCTCAGTTTCGTGCGTGGGACGTCTCACCGAAGCGAAATCCAAACAAGGAACCCTCCCGTTACACTACTACCTCGCGTTGTCAGTCATCGAGGGGTACAGGTCTAAGACACATGTTCGGGACCGAAAAGATCCTACAGCTACACACTAACAATTTAATAACTAAAGAAAAATTTTAACGTTCACCCTTCGTGAAACCTTAGGGTTATATGCCCTAAAACATATATTCATCTCATTAAGTAGCCTTCTATAAAGGCATAACCCGAAGTCTCAATTCGACTTCGTACTTCGGTCTCCCTCATATCCATCAGAGGAGAGAACTACATGCAGTGCGCCTATGTCGCACTATAATAGCCATCAATCGTCCTAGTATGTGATCCTCGGCTAAACTTTCAAATCCCACTTCCGACAATAATTTAATAAAACAAAATAAAATAAAAAAGGGAAGAATAGCATATCTTCACTCACAACATCGTTAAGTGTTCATGCGGCGGAGTGTCTTGCAAAGAGAAATCCAAACAAGGAACCCCTCCGACACATGCCTACTTAACTAGTTGATCATGGAGATAGAGCGTAACGCACATAAATTAAGAGAAAGGAAAGGTGGTATATCCTCACTCCCAACGTCGTTAAGGTTCGCGCGTGGAGCGTCCCGCAGAAGCGGAATCCAAACAAGGAACCCCTCCTATACGCTACCACTCAACTTGTTGGTCGTGGAGATAAGGCATAGCAATTACATACCAATATCACATCATACTCGACCATGTTAAGGACGAGTAAATCGGCCTCAAGCATAATTTAATAAGAGAAATTCCTACATACATACCAACAAAAGAAATGAGCGAACCATTACCCATAGAACTCAATACTAATGAAAATACTCTCAGCAGATATTATGAAATATGAAATATGAGAAAGGCTCGTAAAACAAATGAGCGCGTAACACCCGCATCGAATAACATATAACTCACGTATCTCTGAGTAAAAACTTACCCACAATAACGGGTGGTGCCGGCAGGGCTGGAGGAAACATAGCCTCCCGATTATGACAAACACGCCCATACTGTAGTTGCCCCTGCTGCGGAGGAACAACCATAATAGGTACCGGAGGTGGAAACAGAACACATGGCTGCTGCGGAGCCCGAGGAAACTGACCCCCAATCATCTGAGGACACTCCTTCTTGTAAGGACCTGCCTCCCCACATTGGAAGCACTGTCCCTTCATGTCCTCCCGACCACGACCTTCGATATTCCTAAACTGGGAAAAGCCTCGGCTCGGACGACCTCTACCTCCAGGGCCACCCCAATCTGCCGGATGTAAAGCACCTTGTCCGTGCCTATTATTTCCACTCGCAGTAAACCCACTAGGCTTCCCTACTTGCCTCATCTCAGTAGCTTTCTTGCTACCCTGCATATATAATCGATGCTCCTGGAAATGGAGTAAGGCTGCATTCATAACCTCACCAAAAGTCTGGAAAGCTGGATTACCCAATAAGTGTTTTCGGATTCTCCAGTTTAGACCTCCCATAAACTTCGAGATCTTCCTCTCTTCCGGAGTCACCTCATCTGGTACAAAACTTGCTAACCGGGTGAACTCGTCTTCATACTCCGCTACAGACCTCTCCCCTTGCTCTACATCTAGCAACTTCCTCTTCATCTCCCTCTGAATAGCGGGAGGAAAATACTGAAGATCAAACAAAGCCCAGAACTCAGTGATTGACATGGTGTCTCTTTGCTCTGGGGTGGTCATCGTCTCCCACCAGTGTAACGCAGGTCCGACAAGCTTAAAGGTGGTAAGGACTTGTTTCTTATCCTCACTGCATTCTATCATTTGAAGGTGGCATTGCATGTCTTTCTTCCATTGATTGGCTTTAATAACATCCGCACCTCCCTCGAATTCTCGGGGATTGCCCTTTAGAAAGGACTCCCTAACCCTTTCCCACGGAGTAAGTCCCGTAGGAGCTTGAACACCTGGAGCCCATGGCAATTGTTGGATCACTACGGTCATGGCGGCATGAACCGCTCCAGCCACTATGCTTGCTACATCCGCAACATTAACCGTCCCTTGTAGTGGTGGTGGAGGACCTACTTCCTTCTCTACGACCTTAACACGTCTCGCCGAGCGACCTCTCTTAGACGGCATCTGAGATGGAAGAACAATAGTATTAGAATGCTAGTTAAAACAATCTATCTTACAGAAGATCGCAAACATAAGCAACAAGAAGTCCTAGCATTAGGCCCTACATCAAAGAACTCTACGGTAGAACGAGACAAGTCCACACAGATCCTAGTACTCTAGAACCTGATGCTCTGATACCATCTGTGACAACCCGCAATCCGAGATAAGGGGTGGCCAGCTCGATACTCAAACGTAACAGGAATCATGGATGGATATCATTCTCAGCATCACAATAATAAACTGAGTATACGGGAAAACCACCCAATAAATCAGAAGACGGGTTGCCAAAAAGTGTAAAATTTTAAAAATGCGGTTATGAAAATGTAAACTAACAACCCCATATGACAAGCAAGTGGAATTACAAAAGATAACATATAATATAACTAAAACGAATGTGCACAAATGGACCGAATAAGCTGTCGGTCCACAGCTACATAAGACAACGTACAACAATATAAAATATCTTACATAGTACAATCATTAATCAAATACAAACGTTTGGGCCACACGCCCGAGGGACAAGACCCGATCATATCTAGAATAACAAGAATGAAAGCGTCTAATACAACATCCTGTAATAACCCACAAAATCTTACAGCTCGTCGAAAGTGCAGGGAACTTGGGAAAGTTAAGTCGGGCGTCCTTGCGGTGGAGCACCTGAGCGGATACAATAATATATATACAACAAGGAAGTAAACCGGTCAGGGCCGGGTTCTATATGATTTCTAGAAGAATAAAAGGCATGATAGATATGAGCAGTTATACATGAATGATGAGGATGATAATATGACATGCTATCTACAATATAAGCAAGAATTGAAGGTAAAGCACTTTAAGTTAAGACCCTACCTTAAAAATAAAATTTCCATATCCTTCAGACATTCCTTATTAGGACTAAGACCATATATTCGGTTAAGTCAAGAAGTTATAATTTCTATTCTTATTAAAACTTCCCATTTTATCTTTCCATTCCTTATTAGGAATATCATTTACATTAGGTGCTCTTTATGGCACATATATTATTCCCGTGCTCTTCCTGGCACATATATTATGCTCTTTATGGCATTTAACATACGCTCTTTGTGGTGTTTAACAACCATCAAGTCCAACTTGATGAAAATATAGTTATATTCATATACATATAACGATATCTAAGACCGCCCGTCCGGGTTTCTCCACTGTGCGCGCCCCTAAATGACCATCATCTTCCAGGGCCTAACATAAGGAAACCTGGGCACCTATCGGAACACGTCGGGAAGCGGCCATGAGCCTGCGAGGTAGTCAAGACCACACCCGAAATCTCCTACCCATCGCAGAAAAATATAACAATAAGCGCTCCCATGGCCTAGGACTATATCCACCCTGCATTCATTAGCCAGGGGGTTTCACCTCACGAGCGAACCTCCCTTATGATGTCATTTAGAGAGGTGTGTAACAGTAAATTAACATTTACATTTATCATCATATTTAAGTCCAAAAATCCATTTCCATTAATCATGTGATTGGTTCTTCATTATTAAACCTAACATCATTAAACAACGGGGTTCATTCTGAATTGAACCTATTATCTTTAAACACCTATGGGTTTATAATATGCGAACCTAATTCCCATCGAACATTATCATTTAATTTTACCTCGAATTACAATTCCAGGCTAGGTCTCCAAATGATCCTACAATTCTCCCCGGTTTATATAACTTCGATAAGCCCTTAAGTCTCCAAGTTAGGGCATTTAACTTCCAAACTTCTACAAGTTTGGATAAAAGAAGTAATGCCTTAACATTACTTTAAACCTCCCCGAAATAAACCCCAGATGAACCCATTTCTAATCCAGGGCAACGACCAAACTCCATAACTACTCTAGGACTCTAAGTTCACTTCTTTAAAAAAGTTTCCTAGGTCCTAATCCTAAAGAATAAGGATGAAAATTAAAAGGAAAAAGACCCCAAAACTGCTGGAACCGAATCGATTCGCCCTAAGGGCCGAATCGATTCGCCCAAGCGAATCGATTCGCTCTGAAAGCGAATCGGTTCGGACCACAAAAATTTGGTTTCTGCAAATGCCGAATCGATTCGGTCTTAATCCGAATCGATTCGGACAACAAGACCTGGGATTCTGCATCTATGCGAATCGATTCGCCCAAGGGGCCGAATGGATTCGCCCCTGCGAAAATGCCAAGAATGGCTATGGAGTCTTGAACTCCAAAATTTATCCAACTCCAAAACCAAGCCCAACCGAAATCATTGGCTGCAATTTCTACATCATGAATCCATCTACCTACCAACCTTAAACATCATTTATCATCCAAATCCATTTTTAGTGGTTAATACCCAAAATCCAACCAAAACCCTAACATTTCTAAATCATAACAAATCCATAAATATCAAGACTAATTATTCTACTTAAATCATAAATTTGCAAGTAGATTACTTGCCTCAAGTGTAAGAATCTGATTTGATGAAGAAGGAAGCAACAATCCCATCTCCAATCTCCAATCTCTCTCTTTCTCCAAAGCTTTCTTCCTCTCTCTCTAAGTTAACAATTTGGGGCATAAAAGGAATAGTAAGTCTTAGCAAGACTAAATCGGGCCATAAGTCTAAAATGCCCAACTCTAATAACTAAGGCGCGATAAAATAATACGCGATATCACTATTTAAGCCAAAACCAGTCAAAAGTGCCCAAAATGCCAAAATACAATATGGCACTTATTTTGACTGTCTCACACCTACCGGAACTAACTAAACTATCCAAATTATCATTTGGAGATTTTATAACTCATTTTACTTTCGGTTTCATAATAAACCAAAATATCATATTAAATCTTTATGACATTATAACTCACCACATGAACATTTTATCTACTCACGGGGTAACTATGCAACATTTTTGTAAATATTGACCTTGACATAACAAATTAATATTTACTCAACATCTACCATTTTATAATTAATTTCTACTCAGTGTAAATAAATATAAAATGGGCTATCAGAAGAGAGGGTTATTACATTTGGACCGCTAGGGTCGATCCATCACTCGCTCGAATTGATCAGACCATGTGATACTGGCACGGGTTGGTCTGTTTTGTGTTTTGTTTTATTTGGGGTTGTTAGTATATATATATATATATATATATATATATATATATATATATATATATATATATATATATATATATATATATAGAGAGAGAGAGAGAGAGAGAGAGGATGGTTCACTTACATCCTAATGTAAACATCACACCATACATCACACCTAGTTCTAGGTTCTAAAAAATATTTTTTTATAAATTTTTTATTTTTCTATTGAAATTAACCTTTCAATCAACTCATATTCAAGAAATTATGTCAAAATACATTGTATAGCTATTTTTAAAAAAATTATTAAAAAACTAGTGTCGTAGACCCTTAGAATTAAGGTATTTTGAGCAGTTTTTTGTGGATATATTAAAAATAGCTAACAAATGTATTTTGAACTAATTTTTTGAACATGGGTTTATTGGAAGGTTAATTTTAAGGGAAAAATATAAATTAAAAAAAGAGACAACTATATATATCCCCTCATTTAAAAGTTTCTAGATAACTAAACCCACATAAAATTTTCTTGTACATATCGGCCCTTCACTAAAAATCGCCACAAGTTTCAAATCACATGTTTGTACGCTATCAATGGATCCAACGAACCCTACTATGGGTGTTCAATTTATGAACTAACAATGGATTTGTTGGCGATTGAATGGCTCACGGCATATGAATGTCAAAAGGGTATCTTCTTAATTGATTGGCTCACGACATATGAATGTCAAAAGAGTATCTTCTTTTTTCCTGTTCTAAAGAGGTATCTACTCATTTAGGTTAGTTTGTATATGGGTATCTTTATTTTGGTGAAGAATGTTACTGGGTATCCAATTATCCATTTATACCAGGAGATATCTACCTATTATGGGTGTGGAATTCTTGAATTACCAGTGGATTTTTTGGCGATTGAATGGCTCATGGAATATGAATGTCAAAAGGGTATTTTTTTTCTGTGCAAATAGGTATCTACTCATTTAGGTTAGTTTGTATATGAGTATCTTTTTTTTGGGGGGTGAATAAGGTAAGTGGGTAACATCTCTCTATTATCAAAACCCGTAAAAAAATGTGTGCGTATAGTACTTGATGAGATGGGGAAGATTGAGAATATATGAGATTTAGATGTGAGAGACTACGAAAACTTGTGAGATATGATGGTTTGGTTGATTCGTAATTGGTCAGAGGGACCGAAATGTATAAATAAAAATAAATAGGATCTCTTTCTATATTTATCATATACTAGGGGGTGGTATCTAACCACCCCTTAAAAAAAAGTTTTTTAGGGCCTACAACTAGGTGTGATGTATGGATGATGTGTGTGTGTGTGTACATATATATATATATATATATATATATGTGTGTGTGTGTGTGTGTGTGTGTGTGTGTGTGTGTGTGTGTGCGTGTGTGTGTGCGTGTGCGTGTATGTGGATATTTATAGACTATGTGTTAGCCTCATGTATATATACACATGTGTGAGGATATTGCTATTCGTTAGTACTATTTATGTTGTGGTTGGTTTTTATTTATTGTCATTTTTACTTATCGCTGATGCTCAGAATGATATAAATTGCATAACACTCCCAATATTCGATGTTTTAGCCCGATCAACTTCAAGTGTAACATTGGGGGTGTTACAGTTGGTATCATATCATCCTTTTTTTAGTGTCTTTAGGATCTGCGTTGCGCTCATTAGGTTTCCATTTTGTATTCTTTGGTTATTAGAGACCTATGATTAGGTTGATTGGTACTCTTCATTAGTGCTCCATTTTTTGAGAATCTTTTTCTTTGCTTTCATATGGTAAACACTCAAGGTAGGAGAGGACATATAGTTTCTAGAAGGAATACCATCCGGTGGATTGAATCTAGTTAGAAACTGAAATAAGAAGTACTGTAGTCAACACAAGTTAATTATACTGCCATCATTTCTTAGGCAGTCACACCAAGGATGGCTGGAAATTTATAGCACTTTTTGCAGCCTCAGCAGACACACCAATAAGTGGTTATGCCAACTCTTCTGTAGTTATCTACTTGGGTGATGGAACATGGGGTTTTCTCTAAGGTTGTTCCACTTGAGCTCGTAGGGACCATGAGTGTTTCAGTGGCACGACAATGGAGAAAATATATTCTGAGGAGATTGAGGATGCTAGATTGAATAAAGGTTCATACACAGATGCTTCCCAACTTTAATTTAGTAGGTAAGGAGCCACATTAGTCGGAGTTTATCACCACTATCAAGGAGAGGAACACCATGGACATCGAAGATTTCTATAGGAGGTTTGAGTACAAGTATTGTCCACAAAAAACTAAATCCATAAATAAGAAATAAATCTTGCTTTAGTCCAGGAGAACCACACTGTAGCCGAATACGAGCAAGAGTTCATCAATATTTCATTATTTGTACCCAAGGAGGGGAATACGAAGGAGAAATAAATCTAATGTTTCATCAGAGGATTGACCTGGAGGATTAGGCTGGTATTTCCATGGAACTAAACATACACCCTGCATACTGAGGTGGTAAAGGCCTCATTTTTGCATTGTCAGGAGCACTCAAAACTTCAAAGGTCTAAGAAAGAGAAGAAAACATACATGGAGAATAACTATATTTAAGAGAAGAAGTTTGGGGCTAATGAAGAAAATCATTTTCATCATTAAAAGGGAAATCAATCATATTGTGAGGATTAATAGGGAGACTACTAACCCTTAAATAAAGAGAGAAGGCAAGGAGTGGGAAAAAAATCATAGGTTCATATGGAGTCTTTAGAGGGCATTGCTATGATTATTGAGAGGAGGTTCATTCATCGAAGAGGTTCCCAAAGGATAACCCAGGGAAGTTCGACGAGAAGGGAAATATAATCTTTCCACTTCACATGATTTATTAGTCATTGTAGTTGCTAGCACCAGAAGATTTTCCCCAATCTTAGCCAACACACCAGGAGTTAGGGAGGCAACAACTACCGCGCTAGGAATATGGTCAGTGTGGTACATTATAAGAATGGGTACCATATCCGATGGTCTAGTCATGTCCTTATTGCTTTAGTTATTTATGTTTATATTATTTTTTCCCTTATGCATGCATGTGTAAGGGAATGAGTAGTATAATAAATAGATGAAATAAATGTGATAGGTGTAGCTACTACGATGTGTAGCATGTGTGATTATCGTAACATGGGTTATTTGTGTATTAGGCGTTTTTAGGGTGAGTAAGCTCTTGGGTTGTATAATACAGTTTGGTCCGTCACAATGCGAGTGAGATGTTTGATATAACAACATGGTTAATTTGTCACAGCGTGAGTGAGATATTGATTGGTATTAACATATTATAATTGCCACATCATGCTAGTCCACCGTAGCATGAGTGAGTTATTAGGTTGGATAATGAAGTTAGACTGCCACATTGTGAGTGAGATATTAGGCAGAAGGACATGGTTGATTTATCTTGGTGTACATAAATTGGTATTGGCGTGTTGAGATTTCCACAGCGCTAACTCGCGCTAAGAATACTGGCTTTGCTTTAGGGATTTTTGCTTAGGGGATTCAGTAGGCTATTGGGTTCATCGCTCAAAGGGTAGGTTATGAGTATATACATGGATTTACTTATTTAGATTATTCGTCCAACCTATTAGTTTCTATTGATTGTTGAGATATGGCCTTAACAAATTATAATTTCCTTGTCCTAATGTGTGTTATCTACACATGGAATTGGATGTATGGGAATACCAGTCGTGGGATATTATTGTAGTCATGTGTGAGACTTATTTTTATATCTCAATATAATACATGCATGGTCCAATTGTATTTGAGACTATGGTATTTATGCAGTTTATATTACATCTTTATGATTTAGAAAATTCCAAGGAGGAAATTTCATTATTAGAGGAAAGAATGTAAAAACACATATTTTTGGGAATTAGTTAAATATTTATTTATTTGATAATCAATATTTACTCGAGTGAATTAATAAGTAGTTTATTGGGTTTGGATTACTAATCGAAATTTAAAATGAGAATTTTAAATAATTTGTGGATGACTCATAAATTAAATTAACCCGGTAGTAATTTATTTAGTATTTCGGGTTATTACATTTGGACGAGACTCTAGGGACAACGTGAATAATCTATTGCACAAAAGTGTTAAGATTAAAAATTATATTTTATCTCTTTGGTTAAAAAACCTTTTAAAATTTAATTGTTAAATACACACATACAAAAAAAACTTAGTTCTGATTGGTGTGATGTTCGAAGTATACTAAATAAAAGTTGAAACATAATAATATGATGAGAAGGGTATTTGAACACAACAGTTTGATAATGAGGAAACCAAAGTACTGAAAAACTACGGGTCTTTTAGTTCCAAGACCAAACACACCACAAGTCTACGATAACAACAGTTCATGTACAATTTACAGCTTACAATTTGTAAATGAATTGGTACGACCAGTATTTTAAGTACACCAAGTATATCAAGGTGATTAGGCACGAATTATTCACATTTACCCCTTAATTTCGATATTTTTATGATCCCGTGTATTGTAATTTACTTGGATTTGTCTCAAATTTATGCTACTAACCCTTTTTGGCAAGTATTTCATGTTTTGTGTTTCTCTTATGTGTTTTATAGGCATTTCATGCAAGATAGTGTGAGAGAGAACTCAAAATATGGAAAAAAAATTAGAAATGGGAAGTTAAAGGGCATTTACATAATTTTGCAACCTTAGTCTGGAAGTGGGGACAACTGGAAAGTTGAAGATCTTGTAGTCATAAGAATATTGAAAAAAACAACACCTCAATTCGAGTTACGATGAAGAAGTTATTCGCATTCGAAGATGAGAAGAATCAACGAGTCAAAACTAAGGAAGGAAGAAAGGAGAACCGGTTCGGTTGAAGGGGAACCGGTTCGCCTTTAGTCATGCTCTAGAACCGTGAAAAAATATTTGGCACGCTTTAAAACCATTAAAAATTATCTGAAGCAAAATTTTTATTTTGGCCCTATTTTTTTTAGCCTAGAGTTGTATTAGGTTAAAACTCTTGCAAAAATGACTTTGTATTATTATAGTTTGACATTAGACCAATTTTTAATTAGTTTTTCAAAGAGAATTAGTGGGAGAAACACTCAAGAACCGCATTTTTCAATTTCTTCAACAAAAATATACTTTCATGGATTAATTCTCAAGGTTTTCATTAATAAAGTTTGTCTTTCTCTACCTTGTTCTTGAAATTATTATTCATTGCATGTTTTGTTTGTTTTTTGGAATTACAAGACCCTCATGCATGTTTAGATATCGTTCCATTATGGTTTTGATTACATGCAAGGTAGTTATCATGATTAATTACAGTTTTACCATGTCAGGCTAGATTTCTAGCGGGTTGGGGTACATGAACCCAACCTAGGTAGTGCATATGGATTTAAAAGTGAATAAAAAGTAATTCATCATTACAAGGTTTGAACTTTATCAAGATAAAGGTTGTAGGTCTTTTAATTCCGTTTTCCCTAGGTAACCGAAATGTTTAAGGGTGCAATTGGCTTCTTGATAATTTATCATCCTCATCATATACAATTTTTGATTTAATATTGTGAGGAATAAAGCTTCACATGTTGAATGCTTTGAAAGTATTTGATGTCTTTTAGAATGGAGAATTAAAATTTTAAAGCTTTTATGTTCTATGCAATTACCGATGGTTCGGGGGAGTGTACCTTAATCCTATTCTCTCATATAGTTTAAAACCAATTCATTATTCTTGCATGCATACTCAAGTCATTAGTTTAAATTTACTTGTTTTAGTTAGTTAATTAATCTCAAATCATCATCCTTTCCTTTCTTTCTCTGAGTCATTAGTAGGGTTAACCGATCTTCCTATTCATTGTCACGAGCATTCATCATATTCCATAAGTTTGACACCCGATTTATCAGATTTATACTCGAGCGACCGACTTACACTTGAGTCGATAGAAGCACGAACTAGAAACACTTTTAAAGTCATGTTAAGTTTTTAGCGCCATTGACGGGGACTAGCTAGAATTTTAGGTCAGGTCGATTTAATCCAAACTTTGACTCTAATTCTTAAAAATGTCAAAAAAATCATAAAATCAAAAATTCAAAAAAAAATCCAAAAATTCAGAAAAAAAATATGAGTCTTGAAAACACCCCACGGGATAGTGTCACAACCGATTTACCCTTAGATAAGTCTTGAAAATTTTGAGAAAGAATTCGTCCCAGTGGATGAGGACCTCACTCTTGAATTCTAATCATTTTTGGACTCATTTAGTCACCTAGATGAGAGCGAATGTAATGACATGATAGATAAATTCCTTCTTGATGAACATGCACCCGAGCCTTTAGAAAGTATGCTGAAACATGAGGTTTTATCTATTAGTTACAAGATTGAGAAAATTATTCGAGCGTTTCCAACCGGTGACAAATGGTTTATCATACCGTATTATCATTTTCCACCACGTTTGGCCGTGCCACTTGAGTTCTCGTGGCATTGGCTAGAGTTTTGTCCGATTTAGAGACAGATCCATGTCTTCGCGAGTTTAGGGACAATATAGGTCATTCAAAAGTACAATATGATAGTCCTTTCAAGTTAGTCCATTTATGCTACAAGGTGATTGGGCAACTCAATGATTTCACTCACCTCATTCATCATGTGAGTCGAGGTGTCCACTTTTCTATTGGGTCAATTTTTAATTGTTTCGACTTTTGATTTATGATACGGGAGAGATGAAGAGAATATTATCAAACCTCGTAGACGGGGTCGGGTAAGTATTAGGGGATAAGGAGAGAGGTTGTCGCACCCCCGACACGTATGGGGTGATTTTTGTTGTATTTTTGAGTCGTGTGTTAGAGTTATATAGTGTCCTTTTGCATTTTAAATATTTGCTTGTTTTATTTGTCGCACTCATTATTTTTTCTTTTTTAGCTTTTGGCCCTTTTGATTGAGGACAATGAAAAAAGTCTAAGTTGGGGGGGGGGGTGACAAGTGCGTCTTTTAAAAACTTCACAAAATTTTAAAATGCCCCCCAAAATTGAAAAATTAGAAAAAAAAGCCAAAAATATTATTTTTTCAAAATAAATAAAAATTGGAATTTAAATTTTTTGAAAATATCACTAAAAATTTGTTCAAAGTTTCAAATTGTTAAAATAAAATACAATAAGCCAAAATTGACCAAATATCGATATTGAGCGAAAATTAACGACTTAACGAATAAGGGTGGAGCTTAATAATTCCGGTGAGATTTTGAGCCTATCATCTTTGTGAGTAACTAAATCAATCCGAGTTAATGGTTGACTCAAGGTTCAATTTTGTGTTTATAAAGTCGTTGAGGATCTCAACTATTTTGTTTTGACCGGTTACGGGAAACGAGCGAGATGTTGTCTTCAAAACACGAAAGAATATCTCTAAACTAAATTAATCTAGAGACACATATGATACAAGAATTAAAAATTCAGATAAATGATGTTAGGCCATCGTTTGTTTAACCCAAAAATATTAGCCATAAAAAAATCGTGAAAAATTATACCTTTTGCAATCCCACTTAAGCCTAATAATTTTTGTTTGTTAACCCCAAAAACCCATTTCTCCCGAAGTTGTGAAAATCGAAAAATTCACCAATAAAGTCCAAATGGTGCAGTAAAAAGGGGAAAGAAAAAATGAAAGGAAAATGCTCAACAAAAAATTATCAAGAGAAGAAAGAATGAAAAAAAAGAAGAGAAAAATGAGCAAAAGCCTGAAAAAGCACTAACGGACATCAAAAGGAGATTTTCCAATTTTGGATTTCCCAACCATTCCCAATTTTACTCAATACATCTTACAACCTGAGAAAGTTCTAATCGAGTCCGACTTTTTAAATTAATTGCCGCGTGGAGATCTAGGACACAAAGAGATAATAAAAGATATTAATTGGTATGGATAAGAGGCGATGTTTTCCATTTTCCAATGACCGTAATTTGATGATGAGATCTTTTCATCTCAAATAATTCCTTCTTTCAAAATTACGTGCGTGAATTAGTGTTCAATTATATTTACTCTTTATCTCACGCGTACCGAGAGAACTAGCCACATTTCGAGCAATTCGTTTGTGAGAGCATCCCGTGAGAATTTGAATAAAAATAAATATTTAAAAATAACGTAATGATCAATCGGTAGAAATTAGGGATTCGATTTTCGACTTCGGACACATACACACACACTACAAATTGAGACGTTGAAAGGAAAATTTGTGGTGACCATTTTTGGAGAATTTAAATTGTACAATTTTTAAGTATTTTTATTTTTCTTTGAGTTGAAAAATGAATTTTGTGGGTATATTTACTATAAACCCTCACGAGACACCACTCGTCCTACTATGGCAACCTAGGGGTTTAGCGACTTGAGCATACGCTAAATGCAATCGCCTTCCCATAAAAAAGTTATTCTATCCCAATAAAGTTTTTGAAGGGTCCTTAACTCATCCTCTTATTCTTTTACATTGCTCAGGACATGCAAAGTTCTAAGTTAGGGGGATTCGATTAGGCATAAATTCTTCACATTTATACCCTTAATTTTGGTATTTTTAGGATCCATATATTGTAATTAACTTGTATTTGTCTCGTATTTATGCTGCTAACCCTTTTTGGCAAGTATTTCATGTTTCTCTTATGTGTTTTACAAGTATTTCATGCAAGATAGTGCGTGAGAGAAATCAAAATAGTGAAAGAAACTAAGAAACGGGAAGTTAAAGGGCGTTTTCATAACTTTTCATCCTTAGACCGGAGGTGGGGCCAAGTAGAAAGTTGAAGATCTTGAAGTCATAAGAATACTGAAAAAAATGACACCTCAGTCCGAGCTACGATGAAGAAGTTATGCGCATTCGAAAATGAGAAGAATCAATAAGGCAAAACTAAGGAAGGCAGAAAGGAGAACCGGTTCGGTTAAAGGGGAACCAGTTCGCCTTAAGTCATGGTCTAGAACCATGAGAAAACATTTGGCACACTTTAAAACCGTTACAAATTAACTGAAGCAGGATTTTTATTTTGGCCCTATTTTTTAGGCTGGAGTTGTATTAGGTTTAGGACCCTTGCAAAAATGACTTTGTCTTGTTATAGTTTGACATTAGACCCGTTTTAATTAGTTTTTGAAAGAAAATGACAGAGAGAGACTCAAGAACCCTATTTTTCAATTTCTTGATCAAAAGTATACTTTCATGGATTAATTCTGAAGGTTGTCATCAATAAAGTTTGTCTCTCTGTTCCTTGTTCTTGAAGTCACTATTCATTGCATGTTTTATTTATTTTCTAGAATTATAAGACCCTCATGCATGTTTAGATATCATTCCATTATGGTTTTGATTACATGCAATGTAGTTATCTTGATTAGTTACAGTTTTACCATGTTAGGCTAGATTCTAATGGGTTGGGGTACATGAACCCAACCTAGGTAACACATATGGATTTAAAAGTGAATAAAATTAATTCATCATTCCAAGGTCTGAACTTTATCAAGATAAATGTTTCAGGTGTTTTAATTTTGTTTGCCCTAGGTTATCGACATGTTTAAGGGTTCAATTTTCTTCTTGATAATTTATCATCCTCGTCAAATACAGTTTTTAATCTAATATCGTGCCGAATAAAGTTCTCATATGTTGAATGCTTAGAGTGTATTTGATGTCTCTTATAATGGGGAATTAAATTTTGAAGATTTTATGTTCTATGCAATTACCGATTGTTCGGGGCTGTGTACCCTAATCCCATTCTCTCATATAGTTTAAAACTAATTCATTATTCTTGCATGCGTAGTTAAGTCATTAGTTTAAATTTACTTGTTTTATTTAGTTAAAAGATCTCAAATCATCATCTTTTCCTTTCTTTCTCGGAGTCATTACTAGGGTTAATCGATCTTCCTATTCTTCATCATGAACATTCGTCCTATTCGCTGAGTTCGACGCGCGGTTTACCAAATTTATACTTGGGAGACTGACTTACACTTGAGTAGATAGAAGCACACACTAGAAACACTTTTAAAGTCGTGTCACAAGGCTAGTAATAAATAACCCCACAAGTATTGAAATATACCAAACAATAAAATAGAAGACTTGCTATTATAGACACAACTTCACACTTAAGACAAGATTCTTCGGTGAACATGTAACAACAAAATCAAGTTTTATTAATTTTTGGGTTTCACGGATAATTTCAAGATTAAACCTAAAGTGAAAGATAAAATGAGTATTTGTTTTAGGATTTGATATTTAAACCATATGAAAACATGAAGGCAGTTTATGTTTTAGATCATGAGTTTTACAAACCACAAATGGATCTACACAAATTTGAAACGAACATAACCAATCTTGTTTTAAAGTATGTAGAAGTTTCAACAACATATTTAGTTCACAAATCAGATCTACTAATATATATATAAGTTAGGTTGGTTTTTGAAAATGTACACATTTTTAACGGTCGAGATGTGTGCCACCTCCTTACAGATTTCGATGGTTGAGATCATATGTAGTTTCTTTTTACAACCCTACCCTTCAATTAATTGATTTCCCCCTTTTTTTCTCACCCATCTTACACTTTAATTCATATGTGAGGCTATTTTGGTAACACTCTCCTATTACACACACACCACCCTCTCTCTCCCTCTCTCTCTCTCTCGACATATCTCACACGCACACTCAGCCGTCCCTCATTCCTTATAACCCCCAAACACAAACTCACATTCCCTCTCTCTATGTTCTCTCTCCTTCCAACGCCCCTCCCTCCCTCCTCCGTTCGCTGCCTCCCTAAACCTGCTCGCCCTCACCCTTGCCCTCCGCTTCTCGCCCTCGCCCTTCGTTGTCTTCCCCCGCTGCCACCCTCCGGTTCACTACTTCTCCCCCAACCGCCGGTAGAGAGAATATATCCATGGCCATCATCACAAGTACCATCATCGGATTTGCAAGTCAACGATCCATTTCAGCAATTGAAGATCTCCACATTGATTTCACCAAAGTAAGTTTTGATTTTCACGATCGCTTTGCATTTTTGCGTGAACTGTTTAGAGATGAGTTGCTAGGATTTTTCAGTTACTCTAGGTTGAAGTTTGAACTTGCTGAATCTTTGAGGTGTTGTGCAACATTCACAATGGGAATATATATTAGATGTTGAGGCTCTATTGGAAGAGCTGGATGTAACATTCACAATGGGCATAGTTTATATTTGGTAGGAGCATTACAACTAATTTCTATCTGAGAAGCATTGTTATAGATAAAAGGAATATTTTAAGGAATATATCTTATTCAATACAAGACCACTAACTCTGAGCAACATTCACAGCGGGCATAGTTTTTGCACAGATTTTAGCTATTTGGCAAGTTTTTTGTGCCAGTAAGACTAAATGTAGTTGTTAATTGTATTATTTCTCTTTATTTTAGGGTTTTGATACAATTTTTTTACCTCTAATTCAATACAGAACCACTAACTCTATTTCATGTTACAGAGGTAATTTTATTTTGGGGTGTTTTATAGCACTATTTTCTTCCTGATTTATATTTTAATGTTAATTTTTGTTTGGTACTGATTATTTATTCTTATTTATTGTTTATATAGGTTGCATTGTAGATAGTCTTTGTCAAATAGTAGGTTGGTACTAATTTAATATTAATTTCTAATTTCTTGGTGATTTATTATTTATATAGGTTGCACTGTAGCTAAATAGTTTATTAGGCAAAGTTTGTCTACATATTCGTATTTATTTGTTGTTGATTCCATTGCTGGGTAGTTTTTTTTATTGGTTACGATTATAATGTATTTCATTTTCTTTGTCAGGTTGAAGCTTTCAAAAGGTTATATCACGACTGCCCTAAACTGAGCTCCCTTTGTCGGCAACAACTAATTCGCGATTGCCCAATTCAAAGTTTGGATCCACTTTTGACATTTTGGGTTTTTGTTTTATAGCTTTTGTGGTCATTGTCAATTATGGGTTTTCATGTATGTTTTTTTTGTGTTTTTTGTTTATGCAGATGTGTAGGGATAAACAACGAAAGGAGGCATCGCCATTTGCAAGAGGTGAACCAGTCGCGAGAATAAACAACGAAAGGAGGCACTGAAAGATATATTGTTCCTGAAATCATTTGTGAGAATAAGCAACCTCAAAGTATTTTGATATCCTTTTTATTTCATTTCATTAATTTACTCATCTATTCATTTTATTTCATTTTAATCATCGGTCTGTGAAATCAAACTCAAGAGTTTGGAAGAAGGCCATCCCATCAATGGACTGAACAATTTTATGGGTTGAACGCTTTTTTTGGTGAGATTATTGAGTTTATGGGATTGAACAATTTTATGGGACGTTAAAATCAGTTTCAGTTTCTTGATGAGATTAATGGGTAGTGATTTCTTCGATTCTCTTATCATTAGTATTGACTGTGATCATGCCAACTTTGATTATCTTATTATTAGTAGTGATTGTGATCATGCCAAACCATATATGTATCCCAATCAGATTTTAACTGTTATGTGTTATTTTTTTGAAAATATGTTTTCTACTATTTATTTTGAACTCAGGATTGGCATGTTCCTTACCTTTTTATACATGTACTCTTTTTATTTAACGACTTTTTAATTTATAAATGATTTTGTGTTACTCGATTATTTTTGGTCGAGACATGTGCATATGAATTATTTACGCCGTCAATTTTTTTTTTCAATAACTTTTATGGATAGCGGATATATTTTATGTAGCTTAACCTGTATGACCAGTTGCCTAATTGGTAGAGATATAATAACTCTTGCTTTCTTAGGATTTTTTTGTATTTGATTACTTTTTGGTGATGATTTTTATTTTATTGTTTGGTCAAGGATGTTAACAATCATCTATGGATCTTTTGATTTATTTTTTTTTATTTTGAGTTACAGGTAATGTATACACATCCATTTCTAAAAATAGGTACTTTTTCATACTTTAATTTTTGAAACATGTGAATAATTGTTTTGGGATTTGTAATTTCTTTGCTGATAATGCCTAATACATTAGGGGTTCTTGATCTTCTAAGTAAAATAATTGACAATATTTACCTTCTTTATGTGTATCTTGGACGTAGTCAACAACTATAGGTAATTTTGACGTTCTAATCAAATTATGTTATCATTTCAACGAATTTGACTTGCACAAGTAATAAGTGAGTTCAAATTTTAATTTAGAATGTAACCAATTGCGTGTATCACCAAGGATTGTGTATGGTGAATTTGTTTTATCCAACACTCAATCCATTTTAAATGTTATTTATGCCTATATCATGCTGATTGTGAGTTGTAAATAAGTGCATTACATCACTGATGTATGGATTGGAAACCTAAAATATTAGCAATAGTGCATTTTATTCATTTCTCTCCCTCTCTCTCTCTCTCTCTCTCTCTCTCTCTCTCACCTCCCCGGAGATCCCAACCCCTCCCGCCGCTGGTAAACCCCCCTTCCCCACTCACACCCATGCACACACAAACACACACAGGGAAATTCGGCTCCGACGCCGGACGGAACTTGGTAATTTGTCCCAACATTAAAGCTTTATTTGAAGGAAAATCTATGCTTGGCCCAATAATGTTCAATTAAGTTTGAAGTTCAATAATGTTCAATAATGTTCTTTATTAAGTTTGGCATAATGAATATTAAACATTTGTTGGCCTTATGTTATGACAACGCCCTTTCTTACCTGCCTACAGTCACAGGAATATGTGTTGAGGAAGTCCCACAGATGGTGGTCAAACACCACAACATAGACATTTGGAGGAAGTCCCACAGAAAGAAAAAATTCATATTCTCTTTCCCGGCCTTCTAGCTCCCATCTTCTAATTTGGGATTTTTTTTATATTGTTGGATTTGTTGTTACCCCTTAAAAAGGGTTGACAGTCCAATAAACAAAGGAGACTGCCCAATTTTTTAAAAAAATTGACACTTTGTTTTTTTGAGACACAATGTGAATTCGATTGATGAATATTGTATATTTTGTATTATCTGTGAATTTATTTGATGAATTTTGAATATTTGAATGTTATTGGACTATATGTTATTTGTTAAGCATGGTGAATAGTCCTATAAATACGAAATATTATGGCCAATTGTTTTAAAATTACACTAGGAAATTTTTGCGTTTCTCTATTACATACTTTGAAAAATTATCGTCGTTTCGTAATTACGATCTTTGGAAAATTTCATCGTGCTTTCAGGCACGGGCATACGCTAGTGTATATATATATATATATATATATATGTGTGTGTGTGTGTGTGTGTGTAGAAGAGAGTTTAAAAGAGTTTTAGGAAATCTCTCAAACAAATATGATATATGAACAAGTTTAGAGGTTTAAAGAAATTTTGGTATCATTTTGTTTAGGTTTTAGAAATTTTCTCGACTTTAGAAAATAAACCACAAGCCCTTTATTTATAGAGGCAGATGAGTGGCTCAGGTAAAAGAGTAATTCTCCAATAAATAAGGGCAAAGAGATAAATAACCAAGGGCATCCGACGGAAGATTATGCATCGTATAAAATAGGGATCGACAAGGGTACATGTGTAAAAACCATGGCACTGTGGAGGATAATATGGTATGGCCCCCAGACAACCCATCAGTCGAGTAGTCAAACCCCAAGGCTCACACATGATGAAATCGCACGGGAAGCACACTAACCTCTAATTGGTCCAAAACCAATCACATGGACTGAAACCAAAACGTCCCTCTGACTATCAATTTGCTACCGTTTAAATATTAGTTGAATTTTATTTAGGACACAAAAATGATTTTAATTTTTTTTCTTTTAAATTTTTAATTTCAACATTTAAAAATTCCAGAATATATGAAAATTAATTTGGAAAGTTTGGAAAATTATAAACCAAGAAATCTATAATATAAAAAATATTTGAGTATAAATACATATAGGACGTATAAATAAAAAAATGAATATATTAAACAAATTCATATTACGGTTTTAAAAATAAAATATTAAATTTAAAAATTCTTTAAAAATATTTTTAGGGTTATGTTTAGTATGTGCAATGATTCGAGTGTATTTGGTACTCTTGTTACAAAAATTGAGATAATACAAACCCCGTAGGATTTAGAAATGGTACTTTCAGTATGAAGGCCTCGAGTGGTATTTCCAAAGTTATAAATCTAGTCTCGAGGGTTGGTATATCTTTGGGTCAAGCTTTAAGAGTATAAGATTAGCGGTTTGGGATTATTTGGGGCGTTTCAAAAGTTAGCCCATAGTAGACCGACGAGTTAAAGTATTAAATAGATTAATAACCCTCATTAAACATCATAATTGAAACCCTAGCATCAACAAGGTTCGGGAGAAGAGGAAGATTACTCAAGATGAACTAATCAAGAATCAACGTTTGTCTAATGCAATAAATACTATTTTTCTCATCGTATTAGTGAAATCTATTTGTGATTTGATCGCTGCCTATGAACTAATTACATTGGAGCATATTATTAGGGTTTAAAATCTGAGTTTGAATTGTATATTCTAATATCTAAACAGATTTAATGTATATTTGAATTGACTAATTGAGTACACCAATGTTTAAGTGAAAAAAGCATGGCTAACTTAAGCTCTAATGGCTTATATTGTGAGAAACCATTTATTTATATGTTTTGCATCCTCATATATTGGAAATCTATTTTGTTTCATTGTTTGAATGATTTATTAATGCATATCACATGTTTAAATTTAGAATTGATGTTAATCTCATGTTAATTTGGCCTGTTTGCATGAAGAAGATGAACTAGGATTTGTATATTAAGATTTTTAATTGAACCCTTAGTCGTGTTAGATTCATGTTAAATCTTGTAGGAAACTTGTTATATACATTGATACATGGTTAAAATGTATAAAATATTGATTTTGAGTTGTTATAGAACCCACGGACAAGTTTGAAAATTATTGGGGTCGCTATGAAGGATTTTTAGGCAAAGTCCGCTAGTCTAGACTGATCAAATCTATCCGTCCCTGAGGTATGGGAGTGAGTTGGTCCTTTTTTTGGGGTTTTGTGTATGGTTTTCTTTTGATTGGTTAGTGGATGCTAGTGTGTGTATATATATATATATATATATATATATATATATATATATATATATATATATATATATATATATATATATATATATATATATATATATATATATATAAAAGTGAAATCATGAAACTGTCAGCAGGACCAAAAAAAGGAGCGCGACGATAAATACCAAAGTCTCGCCCTTGGCAAATGTGCATATAGTCCTTCCATGCCTGAGAAGAGGATGGCGTAGCTGATGAACCACCAAGAGCCATTGGCTCAAGAAAAGAACTCATCCTAGTGGGGGCTCCGAACGAGGGACCCTAGGTGTCCCCTGCCGCAAAAAAAGAAGTGGAGGTGGAAACCCCAGCAAAAACATGTGAAGAGCCCCTGGTCAGTGGCATGCTCTCCATAACACCAATAGTTGGCGAGACACCCTGGGTCATGGAACCTTCGATGTGAAAAAATATCGAGACACCCCCTTGCACTAACAAGAGACCCGTAGATGCGAGGCCAAGTCGCGAGACTCTCGGCTGCTGACGAGAGGTCGCCATACTGCCATAGGCTGAGACCCCTATTTCTAAAAAACTCAAAGGCATCGAGATATGGGTTGGCTAGGACATGGGGTCGCCTCACGGCAAACCATGGGCCAAGATCCCCCCTTCCTAAAAAAAATCATGGGTGTCGAGACACCCGAGGTCGAGATACCTCCGTCAGCACTAATACATGTCGAGATACCCCCTCGTAACGACGAGGGACCCGTTGATGCTAGGCCAGGTCGCAAGACCCCTGGCCGTTGATCGCCATAGACCGAAACCCCCATTTCTAAAAAACTAAAAGGCGTCGAGACATGCCCACCCAAAGCAAGTAGGGCCTTTGACGACTCCAAAGTAACTGGCGAGGGATCCTAGGACGTAGGGTCGCCTCACGGTAAACAACGGGTCGAGACCCCCTCTGCTTCAGAAAAATTCACGAGCGTCGAGACCCCCTCCCTCCAAGCCCATTTTCAATAGACAAAGAACTCCCTGCGCCTAGATTAATGCACGAGGAACCACCGTCGATGCCAAAAAATTCCGAGATACCCTGACCCAAACCAACCGGATAAGCTTCGTGAACCGAGGTCGAGATACCCCTCCCAAAGCAACTAATTTTTTTATAAGAGCCCAAGGCGATTGGCGAGAGACCATCAAATGAGGGATCCACTCGCTTCGGGCCCTTGTCAATAGCCACATCAAGACCCAAGGTTACATACAGATTGGGCGAGACACTTCTCGCTGACAGCAGGGGGATGGGTGAGACACCGTCCATCTCTAATGGAACGTCACTAGTCGAGATACCCAAAAGGTATACCTCGTCCGCGGAATGAAATCGCGAGGAAACCATGGGGGTTCTTGAACCGCCACCCGAGGGAAAGGATGCAGGTAGCAAGGATGAGGCGTCGACGGTGGTAATAGGGGCGGTCGAAACAGTTGGGATGGACGATGAAGAAGGCATAGAGACTAAAACCATGGGTGCTTTGAAGGTGTCTACATTTGAAGAAGTATTGTTTGGATTAGAATCCTTGAATGAGAGGCTACGGTATTTGGAAAAAGCTAGAGCAAAAAAAGAGGGGATGGGAGGCTATGCTGTTTTTAAAAATCCCTTTCTCTCACTCTCTCTCACTACAAATCCAAAGGTGTCTTATGTTTTTTTGAAGAAGATCAAAGAGCCCAAGAAAAGGGGCTTATGTTTTTTGCATCAAAATGGGAAAATGTGCAGGAAGGCAAAAAGGTGATGACCTTTTTTTGCCCCAAATGATGAGATGACAGTTCCCACACTGACGCGTGGGTTCTCAAAAAATTAAAAACCTCGGATAAAGGG